>OY735242.1:22046478-22113978 GCA_963457665.1 Thysanoteuthis rhombus | reverse complement strand
AGAAAGTGAAAGAAAGAGAGAATGTACTCTGTAAGAGAAGGAAGAGAAAGAAGAAGGAGAGAAAAAAATGTGCAAGAGCAGAAACGAAGAAAGAAAGAAAGAAAGAAAGGAAGGATGTGCTCAGCAAGAGAAGGAAAAGAAAGAAAGAAAGGAGGAAGGAATGTATTTTGCAAGAGAAAGAAAGAAAATAAGAAAAAATAAGGTAAGAATGTATTCTGCAAGAAAACGAAAAACTATAAAGGGTACAGTTATTTGCTCAATAGAAACCTTTGCAAGAACAACGTTTTTCAGAAGAATGTTGTGTTGAGGATGATCAATTAAAGAATTGGAAAAAAGTGTGATCAAGGAATAAGTTACTTCTCTCACCTTTTGTTTGGCAATGATTACTAAAAAAAGTCTGAATCTTCAAAAAAAAAGCATGAAGGGACCAATTTACATTGTAAGTTGAACCCTACAGGAAAAACCTGTTTAGGGATGAATTTTCAGAAACAAAAAAATGGAGACAAACACAGCCTAATATACCTTGTTGCCTTGAAGGCCCTATTATCATTGTATAATGTCCTCAGCATCAGTGCTCAAAGCTGCCAGCAACTGTAGCGTCTCGATTCTCCTTTGAAGGGATGGGAGAACCTGATAGCCAGCTCAGGCATCTACCATCTTTGAAATGTTCTCGTCCTGTGGTCCAACTACAATACTATGACCATGAGACCTTGCTCCTATCCATGTCACCTTAGTGAACAATAGGCCAAGAACCATGCTTTAAAGGATTTGGGTTGGTCTTGGGCAAGTGGCACTTCACCTTAAAATTCCATTGCTCAGGCTGGAGAGTTTTTCTGCATACGGGCACCACTATCTATGGTCCTACTGCTGCAGAAACGCCTCCCCAAAATTTCTATTTGCAAAACAATCGATTCATTCATTCATTCATTAGGATCTCCAGAGTTTGGGACATCTCCATGAGACTGTAAATTTTTCAAGCTACCATCAATGAAGGTCATGTGAGTACAGAGCATCCCCATGAAAACCCTTCCTTCAGCCAAAATGGTATGAAGCAACAAAGCCATCACCATTGATTTAAATGGGAACAATTGTTGAGTATTCCCAGACCCTAAAGATGTTGATGATGGTGTGTTTGGCTGATTCATCAAAGGTTGATGTGTGGGAGTGCAGGAGATTGGAGTATTGGAGAGTATAGGAGAGGGTTGTAAAGAGTGCATGCTGCCTTTATAATAGCTTGCTACAAAACAAATGCTGAACTCTAATTTTGGTCTTCAGCCTCTTCAGTGAAAGCAAAAAAGTGGCATAGGGCAAACATTGAAAAGTTGGGAGTACCTGTATATAAAACAATATTTGAACTTGCCTTCGCAGTCAATAATTAAACAACCATAACGTCAAAATTTGAAATATAAAAGAAATGTCATCAAAGAATAAATATGGCCAGAATAAATTCTGGCTGTGCTTTGATAGAAAATGTTGAATTTACCTGGGGGGTCAATTGAGGGTGGAGTCTCAGAGGCATACTCAATGACTCTTTCCAGAGAGCAGACATTGTTGTCCAGTTCAGACATGTGTCGGGCAATCATGTTAAGATAGACAGGAGCCTGCAAAAGAGAGACAGATGTTTTTTGCACTTAATGAAGTAGTTATATCCACGTGACATAAAAGAAAAATTGATAAATGCACTCACACATGTATTGATAAATGGATATATAATCTGACAGAAAAATTAAAAATTGTGTTATATTATATTGAAACGCTATTTGAAATGATCTCCGATTATCATAGGATGAATATATCATTTTACCCAGACAACATGCACAGAATAAACAATTAAAACAAATAGAGCAGATATAGACAGTGAATGAACAAAATGAGAAGTTGGAGTTAAAGCAGTTATTAGTGGTGTAGAAATTAGGTTATAGATAGTCCTAGTAGTTCTCAGTCAAGATGGACTACTGCTGGAATTGTGGGTCCACGTGGACGTCAGTGGAAACGTTGATGAAATAAGAGAACATGCGTGCCAAGTACAAACATGGACGCAGATATTAGACAGAGTGAAACATACACATACAAGTATGTAGATGTGAAAAATGGAAGATAAATTTAATGCACAAATAAAGAATGTAAATGAAATACATGGAATGGAAACATAAATATATTCGATCATAAAAAGAAAAGAAGAGAACAGTAGAGAAAAAACCTTTTAGGTCTAGGCTATTCCTGTGCATGAAAATGAATTTTAGGATAGAATAAGAATTTAGAGGACATGTGGCATAAAGGGTTTTATGTCATTTCATCTATCTATCAAATGGAGCCTGTTGAGTTGTGCCTGTTGTTATGAGTGGTATAGTTGACCAAAGTAGATTATAAAAAGGCGGTTCTTTCAGGATAGGTGCAAGAAGGAACTAAAAGGGCGTGGTCGCCAAAAATAGTTGTTACAGTATTTGCATTTAGTAGCTATAAAGTTCTTGCGAATACTCACATCAAGGAAGATAAGTGACAAGACGATATATATATATAGTCATGGTTGAAGATTAGAAACTGTGCTGGCTGTGAGTTTAGAGGGAGGGAAAGGAAGATAACCGGCTTGAGATGGTAGGGCCAAATTAACCAAGTAACTGGCATGAAGGCCGGGGTTATTAAGTGATTAACCATGTGCGTTCAGGGCTTTTATAGGCAGATGTTGTAGGAAGTGACGTTTTAGATACCTAGCTAAAAAAAGGGTTTGGTATTTAATTCCTGACCAAAATATAGGGGTTGCCACAGTGCTTTTGCAATACTAGTGGCTATTTAGCGTTGCTCTTACCATTGAGCTAAGCAGTCGCAGGTAATGCAAAGGCACAAATAATTCTGGTGAAGCAGCTACTCTATCGGTCACAGGTTCTGTTCTTGCAGCAGCTCCATTTTCTTTAATTGTTTATTCTATTCATGATGTCCAGGCCAAGTGATACATAAACAGTGTAATGATGGGAGATCATTTTCAATAGAGAGTTTCAATATAATATAACACAAGTTATAATCATTCTGTCGGATCATATATCCATTTCTTTATACCCAACTGTCACGTTGAAAGAAACGAGTAGAGCAGGTACAGAACAAAAATGGGAATTTGAGCTTGAGGCAGTTATTTGAGCCTTTGCATTACCAGCAGCTGTTTAGCTCAACCTACATCTTTTGTCCATTGTCAATGTATTGATTTAGTGCCTGTTAGGAGTTAAGCCTCTTCCGGTCTCAAATCAAATCTATTGACATGCTACGTATATATAACATGATAAAAAAATGTATTTGGGTCATTGAAATTTCTGTTAAGATGGCAAAAAATTAATAATTTGCAGTAGGTCTGTAGCATTTTTGAATTTTCAAATTTTGGAACATAGTCAAATTTTAAAAGACGGTCAGTCCATATGCTGAATCCACCCCTGATTAAAAAATTCAAGACCATTCTGAAATCAATGAAAGGTACTAAGTCATATCAAGCTTGGAACTCTTTTTTCTTGTCCTTCTTTGGCTTTTGTCATTAAAGATGAACAGGTGTAGGGGGTTTCCAGAAAAGGTCATATAAAGTGTTGTAAGATATTAATGATAGATAAGGAAATCATCAGGAAGACCAAAACAAAACATATTTTGTAACTTTACCCAGATGACGTAAAGCAAACAGAGTCCAACCAAAGTTCCATTTTCACCATTATTCACAGACAAAGCCAGACTGCCAAGGGAAGCCGTGAACATTATAAGGCAGCCAAGAATATCCTGAAAAGAATAGAAAAAGATTGCTTATTTATTTGGAACACAGCATAATTCGATCACATTTGTTAATTTGTATATAGTATGAAAGAATGGATATTTCATGGAATAATCACAATACTTCATCTCAGAAGTTCAGATAATACAAGAAGGTTTGTCTTGCTAAAACCTTTCTATAAGTCAAAAAGAGTCAAATAAGAATTCAACTTACGAGACGGACAGCTAACCACCGATTGACAGCATATATGTATATAAAGACAACATTAAACACATCGATTGCATGAGTGACATAACCAGTAAACCAATATTGGACTCTGAAATGAAAAAGAGAAAAAGAATAAAACATTTTTATCAGCAGTACTTTCAATCCCTGCCACACCCTACCATTTCCTGCCGCACGCCGATGAAATATTTTGTTGCGAAAACTATCCCTTCTACTTCCTAATACAACTAATTTTTCAAACGTCAATGAAAAATGAGGCTGGGAATTGCAGAGAGTTTGTTTTTCAGAACTGAAATTATTAACAAGTGGCAGGAAATGGCAGGGAGTTTGTTTAGGTTTGAGTATTAATAGTTTAAAGACAAAGCAGTGAGTTTGTTTAAGTTTGGGAACTAGTAGTGAAGTGGCAAGGATAAAAAATACTGCTCCAGTTTTATAGAAGATCATTTAAAGAAAACTGCTTTTCAAAAAATTCAACTGTAAATTCATTTTTAAAAGTACCAGTATGTAACTTCCTCTATTCATGGGTTCGATCTGAATGTATGAAATGCTTGTTATAGACTCAGGTCTCCCTTGGGCAAGTTAGATATCTCTTAGTGCCCCTGTGACCCACTCAGGGGTTAAGCAATTCAACCCTTTGCTCTTCTCAATCCTCAAGATATAAGAAAATGAAGGAATCATCATCATCATCATCATCATCATCATCATCATCATCATCATCATCATCAGTCTTTCAACATCTGCTGTTGGACATAGAAGTTCCCCAGGATTCGCCACAATTCTTTATCATGGGCATTGCGGGGCCAGTATTTTCTGAATTTGTCTAGTTCATGCCTTGGCCTCAGTTTCTCGTGTGATTTCTGGGGATCCATGTTGTGAGTTGTGATGTCCACTGGTTGTCTTTCATTCTTGCAACATGGCCTGCCCATTGCCATTTCAGTTTTTTAATATTTTCTATAATGTCTTAGACATCCGTTTTCTTCCTTATACACTGTGCTGTCTTGTGATCTCTCCATATAAGGTTGAGCATGATTTTTTCATGTGCACATTGCATACCTCTCAGTTTTCATTTTGCAGATTTGTCCCCTAATTTCCTCCAAAAAGTTACCTACATGATTTATTTTTACTAGTTTACCCGTGTTTTCGAAACTGATGCCATATAGATATAAAATATATTGTTATAGACATATATGAGTTACGTTTTGTATTTGTGGATATTAGAGATTTGTATTGCAGTGAGTTTTTAGAATAGGTGACCTGAAATTAATTATTATCATCTGATTGTTTACCTGTAGGCGCGAATCGTCCTCAAACCACTGAGGATCTCAGAGAAATGGTTGAACAGTGGCAGTTTGGACAGGTTCTGTAGACGGTGCAGTTGGCTGGAAGAAAGAAAAAAGTCTTTCTAAAATGTCAATTTAAATAGTTTTTGTTTCTTTAAATTCCCTCATTAATTAGAAATCAAAGTTATGTATTCAAGTGGAGTGCATAAAGTTTATACATAGTGGATTGACTGAAAAAACATTATGTGTCTGTCATTAGATGGTATTAGGAGCATTTAGTTTAATTGAAATAAAATAAGTAATAAAATAAATAAAATTGTTTTTGTAAACTCAGTCTTCTTAAATTTTTGTATTTGTATATTTTTATGTTGGTTGACCATCATTTCTATAACATATGTGGCTGTGCCATCAGCTGTGGATCTAAATATAGTTGACAAGTCCAATTCTTGAAGGGCACTCTCGGAACTGTTAAGGCTCAATGGTGCTGTGGGCACAGGATGATGGGCCCTTTCAGCATTCTCAGGCACTGGTAATCCACACTCTTCAGCTCTGTCCAAGAGATGTACAGGCTATGAGAGGTAGGCAGCACCATTTGGCTCTGTCCTCAATATGAAACTCCAGCTCATTTACAGGAATGCCTCAGTGTTTTAGGTTGTCCTTGATACAGTTTGTATAGCATATCTTAGGATACCTTGTGCTTCTGTGGCCCTACGCCAGGGCTCTGTAGAGTGATTGGCAGGACATATGACCTGTCAAGTAGAGCCTGGCATTCATTGTTCTTCCTTCTAGTTAGTTGTTGTCTCTTAGTTATTGTCGGTTAAAAATGCGTTCAGTTTCTATCCGTATTATTAGCAATACAAATGCAGGAGATATCAAAAGATGCATACGTATAGGGTGATGGTTTCTGGCTAAAAAGACTGACTCCTAACTACCAAAAAAAAGGGTTCCTATGATCATTTCCCTTTACGGACTTAAGGCTTATTGTCTTCTGGTATGCTATGCAGTAGTTATTTCCCCTTTATTTGACAGACAAAAAGAACACATACATAAAATGTAAATAAAAGCAGTATATGAACATTACATTCATAATCAAGAACTCCATACTGCTGAAGCTGGCTCTATCCAGGACTTCCTGGTTACTTTAGATATCAAACAAATTTTAATTTAAATTCATTCAACAAAAGCTTCTTCGTTGAGTCCACTCACCTTAAAGATGGTTGGTAAAACTTTCTCAAAAAGTAGAAACAGATGATGATACAAATGGCGATCAGAATAAAATAAGGCATTGCGACACAACACATGACCAGAACGAGAAACCCTTGCAGGACAAATCGTAGCAGCAGTTCAAGGGTCGTTGGTAAAATCTGAAACAAGATGAGGGGAAACTTTGAGAAGCTGCAAAGAATGAACATGAACAAATAAATCTACATCCATTATGAGTTTTTGACTAGTATTTTCTTTCATTTAGAAATATTTTTTTTAGTTGAATTTTATGGCAACCTTATCCAGATCATCAGTTTATAGCAGGGAGTAAAAAGCACAGGTTGGAAATAAAGAATAAAGAATAAGCTGTAAGTGAGACTCAAACACAGTAGATGGCCAATTTGCAGAACTGCTTTACCTATTGAGCTACTAGAGCTCTTAAATCTTGCTGAAGATCACATCTAACCTTGAACTTATCCTTCATCTTTCCCCAAGCATTTGGTGCCATATGTATCATTGTTTTTAAGCACACTAGACTGGTTTAGAGCTTATCATTTATTTTTCTTCAGGTCTTAGCAGAAGAGTCTATTGCTTTTAATCTTTTATTAATATTTTTTTCTACTCTGATTTTTTTCAGTTGCTTTTTATTGCAACTTTACTCGGGCCGTCTGTCAGTCTATGATACTGAGTGAACAGTACAGATCGGGCGACTGGATAATGAGTTCTCTGTCCTCTTTGGTACAGGCAGCAGTTGGTCAACCATAAGAAATTTGTTATAGAATGCAGCATAGATAAAACAAAATGGAAGATATGAATAAATTGTATAAATTCTTGACTGTGAAACACTAAACTATTTCAATATTTGAAAAAAAAAAAAAAAAGAAGAAGGAAATTATTGATCCCTGCAGGTTGACATTTAAGACAGAGATCAGACATTGTTTATTTTTGATTTTACAGTTCAGGTAAATAGAATTCTTCACGTACCTGGTCAACTATTCGGCTATCGGCAGAAAAGGTGTTCAGTATCGTACATGGAGGAGTTGATTCAAAGTGTCTGGATCGAGGAAAAAATTGTAAAAATGAACAAATTAATAAGGAAAATAGCCCCCCCTCCACCCCCCTGAAATATTCATAGAAAAAGAAACATTATTCTGTATATAAGTGAGGCACAAACAACAAGCAAATTAACAATATATACAAGGTCTGTCCAGAAAGTATCTAGCCATTTAATATTAACAAAAAATAGCCCACCTAGGGCAATAGCACTTTAGTCTTCTTCAAAGTACTCAAAACAGTTTGAAAAGTCTTCTATTGGGATTGCCATCAGCTACCTCATAGCCTTCTCTTTAATCTCATACAGGGTCTGAAATCTCTTTTAAAGAAGTCAGGAGTTGCAGGGAGATACAATCTGGACTGTATGAATGGGAAGGGGGTTGATAGACCTTGGTGTTGCTACGTTTTGTAATGATGCCAAGAATATGCAGGTTCAGTCATTGCAAATACAACAGTCACACAGTGCGCAAGCTCATTCAATGGTACCTAACTACTGACTGAGTTATCCTAAGTGATAATGGCTGTTCACATATGTGCAGTAAGGTCCCCTCTGCTTGGTTGCCAAGTCACGTTGAGGCAGCACAAACAATTCATAATGGCTGGATACAAAGTTGTACATATGTTCATTTGAGGTGCTACACGTAAATGTTCAGAACAGCATGTATAAACCTTTTGCCGCTACCCTTTGTGAGCAGCATTGTAACGGTCACTGTATACATGCCCAAGTGGACTTATAAAGAGATGATGAAAACTTAATATTGGGGTAATCTTTTTCAGATTTCCAAAACTTTTGGGATAACTTTGTATTTAAACATATATGTTTACAAACACAGGTATATATATATACATATATATATATATATATATATATATATATATATATATATATATATATGATATACATAGTACATATGGAACAGATCAGGTTAACAATAAAGCATAATATAAAGCAACGCCTGATGTGTGATGGATTTATTTCATAGAGTGCTCGATACATTCAACTTTATACTTCGAAAGTTAAGTTGTTCTAGAGTAGAGCTGGAAATTTATAATAGAAAGTGGATTCGCTCCACAAACAAATTTATGTTTTCACCCATCAGGCAAATTTGATGAGGCTCAGAGAGGGCAGAAACATAAACTTATTTGTGTAGAGAATCCACTTCCTATTACATATATATGATATACATGTATACATGTAAATATATATAAATACTTACATCATGATCGAGTATTTTATTTCAGATTTGTAAATGTAAATCACATTTGTACTTACATGACAGGTAGACTTGTGAGGTAAGTGAGCATTTTATGGTGGAGGCGCCCAGCTCCTCTAACCAGGGTGAATTTGAGCAGAAGACCCGTAATGACCGTCACAGCAATAACACTTCCACAGATTGCAACGTAGAGGCATACATAGTACACATCATGTACAGGAAGTACCTGCAAAAAAGAAAGAAAAAGCAGATGTTGAAAGGTAATGTAACACATTGACACACCTCTCTCTACCTACGTACCAATGGTATGTGTAAAATACATTAATACATCTCTTCCTTCTGCTGTAATTTGTATAAATTTGGCAGTACAAATATTCAGTACTCATTCAACAACATTATTATAGCTCAACAGCCGTCAACTATACGCTATCCAATTCAGTTTACACTGACTTTCCAAGTTAACCTTCTTACAAATCTATTCAAACTCCCTTCATCATTGTATTCAGCACAATTTCATTTCGTTACTATCAGACTGTTACATATTATTTCTATTGATATTCAGACCATCCTCATCTTGGTTGTTTTTCATACAACGTTTCGGCCGTTGCACTCTACGGCCTTTGTCAGGTATCATCTGGTAGATTTGGGGAAGTAACGAACCAAACCGTTTATTTATCCGACGGGGGTATATTGACCGTACTCCCCTCTTACCATTAATAGTATTGTTATATTGTCTCACACTAGGATCGAACCTAAAACCATCAGATTACTTTACAGTAATTTGTCTGATGCTGTAACCACTGTGCTATGTGTCCGAATATCAATAGAAATAATAATAATACCTCATCTCAAAAATTCCAAGATATGTTACATATTATTAATATTAAATGTAAATAAAGGGAAGCAAACACCCCTGGATTATCACTCTTGATCCTGTAATGACTATCGGCAAGGAGCAGTGGTCAGGCACTTGATACCCAAGCAACTTACCAACCAATATGTGTGTTCATTGTCCTCCTTACAACACCTTAATAGCATACATGTCACAATATGGAGACTGGTTTTTGGAATAGTAACTCACCTTTGGAATGACGACTGTATTGTTTTGTTTGACTTCGTAGACGAGAGTTGGTTCCTTCCACATCCAATTCACAATCCAAAGATCGGCAGCAGCAATTAATGAGTGCTTCCCAAGGAGAAGGAGAAAAGCGACAAAGACCATGTATGAGGAACAGAGCTTCAGGAACTCCACAACCATGTGGACTGGAAATGGGCGGAAATCTCGAATGTCTGCAAGTTTCATGGCTGTATTCTCCTCTTCATCTAATTCTTCTGTAAAATTAGAACCGAAAGTCTCAGAAATAAAGCATTACATTGTCCAGGAAGCTTTACGGCTTTAAACACCAAATTCATAAAAAAAAACATTTTTCAGGAAACTAATGTCATTTCAGTCAATTATTTCCCAATATCTGTTAATGTAATTTATATAATTTTTTTCAATGGTTTTTATGTTTTAAACAGAATTTGATATTATGGTGCTATGTGTGAATTTTTCTTGGGATCATCAGTTATTAACTATATAGCTTTAACAAACACACGTATATATATATATATATATATATATATATATATATATATATATATATATATATATATATATATATATACATATACATATATATATATATATATATATATATACATATTTATATATATATATATATACATATACATAGATATATATATATTTGTGTATATATATATGTGTATATATATATATATATATATATATAATTTTTTTTTAGATAACTTGATATCACGGGTAGGATTTTTGAAACAAATACATCATAATATTTATTCACACTGGTGATGACGTATAGAGTGACATAGAAAATACGAAAAACATTTATCAGAAGTAAGCAAATACCAAACTTTCTGTTGTACACTTCACCTGTGAATAGATTTAGCAAATATAATATCAATAACTCAAAAACATGAGAACTTAATTCTCGGATTTTTTTCTATTAGATGAAGCATAGTCACCCATTATTCATTTTCGATGAGTATTTCTTTCATTTTGCCTATAGTTGTTTTTCAATGTACCAATCAGATTGTTAGTCTGTAGCCATTACTAAATGCACGGATTGGAAATAATTACTTATTCAAGCTTTGCAAGAAAACTCATTCAAAACATTAACTTCACAAGCATACACTGGGGAATAAAGAAAGTATATTATTGTCCCTCTCATAGAACAATTTGTTATAGCTTTCTTTTGTTGTGTGTTAGCCTTGGTGCAAAAAGGTGAAGGTTGTCACTGAGTTGTGAATGAATGGATATCACCATTGTATAGTTTAAAAACGCAATTTGATGATTTGATCATTGAATCAGATCACTATAGCCCCACAAATGGCCCACCTGACCAACCAGTCATGTGGGTTACAGATTTGTGTCTGTCTGTATCTTTAGGTACTCCTGGTCACATTTTGGGGGCTACAACCTTGAAAATTTGCATGAGCACAGCACTAGGCACTATGTACAAACACCTTTTTTTGTTTTTCTAAAAAGTGCTTTTAGGGTCTCTATGGGCATGTAGATAATTTTAGATAAAAGATCTATTTTATGTAGATAATATAAGGTGAAAAATCTATTTTATGTAGATAATTTTAGATAAAAGATCTATTTTATGTAGATAATTCTAGATAAAAAATCTATTTTATGTAGATAATATAAGGTGAAAAATCTATTTTATGTAGATGATATAAGGTGAAAAATCTATTTTATGTTGATAATTTTAGATAAAAAATCAATTTTATGTAGACAATTTTAGATAAAAGATCCATTTATGTAGATAATTTTCGATAAAAGATCTATTTTATATAGATAATTTAAGATGAAAGATCAATTTTATGTGGATAATTTTAGATAGAAGATCTATTTTATATAGATAATTTTAGATAGAAGATCTATTTTATATAGATAATTTTAGATAGAAAATCTATTTTATGTAGATAATATAAGGTGAAAAATCTATTTTATGTAGATAATATAAGGTGAAAAATCTATTTTATGTAGATAATATAAGGTGAAAAATCTATTTTATGTAGATAATATAAGGTGAAAAATCTATTTTATGGAGACAATTTTAGATAAAAGATCTATTTATGTAGATAATTTTAGATAAAAGATCTATTTTATATAGATAATTTGAGATGAAAGATCAATTTTATGTAGATAATTTTAGATAGAAGATCTATCTGATATAGATAATTTTAGATAAAAGATCTATCTAACATAGATAATTTCAGATAAAATCTATTCTTAAGATAATCTTTTAGATAATTAGTTCTAGTAAATGTGCGGGCAGTGGTGATTCATTTATGTGTGGTACAGATATTATGCATGTTCTTACCTAAAATTTATTTCAGCAAGTTTTGGCACTCAATTTGCATATTGTGCATTGAAAATCAAGAATAAAGGAATTGTCAGTGGTCAGGAATGAATGCAAATGTTACTGATGGACTAGGGCTATTATATATGTAATGTCAATGCATTAGTAATATTTTTACTATAGAAATGCATTGAAAACAAAAGGATTGTCAGTTGTCAGGGATTATTGCAAATGTTACTGACAGTATATATATATATATATATATATATATATATATATATATATATATATGATATAATCAGGTGTGGGGTGTATGGGGGAGGTGTACGTGGGAATTGTGCATCTGTATACATTACGTTCTCGATAATATTCCAGCAAAGGTCCCAGAATGATGCTCATATCGTCTGCAATGGCATCAATCACGTAAAAACATATCAATTGCTATAAACAAAAACAGTCAACTGTATATCAATCGTTTCATGTATTTTTCTTGCCCTTTGTGAACATTAAGGGAGGATACTGGAATGAGGACATTTATATTTTTTCCACATTATCCCACAATAATTCACCAAATGCCAAGCTAAATCTAGCTTCAAAATTGCTAAATTCATCATGGCTCAGTCATAATAATCTTCTTTATATCTTTTTTCTTGAACCTGCCTATGTCCTATATGCTAAAAACATGATCTGTGGTCCCGTTAGTAAACACAGAAAATTTTGTGGCCATAGCTCTGGGTGTTCTTGACTTATATGATGATTCCAGGGGCTGATTACACAAAGGGTTGCAAAGTAATCAGATCTAAAGATTTCCATATTTCAAATAAGAAAATCCAGTAAAAGATGAAGATTTCTAAGGAATATGAGTTCTTGAAATCTTTTGTGAAATCTCCTCAGATATTCAAATTAAATGTTATCCAAGAGTTCACAATGATTTTTGAATAAGATATGATTTGATAAATATATTCCAAGTCCAAGATCTCTCATTGGTGCCACAGGCTCTATTTAGGCCTTTGGCAGAAACTAGCTAAAATTCTGTAGAGCGGGTTTTCAGCTTATAAGTCCAAATCCTTTAGTTGGAACTAAAGTTTTTAGAGTCAGATCAAAGTAGCCATTTTGTCTGATTGTCAGATTCCAGAAGTCATGGGGGACATGGGTTTGATTATGCAGAATTAATCAAAACATGATCTACTTATTATACACCTACCATGTCTTTTAAGGTTCAGGAATGATAGAAACATAAACAAATAGTAAATGTGAACAAAGCATTTGATCAAATGTTGATTAGATTAAAGGTATTTCAGACTACGGGACTTATACCTGTAGAATGCATTGATATATATATATATGACTTTGTCTCAAACCCTGTCCCTACATCTTTCCAAGTATCCTTTCTTATGTGAAAGTCCCCTGATAAAAAAGTAAGAAGAGGCCAAAAGAAGGAACCATTATTCATTTTTTGGCACTCAACACTAAATCACTTCTTTCCGAAGAAACAGGCGAGTGACCCTTGAAAAGTCGATGGCTCTATTCCCAACAGCCTTCTAAGAATATGGCTTGATACCATTCATTGACTTCAGAATGGTCACAACATTCTTAATGGCTGCAACGCTGTAACAGATTCTTACCCAAATCCAATGAAATAGAGTATTTATGCATGACTAAGATGTAAACAATGGATCAATCCCCCAAATAGAAAAAGATGATTCTGGGAGGAGTAGTGAGACAAATTCGTATATATAACCATAGATATGTACACATAGATAAGAAAAGTGGAATTCTTACCTTCATCTTCCAATCCGTCATCTTCCAGACTGTTCTCAGTCATCACAGACATTTGTGAGACTTGTCGACTAATGGGGATGCCCAGGTTGGACTGACAAGAGCAGCAGAATTTTAAGTCAATATTAAATGTATTTTCAAGTATTTCGTATGTACATTAATAGATATGAAGAAAATTTCATGATCATTGTCAAATATAAAATTGAAGTATTCATGTAATTTTTGGAATAACCTTGCTGAAGTCATTTAATATCAGAGAAATTCATAACATTTGCACTTCTGTTAAAAAAACAGATTTGAATTTAAAGAAAAGACAATGATAAATCTAAAAGTTAATATAAAATGAATGGTTGTTTTTTCTAAGATTTAATTTAGTAAAGGCTTGAATCATGGTTTCCTTATTAAGGAACCTTTTGTTATAGGAAGGAAATTCAAAATGGTTGAAACAATGATAATCTGTAGGAGAAATGTCAGGTTAGTACGGATGATTCTGCAAGACTTCATATCTCAATCCTCCCAGCTTAGATATAGTCAGCTGAGAGATGTGGCATGAGCCATTGTCATGGAGCATTTCATTAAGTTCATATGAGACCAATTTTTCTAAGTTTTTAACCCTTCTTATTGCCCAGAAGTGATGTAATAAAATCTCCATTACAGGTGAGTCATTAAGAACTGCTGTAGATAATTCTTCATTAGGAACAGGTTTGGGCCTCACTTGAGATTTATTATTGGTATCCATATTTCCAAACTTTTTCTCATTGAACCAACGTTGAACAGTTTGCACTGTGGTGATGTTTTTTTGATGTAATAAACAACTTGAGCAGCATAATGTCTTAATTCTAAATCTAAAATAATGCTCTGAATGCTCTGAATGGTATCCTATCTGTCATTTCGTAGATTAAATATTTACTGATCCGATGAAAGTATGACGTATGTCTTCAGAATGAACAACATATAAAACAAGAATAATAATAATATAGTTTATTGATGTTTAAATGTAAGATAATTCTATGAATGTTATAGTGTCCTGATCATCATTGGATAAGTTAGACAATAATAAGAACAATGAAAGTGTAGCATTCATATGCAGGAACAAATATAAGTAAGGAACAAAAAGAAAAATATGCTAAGATCTTTAATACCTTTTTATTTTTTCCTTTAATTATTGAATGAGTCCTGCCTCACAAACATAAAAGGTCTTCTTACCTGAATTGACAACTTGTGTACCGGCTCAGAAATGTGATCCAAGCTCGTTCTACGCATCTTGTCAAATTCAAGTTCATTTTCTTTCCTGAAAATGATAGAAACGTGAATTATTTGAACATTGTAATTAGACACACAAAATGATACAAATTTGAAACTATCATTGTTTGGGGTTTTCTTAGGTGATCTTTCGGTTGGTGTCGGCATTTCTCAACTGGAATATTTGTACAAGAAATGCCTACATCTACTGAAAGCCCACCTCAGAAAATTATTTATTATCCTTATTGATGTCTTTTATTTTGTGTGTATATATACATCTTTGAAAATCTCATTGAAAGCGGTCAAGAGAATCTATTTTTCTGTAAGCTGAAAATACAACAATGAATACAAACCTTCTTACTAAATATCTATATTATTAAATTTAAATTCATCTCCAACTAATGCTCTTTTTCTAACTTCTTATTTATCTCTTACACTTATTGGACCCCTCTTGTGGAATACTAGTACTTTTCAATTCATATATACATATATATATATATATATATATATATATATATATATATATATATATATATATATATATGCAATACAAAGCAGGAATACAATATAATATAAAACTATATCTGATGTATGATAGGTTTATTTCATAAAGTGCTCGATACACTAAACATAAAGTTGATTTATGGTAGAGCTTAAGATATGATGATGTAAGGATTTGCTACACAACCATGTTTATGCTTCTGCCCTGTCAGCGGTTTTTCAGGTGAATGATTCAGGTTATGTAGATTCTTATTTTGGACAATTCTTTGCGGGGATGTCTATTTTTCTAGGTTGTAGGATCTTCCTTTAATCCCACTTATATATATTTTAAAGAAAAAAATTATTGGTAGGTCATTGCTTGTTATGCTTCTTTGTTTCATTTAGTGGAGATACCTTGCTTGTTGGTATATATAAATTATAAATTAGGAGGATATGGTATATATATATATATATATATATATATATATATATATATATATATATACATATATACCAAATCCTCTTGATTTATGACCCATAGGAAAAATTCACCTTAGCCAGTTATAACCTCTGTCCAAATCATAACCAACACATTTTTATAACTTATAAGGTTGAAACCTATGTAGCTCCTTGACCTCACCACCCCTCCATTTACACTATCTCAAACATACCAAAAAATCTAACTCCACATCACTCCCCCCTACCCTGACACACTCTGCCCTCCCCAAGACCAACTGCTGCTGCTTAACCTGATACCTAACTGGACATTCTCCCACTCAGCAGGAGGCCTCCAGCAGCCCTTACAACACATTTTACCCACAATGCATTGCTCCTGATAGTGGACTCCGGTTCCACATGGGAACTTTTAACACATACTCACACAGCACACACCACTGAAGATGGGAAGAATCCCGAAACATGTCTGGACAATTTACATCTAAGAATTAATAAACCTTACCTCCAAACACTTTAATCCCGAGTCTGTCTCACTCTTCACAGTACACATTGTATATATATATATATATATATATATACTGTCGAGGCAAAAGATGAGAAAAGCGGACCAGCAGAGAAAGAAGAGATGGTGCAGACAGCGGAGGGTATAGACAGCACCCACAGAGCCAGGGAGTGCTGACTACACTCACAGAAACTGCAACAGATTCTGCTTGAGATTAGGGCTGTTCAGTCATTGCAGGAGCTGAAATTTGATCACAAACTAATCCTTTGCATGTATACTCTATTATCTTATACAGGAGTATCCCCTGCTTTTTGGAAGTTTGCTTCAGGACACTTTTGCTTTTGCAAAAAAAGGTTGAAAAGAGGAAATAGTGTTCAGAGTTTCTTTCACAGCAAGCAGTTATAAAGGCAGCACACACCCTCTTCCTTTCTCTTTAAAACAATCAAATCATCCACCATCCCAGCCGCAGATAACTCAAAGCAAAAAAAGGTTGAAAAGTGGAAATAGTGTTCAGTGTTTCTTTCACAGCAAGCAGTTATAGAGGCAGCACACACTTCCTTTCTATTTAGAACAATCCAGTCTCCCAACATCCCAGCTGCAGATGACTCAGCTTATCATTCCATCATCAGCATTTTTGGGGAATGGGAACGCTCCAAATTTTTTTCTCATATAAATCACTTTTTTGCTTTACACCATTTTGTTTATGAAAGTTTCTTCTTTATAAAAATTCTCCACCTGTGAATATATATATATATATATATATAGTTCATAGTGTATTTTTCAATTTTTAAGAATTCCAAAAAGAAAGAAATACAAAACAGATTTTTTCCATTGATGATGATGTTTAATCACAGGGTCCAAATTTATCAAAGTAAATAGAGCTATTAAGACATAAAAATGAGAATTACAAGGATATATAGCTGATGAATGTCAACTTTTTGTGCCTATCACACTCTTAAGCAACTGACAAAATATATATCCATAATAATTCTTATTTTCATACATAACACTACAGACTTCATCACTGGCTGAACTTTCTCTCACACAACAGGGTGCTCCCAGCAGATGGATAACCATTTTTTGTTCACAAAGCAAAGCTCCTGATGGTGGACTCTTGTCCCACATCGAACTTATAATCTCTAAAAGTATGCACACACACACAGCACACACTACTGAAGATGGGAATACCACCTGAGACATGTCAAGACAATTATTGAGAACGTATACAGATAAGTAAACCTTACTTCCATACACTTTACTCCCGAGTCTGTCTCACTCTCTTAAGTTCAAATTATATATATATATATATATATATATATATATATATATATTTCTTTATAAGTGGAATGATATTTTAACTGCACTGCAGGGAATGTCAAAGAAATTGGACGAATGGTATGTCAGAATTGTCAGATCACCATCAATGAATGGTGTATTGCTGCAGAAGATGATTACCTTGAAGGGGATGGTGGCCAAGTTTAAATAAAGTACAGATGAAATGTTCTATAGGAGAAGTCTTTTTGATCCCAAATCGTATATATGTATTGTGAAATACCAGCATGTAACCGGCCAAGATTGAAAAGAATTCGCCATCATGGAATGAAGAAATTTGAGACGTAACGTAGATCAGATGAGAAACATGCAAGTCGTGACAACAAAACAAAAAACAACCTGAACATCATTGAGCAATTTCATGCATTGTTCTTGAAGAGAAAATTTCCTGGACTGAGAATTGCCAATAATTAAGATGACATATATATATATATATATATATATTAGATAAAAGAAGTTGGAGAAACAAGAGCTTCTTTCCCTTGTTTATATTTCAAGAATTTCTCAGCAAAAATCAACAATGACCATCGGCAAAAACAAGTCCACAACAACATTAAAACAACATTGAAAAAAAGTAAAACAAAAAAGATAAAAAAGACATGCAAAAAACAACAAAGTCAAGAGATTCAAAGAAACTAATAAAATAAGTAGAATCATAAGGAAGCAAACAATAATCATAAACAAAGAAGAAGATATTACTACCTACGTCTAAAAATCAATCACCGTAGCCTGGATGCTTGATTTTTGTCACAATACTCTCACTCTTTATCTCTCTACCACTCAAAACTTTATTTATTCATCTACCCAACCCTGAGTCTCCGGACAGTGATAAAAGGTTACATAGAGCAATACATGACTCGGTGAGATCAAAGGTGCTGACTGATTGAAGTTGTCAGTTACAATAGGGAATCGGTGTTACAGAACCAGTTTGACAAAATAGGATGTAATTTCTATAAAAAAAATTAAAAAATTAAACCAAGCTATCCTACAAATGCCTAAATGTTATAAAAGTATGTTACAGAGCAGACAAAATATGTGTCCATTTCATGATGGATTATTAATTGTAAATCAACTGCGCCTGCTAAAAACAAATGAAAAGAGGCGAATCTAAGAAAATGAAAAAGTGAAAAGGGAAGAATATCTAGCCACTATGCTTTCTGTAGTTTAGTTGGGTCGCTGATTGTGGCAACAGTGATTCAATAATTATCACTATGCGAATCACATGCATGCAAGTGAGACAAGTACTAGACACCTTACCCCAAAAGAATTGAATATCATTAGAGAAGTTGGCATCCAAGATAATTAAGTCCAAATAAATTGTACAACAACACATTTCTGAGTTCAAGACTTTATTCATCAACACAAAAGGAGAAGAAATCTCAAGCAATCATGCAAAAAGAAAAAAAAAGTCTGGTTAGTCACTCAATAGAAACCGACACTTGACCAACATCTTTTGGTAGCATGCTCTATTGTGGTTGGGTGGGTGATCAATTGAAAAATTGGAAAAATGTCAAAATTTTCAGCACTCCAACACCATTAATGTGTCCTGTATACATGATATATACATAGCCGGCCAGTCAGCCAGACCAACTTGAAAACTGAAGAAACCTATGTTAACATTTTGGGTGACAGTTTTTAATGAGAATAATGGTATGAAGAAGAATGCCAATTTTGGGGACAGACTAATACAGACATTGATTGATGATAAGATAGAGACAGAGGAGATATAAACAAATTTTTTT
Source organism: Thysanoteuthis rhombus (assembly GCA_963457665.1). Classification (NCBI taxonomy): domain Eukaryota; kingdom Metazoa; phylum Mollusca; class Cephalopoda; order Oegopsida; family Thysanoteuthidae; genus Thysanoteuthis; species Thysanoteuthis major. Next base: position 22,094,339 of record OY735242.1, on the reverse strand, counting down.
TTAGAACTAGATAAGAAATGCAGGGAAGAGAGAACTGAAAATTGCAGAAAGAAAAAAAGAAAAAAAAAGAAGAAAAAAGCCAGGCAAACCAAAATAGAAATTTCATGGCGATTTGTAAACAGAAAAAAAAAAACACATCAAGGCAATAAAAGATATTTGTGTCAAGGGAATAAAAAACACGTTGAAGATAAAACAATGGCACTACCTTTCGGCCAGACTGCATCTCCTGAGAATGTGGAAAAAGTGGAAGGGAAAAAATAAATTTTCAAATGAGATCCAAACAGAAAAAAACAAAAAAAACAAAAATAAGATCGTTATTGGAATTTATAAATAAAAATATAAAAACATCTTCAATTATTATTTACCAGTCATGACTTTATGAAAGGATAATTAAAAAAAATCTATTTATTTCATTTACAGTAATAAAATAAGTAATATCTAATTAAAGTAAATATCAATGATAAAAGTCATATTTGATTGAAAGTAATAAAATTAGTAATATTTTGAGACAATTTTTAAATGGCACATTATATTTTTACACACTGACAACAAAATTTGTAAATGTCATAAGGTTTGCAAAAAAATTATACTTTGTTCAGTACCTTTAGACAAAGTAAGATGATAGAAATAAAACACTCCTCTAATCTTTAACCCTAATTCCTAGTCTTAACCGTGCAAAAAGACAAACAGACACACAGAAAGGTAGGTACTTCATTATTGTATTATATACATGACTGGTTACTGCAAGCTCAAACTTTAATCCAATTTCTATTCCGACAGGTGATGATTATTACAACTTTTGTATTGTATATATAACAAATAAAACCATAAAAATGTATGCATTTTTTGTATAAATTTATTAGAATGAAATAGGCCTGTGCGTATGTCTATGATAAATTCTCATCAATGTATAAGACGTGCCAATTCATCTCAATCAGTAAGGCTTCCTGATGATCAGTTGGTCATGAGTTCAAATCCAGGTATGGAAAAGTGGATTTTATGTATTGACCGACAGCTCTCATTTTGGTGAGGGCTGTTCTTTTTGCGCATGTTACAGTAGAAAATTAAGTCAACTCGATATTTGATACTCGAGTTTGGTAATATATGGTCTTAAAACATATTATCACTTCAAATTAAATATGATTTTCATTTGAGAGTTTTTCAATATAAGTTTTACAACATAAATTTTACAAGATAACTTTGAAAAACATATTTCAGATAATTGATATTCAATTGAAAAAAAACAAGTTTTGTGGAATTTTGTTAATGTTTAAGAGGTTTGTTCTGGGATCTGGTGCCAAGAGCAACTTGACTGTTGCAAGTTACATGTTGGAGGTTCTGCAGAACAAACTTGTTGGTCCAATGCATCCCAAAAATGGGATTGAGATCTGGGGAGTTTGTTGTCTTGGGCAACACAGTGAAGTATTCATCATGTTCCTGGAAGCATGTTATACAACTCATGCAATGTGGTAGAGTTCATTGTTCTGTTGAAAGATGCCATTGCCATTGTGGAAGACTGTTGCCATGAACAGGTGTATGTGTTTTCCAATGATGTTGAGGTAACTAGTATGTTACAAAGTACCTTCCACATAAATAATGGCATCCAGTGCTTCTCAGCAGAATGTGGCCCAAACTATTACACCACATACATAGATAGATAAGTAGATAGATATGAACAGGCTTAGATACATAGATAGATAGACAAATAGATAGGTAGATAGATATGTAGATAGATTTATATATAAATAGATAGATAGATAGATAGATAAATAGATAGATGTATAGATAGATAGATAAATAGATAGATATATAGATAGATAGATAAATAGATAGAATTATTGATAGATATAGATAGATAGTTAGATATGCATAGATATAATTTGTGATATAGGAGAAAAAAGAAAAAAAAACAAAGAAAGGCAAAGATAGTGACTAAATCAACAACAGAAATTTGAAATAATCAAGCCAAAATAATGTTATAAAAAACATCAACAAAATCTGTATCTCACAAATAAACACTACACATATATGTTGCCCTTTTCAACAAACTTGATATGAAAAGTGTTTAATATTAATCAAAGATGCAAACAATGTTTTATCTTTAAAACTCCTCTTTTAACTTTATTTAATAATTGTTTTTGTTCATATCTATTTAAAAAAAATTGATGAGAAGTTTGGTAATAGGTATCATTATGATTGATTTCCTGCTTTATGCCTCTACAACCTGATGTAAATGTTAACAGACATTAGAAATTTTTGATTTATTGTGCATATCCTCATTGGGGTGCAGGATGACTGAGCAAGTAACAGCTCGAATAAAGGACTCGGCTAGCTGAGTTCAAACTCCGGCCAAGACAGTTTTTTTTCACTTCACATCAATGCCTCTTGGAAAGGTATGAATCTATCTCTCTCCCTAGCTTTAGATAAAATAGCATTAGGTGAAGTGAATGATGCCACTTCGGGTGCTTGTTGCCGCTTAGTCTCTTTCACATATTGAATGGGCCAGGTAAATGATAATGTGATATGCGGAGACAAAGCAGGGACAACTGAAGTGTTAGGGTACTGCTTTTCATTATATTATGTTGGTCAGTTGGACACAAGAGCTTAGAAATGGTCAAGTGTCATGCAGGCTCCTCCATGACATCTCACGGACAAAAAGAAATCACTTAGTAGTGACCATATCCTTGACAAATGACAATGGACAAGAAGTACCAAGTTGCCTGGGGCAGGAGCAGGTAATAATCTCTGATCTGACCGAACCCTTGTGATTGCAATGCTGGGCCCTTCATGATTTCTCTTGGGTGATGGGAGATTCTTGGCAGTGCCCATCTCCTCCCCTAGTATCATGCAATGTGTAGTACATTGTAGCAGTAGGTTGCAAGAATCCCTGACCTAACAGTCCATCAATCAGGAAAGAAACATCTCTGGAAACAGGAGGCTCAACTTGATTTTGTATCTGCCTTAAACATGGGCGAACAGCAGCCAGAGAAATTCAAAGGTTGTGTAAATATTGGCCCGTACTAAACCTCACAACAAAACAACAACTGATTTTCTAGATCCTACTTAAAGTTATTATCTGAATAACTTTTACGATAATCTCAGCGAGTCATTTCAGAATTTCTGATGTTATTTTTGAGACCTCTTGTTGGATTTGTCCAACAAAAGGTGAAGAAATCTCAAGCACACGAAGGAGAGGAATATGAATCATGCCATAAAGAAGAATACACTATGTCTTTGGACTGATTAACAGAGGTATTAAATCAGTGATGGAATAGAGACAGAAGAGAAATAAATGAACATTTCGAAATATCAAGCATTTCTGGGTATTGGACAAAATGATAAAACATATCTGCATTAAAAGTGAAACAAAATCAAATTCATTTTAGGATGGTATACAAATGAAAACATTTCGAAACGCAAAAAGAACTCCAAGAAATAAGTATAAAGAAGAGAACAGAACAGATCTGTCTAACAAACAAACAAACAAAATACCTTTCTGCCTGATTGGTATTTAAACTGGAACGTTAAAGAAAAAAAGACTCAGATTTAAATTCAAAGAGAAAAAACAAAATTGATTTCACACATTTTCTTTTTTTTGGGGGAAAAATGAAAAACAAACAAAATTAAAAATGAAGAATACAAGGTCTTTCTGGAAAATATCCATCCATTTTAGATATTTCAAGAAGTTTTTGATGTTTGACGTAAATGTCTGGCAGTCGGCGGCTTCAGCGGCCAAGCTAGTGTAGGCATTACAACATGATATAGCAAGCTCCTATAGAACATGTTTGAGTCTCATCAGAAGTTGTTCTGAATACAAGCATAACTTTTTGAAGGCTGAAGAATATACCAGCCGAAAGTAGCAGAATGAAAATAAAGCAACAAAAAAAAAAGAAAAATACTTTATAAATTGATGAAATGATCACAATTCATGCAACACCTTATGTTGGACAATTGCAAAAAGCAAACACAATGCATCCTCTGTAGTAGATCCATTGTGTTACCATGTCATTGAGTTAGCTGGATTGGATGATGTCGAGTCTTCAGAAGGCAACTTCTTGGGGTACTGGTGCAGCTGGGTCAAGGGGCCATGGACAAAAATACACATTGTAGAAATACAGATGTAACTTGTCTTATCACCCTGCTTGAACAACAAGGCAAACAGTATATAGAAAAATATCATGCTTATTCTTTGTGTTGACAGAGAGAGAGAGAGAGGGATCCCTGATTTTTAAAACATGATATAGTGCTGGTGCAAAAAGTGAAAAAATGCATGGATGCTAAGCTTAGCCATGGATGGATGTTGGTCTGTTCCTCTCTCCTCTCTATATCTCTTCTCTCCTCTTCTGCCATTACCGGGCTTGTCTGTCCAGATAAATTGCATTCCTTTTTTTCTTTGTCCTGTCAGTTTCAATTTAGTCTTAATATTCATCAGAGACAATGACAGAAAACAGTCTTAATTTCACCTCCTGCTGCTCAAAAGCTACAGCAGATTTCAGCATTATCGTACCATCTAATGCATCTTGCTTTTACTCAGAGCAAACAGGGTTATCAGCTCAAAAGAGAAAAGGAAAAGTGTGGCTGTTTATATTCTCTTTGTACCAATACTTTTAGGAAAGACATGAATCCACTTCTTCCTGTGTACTTTCCCATTACCTGATATCCTGGCAAAATATCCAGTCACTTACAGGAATGTCATAATGGCTAATGGATCAGAAAGTCAGTGCGTGAGTACTTGGCCTAGTCAAAATATCTAACCTGCTGAGGCAGTAGCAGCTTGAAGTTGTTACATTCCATTGTCAACCTTGACAGAGACTACTCATCACCCCTCTGTACACTTCAATTATAGTTGCAAACCTCATTTTGCTTATATTTAAGAAAAGAAAATCTTCATTATGTTTTTTATTCTATGTGAAAAGAAATCCTCCAATATCATTCTGTTGAAAGTTATCCAAATTAACTGAGCAGATATATGAGTTTTTTAAATTTTTTTATAGCCATTGGTATATTCTAAGAGTTTCCTTCCATTGAGTATATATCTGTTGAATCTGTACTTAATGTTGATAAAGGTTCAAATTCATCAGCTTTACTAAAACATCTTTAAAGAAATCAAAATGTTTCCCAGGTCTTTCTACACCAGCGAAATTAAATAACCTTTGCCATCAAACATGGTAAAAGGCTCTATCTTTTTTTTTATATATGCATATGTTTGTATGTTTCTTTGTGTAGCCCAGTGCTCCTTGCCATACTGTTTTGTCAACAAAAATTAGGCCCCTTCTAAAATTGAAAAAAAAAATTCATTTTTGGGGAAGAAAAGCTTTCTTGACCTTTTTTAGGCCTTATTCTGACAGGTTTAATAATAACAGCTAAGATATTTCTATTAATATTCGGACCATCCACATCTTGGTTGTTTTTCATACAACGTTTTGGCCGTTGTACTCCACGGCCTTCATCAGCCGAAATGTTGTATGAAAAACAACCAAGATGAGGATGGTCCAAATGTCAATAGAAATAATAATAATACCTCATCTCAAAAATTCAGAGATATACCAACAGCTAAGTTCTCCAGAATCTATATGTTTTTTTTTTACTCTATTTTAGATGTTTTCTTGTGGAAAATGCCAGTGATGTCATAAAGAGAATTTATTCTGACCATATCTATTCTTTGACAGAATTTTTTAATATAATTTCAAATTTTGATGCTAAGGTTGTTCATCTATTTACTGTGATGACTACTTATATATATTTATGATTATTTATTGGCTAACAAAGAATTGGTAATCAAAATGAAAGTTAGACTTCTAACAGATTATAATTCTCGGATTTTTCAAAAATATTTCTGTTGATACGAAGAGAGTTGGTGAGACTTCCTCTCATAAAAAAATCTCCCATTTGTACCCATCGTGTCATGGGGAGTGAAAACAGTGTTCACATTATTCCAACAATCTGTCCATATTCATTCTCCTTCATTTTCACTAAAGCAATCTATCATAATCTATTTCTTGCTAGGCTTCCCCAGAGCCCCATTAACCATTTATTTTGAGAACAATCCATTCCTATTCTCTCACAGTGCTAGATGAGGGGCTGGACTTTCATGGGGTGAAATCAGAGTTGTCAGTCTACTAAACTGGTTGCCAACCAAAGCTGAAGAGACAAGTCTGTTCTGCTATTCACTTATAACTAAGGGGAGAAGAGATGGATTCATATCTTTCCCAGAAATATTTGTGTTAAGTGAATGCAAACTGTCTCAGCCATGGTTTGAACTTGGTTTGCCGATTCCATTTTCCATGATGCTAACCATTAGGCCACCAGCATCTTTGAGACTTGTGCGCAAGCAATAGAAAAGAACATAGAACAGTGAATTTTTTTCAAACCAGTGGTTCCCAACCTTTACATTACAAAAGACTCGTTTTATTTAGATGACTCTTCCCATGGACCCAAGGCTTTTGGGAGGCCGGCTTACTCAACAAGCTCACAGACTCTAGGCTTTTGAAAGGTCTGCCTACTAAATAAGCACACAGACCTCAGCAATACCTTTGTGGACCCCAGGTTGGGAACCACTGTTTTATATAGATCTTTCCAGCAGCACTGTAAGTAAAGAGCTAAAGTTGCACAAAACAGTAAATGTGGAAATTGATAGAAAATAAAAAGTTTTCAAAGAATAAAAAAAGAAAGATGCACTGGAGCTATATTTTTGGATAACTTCAGTTTTATAACAAGTAGTGTAGTGGTAAAAAGAGAAGTGAGGGAATGCAAAGGCCCGATTGCACCTGGATTTTCTTCACACTTTCTGTAAATTAGCACATTTTAGTGCATACCTTGATTCATTACAAATAGCTACAATGCACCATTTTGGCTAATTTAAAGGTGCAAATTAATAAACAGATTTAGAATTTTAGTCATATATAGATAGTGAGAGAACCCAAAAGTAAAGGAACACTTATTCCCATAACACTACTCCACTGATCGCAGCATAAGCAGAAAAGAGTTCTGGTCAGTGATTGGCTAAGATAAAAGATAGACAATATTGATTTTGAAAAGAAGTACAGTATGAAATAAAATGAAATAAACTGAGATGAGTGAGAAAGCTGAAAAAAATTTTCAAAACAAAAATATACCTTTTTGACAAGTTTTGAATTCTGAAAAAAATAAATGACGTAAAAGAGAAAAAAAAGAAATGATTCAGTGTCCATAATTTTGAGAAGATTCATTAACATTCAAACATTCTTTTTGGACAATCTCTTCTTCCTATCTTTGGTGTTAACATAATATTGCACCTGAAGAAGTCAATGAAATGATTCAGCCAAAATGTAGGAACTGGATTGTCCAGAAAAAAAGTTTGAAAGAAAAGATTTAATTGAGAAATTTTTCTGATTGTTTTACAAATAGAAGGTTTTACTAGCAGAAAAATTTACAGACAGAAAAATAAGAGGGTCTGATTAATTGGATCATATGAAAAAGAGGGAGAAAAACTGGAAGTAATATATATATATATATATATACATCTTGTACAAGTTCAAGCTAAGCATCATATCATGAGACCTTTACCATAGGGCAATGATTAGCAATCTGGTCTCCCAAACCATTACTACTGCAGTGAGATTGATTCTCACTGAATGCTCCACATTTATGGCCTTGTAAAGGTACCTTGCCATAGAAAAATGGTTAATTATCTATTCTCTCAAACCATTACTACTGCAACGGGTTTAATCCTCAATGGGTGGCACATACTTATGGCTTTTTGCAAATTAAGCAAAGTTTCATATTATGGCTGCATTCCTGTGGAGCAATCGTTCACAAGCTACTATCCCAGACTATTACTACTGGAGTGATTTTGATCATCACTAGGTGCTCCATGTATGAAAATGGCCTTGTACCATGCTAAACTAAGCTTAGTTATGTAAATATGGCTTTTTGGTAGGTGTAATAGTTGCATATTTTCCCAACAGAACAGGAGGATTGAGTCCAAACCCTTGTCAAACTCAAGGTTGTCAAATGCTGATTTTCTAAGCAAGCCCTCCTGACTTGCAAAATTGGCACAACTCGATCTTCCTACCTCTATTTCTATCTATTTTGTGCGAAGCGCTGTTTAGTAAATATAAGCATTGATAGGAGAGTCAAAAAAGTTGTCTGAAAACCAGAGAGAGAGAGAGAGAGAGAGAGAGAGAGAGAGAGAGAGAGAGAGAGAGAGCAAGAGCGAGAGAAAGCGAGAGAATGGGAAATGAAGGAGAGGGGGGATAGAAATAAATGGAGTGAGGGGAAGGGAGAGGCAGTAGAAGAGAGGGGAGAGGAAGGGAAAAAGAGTGAGAGGTGGGGAGAAGGGAGAGAAAAGTGAGGCAGAGAGAAAGGAAAAAGACAGGAAGGGAGAGAGAGAGAGACAGAGAGAGAGAGAGAGACAGAGAGAGAGACAAGAGAGACAGCAACAGCAGAGTCATAATGCAAGATAGATAAACAGTTGGTTTCAGGTATGAGACACCTTTCCTTGCAATTCGACAAGAGAAAAAGCTGATTAAAAAAAAAGCCTCAAGTACCTTTTATTCATTTCAGATGCCCTGTAAGGTAAATATATAAAAAGAGTAAATAAATAAATCAATAATAAATAAATAAAGATAAATAAATAAAATTACTTATATGTACAGGTATACCTTGATTAGTACGGTAGACTTGATCCAAAAAATTCTATACTATTCTAAACTGAACTGTTGTTATTTCAATTTGATTTTTTTCCCAAGCTTATAGCTAATCACATTAATTTGTACAGCCAATCATGAGCCAGCTTGAAAACTTTTTGAGGGTCCAGGCAGTGGGGCCAATTAGAGAAATGCTAAAAACAGTTAAAAATAGCTAAAAATGAGCAAAAATTGCTAATTGAATGCAGCTACAGAATGGTTGATTTTTAAGTAGTTGGGATAGTCTGGAACCCCTATTCTCCTCGCGGTTGCCGCCCGTGCGTATAACAATACCTCAATCATATTATATCAAAATGTATTCCTGTATGTCTAAAAATATGATCTGATCAATGATGCATATGCTGGACTATTTACAAGGGTATTTGGAGAACTACTCCCTATTGAAGCTCATCAAAGCCCAATAACTGTCTATATTGAGCTTTGGTAGTCAGCCTTGCAGTCATAATACTAGGTCATTGGATACAGTGTAATACTGCACAGTTCCATAATAATTAAACAACCATCTTATTTACCAGTGTAGACAGTAGTAATTTTTATGATAGAATACATACATATAAATATATATATATATATATATATATATATATATATATATATATATATATATATATATAATACAATGAAACAGCTGTCTGTGGATGACTCAATTATTCAGCACTCTTTAAGTGACATAACTCGTCCATTGTAAGCTTATGCAATACTCTTCCATAGGAACAGAGCACTCCGGGGGAAGGAGAATTTAACCTATAATAAATATATCCCTAAAATTCAGCCTTACTGACCATCCAGCTCAGTAGCTCAGAGGTAGGATATCGGCCTTCGGGTCTGAAGTGAAGGTTTAAATCCTGCCTCGTGGTACTGGATGGGATAATGGAAAGTCTATAGCCACACTGAAGAGTTGTAATACAACGAAACAGCTGTCTGTGGATGACACAATAATATATATATGTGTGTGTGTGTGTGTGTGTGTGTTTGTTTCATGCATGTGAGGTAATCTGACAGTATGTTGGTAAAATGACACTTGGAAGGTGAATAGAAATTCAAGAGAAAAAAACAGGTGGTTAATTAAAAAAAAAATTTATCATCACGTGGGCATATTCTGATGTATTCTAATGGTTGCTGATCATTTTCAAAGAATATGTAGCGGTAGCAGAGAAAGCTGTACGCTGTTTACATGCTTGAGATTTCAGGAATGTTTGTATCTGTATAGATGAGAATCAGGTTGATCTGAAATATGACAGATCCATGAGAGGAAGGGTCCGGAGGTGTTTGTACCAATATCTATGACTATCAGGCTAGTTTAAGATAAGAATGGTCAGTCAGTTGAAGAGTCAGGATGAAAATGGCTAGTTTCCAAGAGAGTTTGTATGGCTGTTTTGGAGAGATGATGTCCAGCATTTAATGAACATTTTCATCCTGATCCCTCCTCTCAAAGACCCTCCTTATTCCAGACCAAAATTGACTCTCAACTACAGATACAAACACCTCTCCTCCCACCCCTACTAAACAACCCACAACACAGAAACATCCTCATTTCATTCCTAACATCTCAAATGTAAACAGCTTACAGCTTTCTCTACAACCACTGGAAGTTTCTTTGAAAGAGGTGGCTGGCAACCATTGAAATGCATCAGAACATGCCCACTTGATATTAAAATTCTTTTATTTCTCATCACTTTCCAATTGACATTTTACCAACATTAATTTATCTCCACGAACCAGTCCATTTTTGTGAATGATGTTTCTCTCTTCTGACCTGTTTAAAGTCAACTTGAAAACATTTTAATACAAACATTTTTCCCTACAATTTTTTTTATATACTTTCTTGGCTTACTATATATATATAACGGATAGTCTATAGCTACACTGAAGAGTTGTAATACAACGAAACAGCTGTCTGTGGATTGACATTTTACCAACATTAATTTATTTATTTCCACAAACCTGTCTATTTTTGTAAAAGCTGTTACTTTCTTCTGATCTGTTTAAAGTCAACTTGAAAACATTTTTATACAAACATTTTTTTGATGTACTTTCTTGGCTTGATATATATATATAATGGATAGTCTATAGCCACACTGAAGAGTTGTAATACAATGAAATAGCTGTCTGTGAATGACACAATAATTAATGCTCCTCTATTCAGGGTTGAGCACTCGTTAAGTGAAGTAACTCATTCATTGTAAGCTTATGCAATGCTTTTCCATAGGAATAGAGCACTCTGGTGGAAGGGGAATTTGACCTAATAGATATATCGCTTAGATTCAGCCTTATTGACTGTCCAGTTCCCTTGTGCAGAGGTAGGATATTGGCCTTCGGGTCTGAAGCGAAGGTCTCAATTCAGCCTCGTCGTACTGGATGGGATAATGGATAGTCTATAGCCATACTGAAGAGTTGTAATACAACGAAACAGCTGTTTGTGGATGACACAATAATTATATATATATATATATATATATATATATATATATACTAGAATATTCCTATCAGGAATGACGGGCTTATTTAAGCATTGATCAGCATTAAAGAGACTCATTCATTAGGTAATTTATTTTTAAAAGCTCAAGTATTCTAATTTAAATTTTTTTGACATCTCAACTGATCTCAAGCTGTTTTAATGTGTGATGATCAGACATAAAGTCTTAAGAGTTTCTAGATAATATTTTGTTGTAGTGTCATAATAGGAAGGTAAATCAACCAATGAGATAACCCCATTTGAGTGCAAACGAACAAATAAATAAATAAACAGAGAAATTTTAATATAAGCTCATTATACAGTTATATATATATATATATATATATATATATATATATATGTATATATATGATACTATAAGGGTGACATATGTTTGTTTGTATCTTCGTTTCTAACTAACCAACTTGATATTTTAAAGACCTGTAAATGGCTACAAATTGCAGGCTGAAAATTTCTGTACAAAGGTAACATGACCCCAGTAGGATAGGTGGTGGTGACCTCTCGTGACCTCTTAAGGTCAATTTAGTACATGAAATCTCAGTATTGTGAAAAATTAATATTCAAGGTTTTAAGAGTGGGTATGCAGGCCTGCCCAAGGGTGTGTGCTGGCCCCACCAGCCCTTATTTTAGTTCATGAAATTTTCATTAAATATCATTTTCTCTCCTGTGGTATTAGATTTAGAACTTTTTTTTCTCCTTGGGCAATGCCAGTACCCCAGCTAGTATATATATATATATATATATATATATATATATAGTTTATGTGAAAAATTTTTTTATTGAAGCAAAAAAAGTCAATCAAAAAGCTCAAAATCTTGGTTGAGGTTTAAGAGAAATTAATTTTGATATAAAATTATGACATACTGTGATTTCAAAGACAGTATCCAAGAGAAACATTCCCATGGCAAAATAGAAACGTTCATCGGGCAAAAATCAAACATTCCCGTACATAAAAAAAAAACATTTTCTGGAACAAACATGAACATTCTCTGGACAAATATCAAGCATTTCCTAGGAGGAAAAAAGAAACATACTCTGGGCACCTTAGCTCAACAGAATGCCAACAGATTATACAGAAGCTTAAAAAGAATGAATAGAAAGAAAAGCTATCCAATCAGCCTCACATAAATTTCCAGATGCATGAAATGATCTAGTTCACTCAGATGGTATAATGGTTAGCACGTCTGCCTCGCAGGTCAAGAGTCTTGAGTTTTGATTCCCGATATGAGCGAAGAGTGTGGAAACTTTTCTCAGTGTACTTAGCAGCTAATTGAGTACACTCTAAGCTGTGTAAATATAGTGGAAGTATTCCTTTGGAGGACAAGCATCCAGGAATAAAAAAAAGATTGCAGGAATGAAGTCCTGGTTTTGACCGGACTTGGGCCTTGCGAGGATCTCTTAAATGACATGCAATATAAACCAGGACTTCAAACTTTGCCTCCAGACCCCATAGGGAGTTGTCTCTTAAGAGATGGGATACTTAACAGTGAAATGCACTAAATCCTATTTTCCAAGCACATAATAACTAAAAAGTACTCAGAGAGCGCATTGTTACTAAAAACCGAACAATAAGATTACAGATCCCGAATTCATTAAGAACTACCGTTTGAACCTCGATTCATTTCAACATTTGATCATTAATCAAATTGAGCAACTTTTCTGTCAATTATATCAGAAAAACTGGAAGATTTTTGTACCTCACAATGCAACCTCTGATTGGAAAAAAAATTCCAGGAATTTTTTCCTACAGATTATTTCCCTTCATAAATGATTACTTCCCTTTACTGAAAAGAGACTTGTTTAGATACTGTCTATAGTATATAAGAGAAGAGTCATTAACATTCGAAGTTTTTCAGACAATTGAACTCAATTTTGATGCTCTCAACATGATGTTTCCGCCAATCCATTCTGCAGCCTTCTTCAGGTGTACTATCTGAATGTAATGGTGGAAAGAGAACTTTTTTTGATCAATGCTTATAATATGGGATTCAGGTGTTTTTCTTTCCTTTCCTCGTTAGGCCAGGATTTCAATTTCTGGTCCCTGTTGAGTAGCAGAAGCCACATGGAGTTGAATTCCGCACTTGTCTGACATACACTCAGTTGACATGTTAATGTATGCTGCTTCTTTGATTTTACTGTTTACGATGGCATTCCGAGTCTGAAATATTGATTTCTTCCCAGGAAGGGTTGTGTTCATGTCCTTCCCTCTCCAGATGTGGTCTGCTATCCAAGATTTGTCTATTCTACATTCAGATGGTATACCTGAAGAAGGCCTTAGAATGGATTAGCTGAAACATGTTAGCAATACTAAAATAAAAAGGAGCTCAATCGTCTGAAAAATTCTTTGGACTTATATTGATTTAGGGAGCAAAAAAAAAGTCATGCATTATTTGCCAGAGATTTTTATTTAGAGGGCCTGATCACTTTTTATTCAAGGCATATCAACTTATGAAATATACTGGAAATTCACCAAGCATTGCAGCCTATTACTACTGGAATGTAATTCATGTTACTATGACTAAGCTTAAAAGTATATTGGTGTAAGGGGGGGAGGTTGTCAAATGGGCATTTGCACCCCCCTGATCAGGCCGTCTCATTGAGGGAGGTTACATGGAACAGTTGTACAGCATCATTATCCTTTATTGATTATAAGGTTCCAACTTAGATGAGATGGCCTGATTCAAGGAGGGGGATGCCCCATTCATACTATCTTCCCACCCCCCAGTAGATGTGCATGACTCAGTATCAACTTCTTGTGGTTAGGGATGCAAAAATCTTACGTAGTGCACATTTTTCTCCTGAGATAGAAGTAGGTGCACACTTTTAAAATCAATTTAGTGAAACAATATTTTTCAATGACAATTCAGTTTGCAATCCACAAAATTTGAAATCTTTTGTGCACACATTAATTTCCTTTGTGCACTTGTTGCAAAACATGAGGGCATGCACAAGGCCATAGCTTAGAGAGAACTATGCTTGGTATGTCTATCTATCTACCCATGCATTCACATGTTGACATGCATACACATTTATTCATCCCTATATAAATCAAATTTATGATATATTCAACAATCATTATATATGTATATACATAGTTACATTTTATTTTGTGGATGGGAAGTGATCTGAATGAATGTTGATGAAAGTGACAATCAGAAGGTGGAGAGAAAAAACTTGAGGGAAAGAAGGCGTTACATCTCGAAAATTTTCATTATCATATGGGTATGTTTTGATGCTTTTCGATGAGTGCCAGCCATCTTTTCCAGGGGAAAACCTTCTGAAGAAGAAACTGAAAAAGATTGTTGACACCAGTTGAAATGCATCGAAACATACCCACATGATGATACAAATTTCTTTTTGATGTAACACCTGCTTTCTCTGAAGTTTTTTCTCTTCACCTTCCAATTGTCACTTTCCCCAACATATATATATATATATATATATATATATATATTTCATATACATATATAAATGTACATATTAAATATAAATAAAATGTATACATAGGTATATATACATATATACACGCACAATTATGCATGTATGTATGTGTATATTTATAAACTCGTAACCAAAGATTTTACAAGTATATTTGAAGCACACATTGATTCAGATATATGTACTTGTACCTATCTATCTATATTTCTATCTTTCTTCATGCTTTGCATGTTGTATACGTGAATGAACATTCCATGCAGGAAGAGAAAATGTTCTTGAAGCAACAAAATATACAAGACTTAAAATTAAGAAATAATGATTCACTACGGAAACAAAAAAGAGACAAATCAAAGTTCAAGCTAGAAATTGGAGATATTTCATGCTCAACCAACAAGAATTGAAAAAACTCAAAAATAAAGAAAGAAATAGGAAGGAAGACTATAAGAACTCGAAATGGACATCCATAACACCATGCAACGCAATTTTTGTTCTTAGGTAGCCAGTGTTATTTTCTGATTGCTTCCATGTAAAAAATATACAAAATATCAGTTATTACCTTTAAAATCGCTCTTGTGGCCAGGATATTTTCCCAAATAAAAAAAATGGTAATGTTCTTCACTGGTAACAGGGTTACCACTAAGATATAGTTTGAATACACCCTGTGTGAGCAGCGCTTATGCATGTTTATGGAGGGGGAACAAAAGGGTATTCTCAGAATATATCTTAGTGGCAACCCTGTTACATGTGAATAATAATATAGTCTTTTTGTATTGAGAATTAAGTTTGGGTTACATAAGACTATTGTACTGCGCCATTATCCTTTATTGACTTTGAGGTTCCAACATTTTATACGTAATTGTTTTTCTTATTTCATGTCATTAAAAATGTGCCAATTCATCAGTTGTCCAATTGAAAATAAGTAGATTTCAAATTTTGATTGATGTTATCACAAATGCAAAGTTTAAAGGAAATAAATGACATATTCTATACTTCTTAGACTTATTCAATTAGAAAATAACACTTATCACTCTGGACCCCCCCCCCCCCTAATAAAAATATTTTACACAATGTTACTATTAATTTTCAGCTAGTATTTCCTTTCATCTTAATTTTAGTTTCTTTACGTTGCAACTGCTCAGACTGTCAACCTACGGCTGTTAATGAACAATGTAAATAGAAAATAATGGAAAAGCTCTCTTGGTGAAACTCAAACTCATGTCCTTTTGTCTCTGTGAAGCCAAGTACCAGCTGCTTTCATCAACTGAGCTACAAGAGCTCTACTGTTTGAAAGAAGATTTAGTCTTCCCTGAGGCAGAGGGCACTGAAGTTTGAGTCTCACCAATGCTCTATTTCAGATCTGCACTGTTCACTCACTATCATATATTAATGGCCTGAGTAAGTTGTGATAAAATGCAACTAAAAATTAAGATGAAAGAAAATAGTAGTCAAAAATTAATAATGGTTTACAATGCTTCATCTAATAAAATATAAATAAAAGATAATATTGTTTGAGACGGACATGCTGTAAGGAAGTAAAGTACCTCTCTGGAACAGCATTTTTTCTGTAAAGAAGGGAAAGAGAAAACAAAACATCAAAAGATGCCACAATAAGGTTTGAATGAGAAAATATAAGATTAAATTGATTATTTTCTGAAAAATATATCTGAATGAATTTCATTATTACAATATCAAGAATTCATCTTGATGATTTTTCAAACAGTATCAACATAATGATATGAAAAATTTAGGTTCATATCAACTTATATAAATACCATTTTCATTGTTTGTTTGTTTGTTCAGCCCAAAGAGTCCCGCAGAACCAAACCAATTTATAGAATTAATGATGAAGGCTTTGCGAGATTTGAATCTGCACTGAGGCGGTTGACAGACTGGTATGATAATCATTACGCCAAGATAACATAGTGAACTGGAGTGTAAAATTTCATGAGTTAACCCCCCCCCTGCAACTCACTTCACAACTTACTTAGCTGGCATCATCTCCCCATACACAGAAGCTTGCTTGTTCTTTCCTAGGGATTTAATCAGACTTCACTGGTATACTTACAGGAATTTGACACCTTGGAGCAAAAAAATCACAGGAATCTTTGTGTCATTAGTAGGAAGAAAGATTAGAGAAAAATCTGAGATAGAAATTTTTTGTGTACGCTTTCCAGAAATGGAGAAAATTTTAGTAATGTAGTGTAAAAAAATGTGACAGTGTACACAAAACATTACAAATTATGATTTGCTTAGAAAATTTCTACAGGAAAAACACGTAGATTTTAAAAATTTACTGGATTTTAATAAAATTCCCAGCAATTTTTCTGTAAAGATCCCACATCATTTTCAGCTTTTTAAACAATTGGCAAAATTTGCTGCAAGAGATGATACATAAAAATTTTTTTTTGCTTTCCACAAAATTTAGTCTTTTCAGCATAGAAATTATTTACAAATTAGAACTTTTTATCAAAGTTAAATAAGTCAAGAAAAGAATTCCCCGTGTACATTTATTAAAACGTGTCCATTGGATAAGTTTTGAGATTCGTTTCATTCTAATTCCTCCATTCAATCATTTAAAGAAATCATTTTCTCATAACAGTACCAACTTTTAATATTAATCAATAATTTTTTTGTATATTTTCATCATAAAGACAAAAGTTTCACCTTGTGATTATAGCCTCCTACCTTATCACCATCATTTGAAAGTGAAAAGTTAGCTATGTAGCAGATACATACATGATCAGTCCCTCTTTTTTAATGGTTACCGTGCTAGTATATCTATCTATCTATATCTATCTATATCTATCTATCTTTATAAATATATATATATATATATATATATATATATATATATATATATATATATATATATATATCTGTATATATGAATTATGAATTGCACTATACTATAGAGAAACTTATTTGAAATGATCTCCCGTCATTACATAGTTAATATATCACTCAATTCAGAATAAATGTAAATAGGCCAGATATTTCAATTTTCATGCTCTCCAGCAGTGTTCCCAGTTAATTATCAGGACTTCATCTTAAAGAGGGTAGGCACAAAAAAGGAGCCTCTCTCCATTTCTTGCAAAATGGTTCCAGAAAAGTGCTGTTAATTTACCTCCCAAAGTATGAGTTGCATAATTTTTATAAACATAAAGTGAAGTCATAGTATCAGTATACGCTTGGTTGTCTGTATATAAAACGGACAAAGACCATATTTCCACTTTTTGAAAAGAAACATTTCTCCAAAAATCACCCAACATCTTATAACCCCATGGTAGGGTTTGTGAAGCCCTTGTAGTAGAGGTTACCAGCACAAGACTAAAATCTTAGTGATTTTCTTTCTTTCCCCCTTTTCCTTAGTGTGATTATCAAAATAAAGTAATACCTGATTTATCCCCAAAGTGAATCTCCCTGGTGTAACAGTCTATGTGCAATTTTGTCTGCTGGCTTCATATGGCCGTACTTCTTTGATGGCAATAATCTCTAAAAATTTTCTAGATCTCCAAAAATTCATTGATCGTGATTTTCAACAAGACGACACCCTGTCACGTTATGGTTGTACTGTTGCGAGACTGGCTTGATGATTATTTGGAGGGTTGCTGACTAGGACAACGTGGTGCTATTGGAATTATTTGGACAGTTGCTAGCTAGGACAATTTGGTGCTATTGAAATCACCTGACAACTCCTCCAGATTCATTCCTTAAGGAAGTCCTGAAGAATATGGTATATTGTACAAAACCAGCCACCATACAAAAAATGAGACCCAGAATAGAAGAGAAATTTGCCACAATTGACTTTGTCAGAATCTGTGTAGATCAATACATTGTCAATTGAATAAATGCATTGATTTGGAACATTCAGTATTATTAGTTCATTTCATAAGTGGTATTATACATATCACAGTAATTCAATAGAAAGTTGGATTTTCAGCCTGTTCCTTAATAGTCTTGGCCAAATCATAGTTGTGTGCTATATGCAAGTGCTTATTATGAGTAGGAAATATAGTAAATAAATGATTCCTGTAAGAAAGAGCGAAAAGACATTTTGTAGGGGGATCGATTCAATAACCGTTGTGCAAATCTTATCTGCTTTCTCAAAAACCATCCTCCTAATAAAGAACTTTGACAAATATGATAAAAAGACATACTTGTTCTCCTTAAGGATCCTTCGCCAACTCTCATATAAATCAGGGGCCTGGCGTTTGATATCAGTCAGTTTTCCCTGGCACTGAATCTGATGTCGATTCACAACAATAATCTGAAGGAAAGGCAAAAGTAAAAATTAAAACACAAAAATAGATAAAATTGATAAATTTTGTAATAAAGAGATGCATTGGGAAATGGTTTTTCTTATAGAAAATTATTGACCGATGGCAGTAAAATTCATGACTTTTGTTATAGAAATGCATTGCCAATGATCTTTACTATACAAAAGCATTGCGTATGACATTTTACATAGAAAGATATTGGCAATGATTTTTATAACAAAAATGCATTGGCCAGTGCTTTTATGCAATAGAAATTCAGTGGCTAATGTTTGTCACTGTAGAATTACATTGGTCAATAATCTCTATGATAGATATGCATTGGCCAATGATTTTTAATCAGAATTTGATTTGGAGGCCCCCACTACCTCTTCAGGGCCATCTTGGTGGCTATGTAGCCCCATCTAGCCATTTAGTTTGTTTCTGCATTGGTCCCACTCTGATTTTTATCATTGATATGCATGGGATATTAATTTATATAATAAAAATGTATTGCCAGTGATTTTTACTATAAAAATGTATTGGCCAACGACTTTTTAATCTAGAAATGCATTGGCCGATGATTTTTTTAATCTAGAAATGCATTGGCCAACCAATCTAGAAATGCATTGGCCAATCAATCTAGAAATGCATTGGCCAATGATTTTTTTAATTTAGAAATGTATTGGCCGATGATTTTTTAATCTAGAAATGCATTGGCCGATGATTTTTTAATCTAGAAATGTATTGGCCGATGATTTTTTAATCTAGAAATGCATTGGCCGATGATTTTTTAATCTAGAAATGTATTGGCCGATGATTTTTTAATCTAGAAATGCATTGGCCGATGATTTTTTAATCGAGAAATGCACCGGCCAATGATTTTTTAATCTAGAAAAGCACCAGCCAATGGTTTTTTAATTTAGAAATGCACCGGCCAATGGTTTTTTAATCTAGAAATACATTAGCCAATGATTTTTTAATGTAAAAATGCATGAGCCATTGATTTTTTATCTAGAAATGTATTGGCCAATGATTTCTGTTTGATTTAGAAATGTATTTGCCAATGATATTTACAAAAGAAATGTATTGACTAATGATTTTTTGATATAGAATGCATTGGCTACTGATTTTTAATTTAGAAATGTGCTGGACAAAGGTTTTTATAATAAAAATGTATTTGCCAATGATTTTCACAACAGAAATGCTTATGCCAATAATTTTTACTCACCTGACTGGCTTGGGTTATGTGATGTATTTGTGAAGTGACCAAGATTGCTGTACGTTTACGCCTTATCATCAATCGTACGACAGCATCTTCAAAGACACTGCGAGCAAGATGCGGTTCCATCGTAGCAAAAGGGTCATCCTAAAAGGAGAAGTTTTCTGCCAAATGTTAGTTTTTTTGCTTTAGTTATTACGAAAAAGTTAATTAAACACTTTCATAATAACAAGTTAATATTAAAAAAATTTTTAAAATACAGGTCTTGTTAGTCACTCAATAGAAATTGTCATGCGATCGATGTCTTTTGGCAACTATTGAAAAATTGGAAAAAGATGCGATTAATGGATAAGTTACTTCTCTTGCCTTTTGTTGGAAAATGATCACTGAAAAGTCCAAAACACTGAGAGACCGATTTAGCATAAACTTACATTGCAAATTGACACCCGTTTCAAAGAACTACTCAGGGAGGGAATTTTCAGAAAATATTTTTTTCCTAGGCATAATAAGGAGTAAATGTTAAAATTTTCAGCCCTTTAACTTCAATGGTGTAGCCCGTATGCGTGTTACATACATAGATACATACATACATAGCCAACCAACTTGAAAACTGAAGAAACCCATGTTGACAATTTTGACAGTTTTGGTTGACATCCTCTAATCAATGTACCTCATATAATTGTGCAATAATTCTCTTTGATTAAAAATGGTCTGTGCACAAAAAATATCTCCACAGTTTATCAGCTTAAAACTTCGTAAGTCTTTCTTCTGAACATTCTGAGAATTTCAATACTGTATCATTCAAACATACAAAATCTGTCCGGAAAGTATCCAACATAATTGAATCCCTTGAGAACTGTTGATGCAGCCTTGATATTACTTGGCAACCTATTGGATGAGACCTTAATACATGATCAGACACTCTCCTGTAGGATTACTCAGTTGTAAGTGAGATAACATTGAGTGAACTTTGTGTATTGTGTGATGGTCACATTTCCAATGACCCAGCAAGTCAACTTTTATGCCTAAATCAGGGTTTCTTTGCAGAACATTGCATTACCCTGACCAGTCAAGCCCCTAACAGTTCAGATTTTGCTCCCAGCAACTTCTGGCTTTTTTCACTCTTGGAAGGGAGGAGAATCTCACTTGTTTTTCATCAAAACAAACGCTGTAATGCTGAGTTTGAAAGTTAAAAAAACAAATAACATCTTCAGTTTTTGTCTATAACTTTGAGAAGAGTCATCAGCATTCTGAACTTTTGTTCAGACAATCCGATCTCTTCTCTCTCCATCTTTGATATTGACTCAATGTTTTGGCCAATTTATTCTTCGGCCTTAAACGGTGTGTCAAGAACAAAAACTTACATTTATTGGATCTAGTCACTGGCACACTGAGGTGGGTCTGGGGTTATGATCTGCCCTGGGTGACACCATCAGTAATTTCAGCCAATCTTTTGCAGTTTTTAGCCATTTTAGATGAATCTAACTATTTTCAAACATTAAAAATGTCCATAAAAAAGTGTTTATTTTAGCTTATATTGGCTTTTTAGACATTTTTTGAGGTTTATTTAGGGCAAGGTGTCCCTTTTGATTCACCTTGGCACACAACCAAAAGTTGAACTGGCCATAGCCGTCTGAATTCTATGTAGGGATGAATAACATCATATGGGAGCTACTAGTTGACAATGAAGGTGTTGATGCCACAACTACACCTGAAATTAGATCTTCGGAAACAATTTGTGACAGTTTTGGATAAGGAGTTTGCAACTTTCAAGTACCTTCCTTAAGTTGTCCAATGAAAAATATGTAAATAGATTTTCTGATCACATAGGTAACAGCTGAAGGGAATAATAACCATTTTCTCTACTTTTTAGATATCAATCAGGAAATAACACTAATTACCCAGGACCAGAAAAAAGATTTGAAAAATTGGCAGTGTAATCCATAGAGAAATGATATCAGAGGTAAGAAATAAAATGGTATTTACCATGATTATGGTATTGGCTGTAGAGTAGAGTGCTCTGGCGAGACTGATTCGCTGTCGTTGTCCTTCAGTAAGCAGATTGCCCTGATGAAACAAAAATACATACAAGCATATAAGCAATAAAACTCAATGTCAAGATACCTCGGTCAAGATAAAAACTACTCCCAGACTACTACTAAGCATCCTTGCAGAGATGACCCCTATATCGAGTTCACACCCCTTGATAAAATGAATATCCCCATACCACTCACTACCACACTCACAACATTCTCACCAAATTCCCCAAAAATAGACCCAAAAAAACATAGACAATCATTCGCCTGATGAGGCCCGAAGAGGGCAGAAACATGAACTAGTTTGTGTAGTGAATCCACATTAGACTATTCATTTCCAGCTCTACTCTATAACAACTTAACTTCAAGAGTAAAAAGTTGTACGTATCGAACACTCTATGAAATGAATCCATTACATTTCAAAAGTGGTTTTATATTATTGATATATTATGTTATACTGCTAGCCTGATTTGTACCACATATACTATGTACAAGCATATATATATATATATATATGTATATAAGAAAAATATATATGAAAAAACATACAACACAAATTCTTATAGATACAAGATTGACTGCTGCAGAGCCAGATTTTATTCCAACTTTTATTCCAATTGAAGAAAGTCGGCAAGCTTTCAGTAAAGCAAACCCGACTTTCAAGAACAAGAAAATACCACAAGTCCTAGAAAGAAGAGTATACAACCAAGGTCTCCTAGCAAGAGTCACCTATGGAGCCAAAACATGGAACCTAACCAAGAGATTGACCCTTAAACTTAAAACTATGCAACAAGCACATGAAAGAATCATGCTCAACTTCCCATGGAAAAATCATAAGACAGCACTGTATATCAGAGAAAAGACAGGAGTCCAAGACATAATAGAAACTGTTGGCAAATAGCGATGGGCTGGACATGTTGCAAGAATAGCAGTCTCCTGCTGGACATCATGACATATAATGTGGATCCCCTGAGATAATATGCAAAACTGTGGCTGACAGAAAGTAAGATGGCGTGACGATAAATTCAGAAAGTACTGGCTCTGTGATGCCCATGATAGAGAGGTCTGGTGATTATTGGGTAAGGTCTACATTCAACAACACACACTAATAGGCTGATGATGATGATGAAGACGATTACTGCAACCTTTGTACAGTACATTAAAAAAAAAGAATTTTTTCGTATAAACATGTTTATTTATTAGAATGAAATAAGCCCATGCTTATCTGTGAGATATATTCTTGTTATTGTCTAAGACTTGTCAATTTAGCTCAGTCAGTGAGACAGCCTGCTAGTAACCAGCTGCTCGTGACTTCAAATCACAGTAGGGGGATGCTGGTTTTACTTATCGTTTTTCGAATTTTGGTGAAGGTTGATATTGTTATTCTTGTTCTTTTTACTAAAACAAAGTCAACTCAAGATCCAGTAATGGAGTTTGATAGTAAATATATATTGTTTATTCTATTTACATAGTCTAGGCCAAATGATACATTCACTGTGTAATAATGGGATCGTATTTCAATATAATATAATGCAATTTATAATCATATATATATGTGCGTGTGTGTGTTTGTAAATGTATATAAGAGTCTATATGCGTGTGTCTATATGAATACGTATAAGAGTACATATAAATATGTCAGTGTGTGTAAATATATGCAAGTGTTTTTGTACATATATGTTTGTATGTATGTGTGAGAATGGATATATAAAGATATACAATGTAGACGCATATCTATCAGGTTGATGTATGACATTCCACAAAGTCTTTTAGTCACATAAATTTATAGCATCATTATTCAGCCATTAAGGTATTTTCCCTGGCTTTCTATGAACAGATGCCACCTTCCAGCTAAATTATGTATTCCATCATAAAATTCCTGTGTCTATTCAGTAGATTCTATGAGGAATTTTTCAGTATCTTGAAATTGCTGGAAGAGCTAACCAAACAAATGGGTTTGTATGGATAGAAAAAAATTATATATATATATATATATATATATATAACCACTGTAAGCTTACAAATGGCCCACTTGACCAACCAGCCAAGTGGTCTACAGATTCTTTTGTCTTTGCTGGTCTGTGTGTATGAGTGTCACCTGGTCACATTTTGGAGGTTACAGCCTTGAAAATTTGCAAGAGTATGCCATTAGGCCCCATCTTTTCAATAGAAGATCTATTTTTTAGATCAATTTTTAGATAATTAGTTCTGATAAATGTGCTGTCTACAGTGATTCATTTATGCAAGGTATGGTTATTTACCCAAGATCTGTCTGGGAAGTAGCCTGACATTTTGAATATCTCGATAACACGTTACCAAAGGTTGGATTTGCCATAGCTGCCCGTTTTCTATGCAGGGATGAACAACATTCCATGGGAGCCGCTGGTTGACCCCCAGAAGTTGTTGATGCCACTACTGCGTATAAAATTAGGTCTCATGAAACGATTTGTGACAGCTTTAGATAAGGAGCTTGTAGCTTTCAAGTACCTTCCCTAAGCTGTCTGAGGCAAAATAGGTAACGTTGCAACTAATCAGAGAAAACATTACTGTGCACTCTTTAAAGAGGACTAAGGTACCTTTACCCTAGATTGGCTATTTTATTTTTGTTAATATTTAAGGGATGAATTGAATGTATATATACTCAAAGCTTAGCTTTATCTAGCATGGCTAAATTGGAGGGTAAGAAAATTTCATTGATGGGCCAATCTTCTAAGTAGGAAGGGGTTGCCTGCACTCACTAACAAACATATATACATGCACACACTAACATACATATACACAAATCCATGATATATCCCTCTTACCTGTTCACCGACCTCTGTCCGATCACGGGCTGGCCACATCGTCAAGTCAAAATTCAAACCAACAGCATGGAGAACCTTCTTATATCTGTAAATAAACAAGAAGATATCTTCAACAGCTGACAGAAGATCAAATTTAACCACACAGACTTTATCCTTTATATTTCCCCAATCACTCAGCACCATATTTGTTATTGTTTTTACATACACTAATTGTATTAGTATTAGTAATATCATCTCAATATTATTCTTTCATCAGATAAAGCATTGTCAACCGTTATTAATTTTTGACTTGTTTTTCTTTCATCTTGATTTTAGTTGCTTTTCATTGCAACCACTCAAACTGTTATCAAACAGCAAAGATTATAAAAAAAAGAATAAGCTCTTGGAGAGACTTGATGGCGCATCTCTGGTACCAGCTGTTTTACCACTTAAGCTATGAAAACCTTACAGCTGGCAGTAGATAAAATCTAACTATATTGATTTTACATTTCATTTTCCTCCAATCTCTCGGTACCATATTAAATGAAAAATGAGAGGATTCATCTTCATGTTTCAAATTGATCCTCTGCCAGCCATTAAAGCTCATGTAGTTCAGCTGAAGAACAGGGCTATTAACCATTGCATCATCCAGTATTCCTTTATTCCCAAATGAAATGACCTATCTGCAAATCTATTGTGAATCTCTAAAGCTCTAAGTAAGGTGAAGGTGAAATGTCCTTCTCTTAAGAAACAACTCCCATTGGCGTACAACCAGCTGGTGACAAAGTCCCAGTTTCAATTGCATACCTAAGCTTAGTGATCCTTGCAAGTTTCAAGTTGAGTTGAGATCAGGGCTTTATTCCAACAAGTTTTAATGATCACCCTCTCGGCAGGATGCAATTCCACTAAAGGGATACCTCCAACCTAATCACACTACTTGAGTGTAATCAATTAGCTACTGAGAGTTCAGGGAAATTTGTCCTAATGAAGAATTTTCCACTCTTCGCTCATACCAGGAGTCGGATCTGGAACCTTCTGTGTATGAGGCAGACGTATTAAGTATCACACTATCTAAGTGGACCTTTTAGTCATGAAGAGAAGCTTAAATCTTCTCACTATAAGTAATCATTTATATAATTATTTGTATAATCATAATCTGTTCTGTTCTATTCATACTACATTGCAAATGAAAGATTCTGACATTAAATTTTCATTGTATTCTAAGGCCATAGATTTGTAAATTTGGACATTCAGGAAAGAGGACAATTTGATAAAACAATGATGAAACTGTGACTTACTTTCTCCAATTGTA
This sequence comes from Thysanoteuthis rhombus, assembly GCA_963457665.1. Taxonomy (NCBI): domain Eukaryota; kingdom Metazoa; phylum Mollusca; class Cephalopoda; order Oegopsida; family Thysanoteuthidae; genus Thysanoteuthis; species Thysanoteuthis major. The sequence goes on along the minus strand of OY735242.1, from coordinate 22,068,132 downwards.
ACTTTGTCCAAATAAAATATTTTCCTGCACTGTGGCATTCATAAGCCAAGGGGGCTGGGAACAGTAGGCCAATTTGCAGCCCCTGAAAATACAAATGAAATAGTGAAACGAGATGAAAGAATTTTCAATTTATAGGGTCAATTTGAACTTGGTTAATTATGAATGAATTAATATGGCAATCTAATCTTTTCATCGCATCCTTCATGTTATCAGCACAACGTTTTGACTGATCCATCCTTTATCTGTTGCTAGGTGTATATAACAAGGAAAGGGGCAAAAAGAGAGAGAAAGAAAGGTTAGCCTCTTCTCTTGAATTATACATCTGATGAGTGGCTGGGAGAATAGATGTGTTGACAATATCAAAGATGGGGGGAAGAAATCCATTTGCCTAAACAAAAGTTTGAATGTTGATGACTCTTTTCAAAGAAGAATTAATATGGCCTTGTGTAAAATCAAATCTGTTATTGGTGATCAAGTTTCTTCTAGATATTCTCATTGTCTTTACTTATATATATATATATAAATAAATATATATATATATATATATATATATATATATATATATATATATATATATATATATATATATATATATATATATATATATATATGCATAGTCTGGAAAGCTTCACAGCTTTAAACACTAAACATATTAAAAAAACTTATTAAAAAATTTTTTTGTGTCACTTCAGTCACTTATTTCCCAATATCTGTCAATGCAATTTATGTAATTTTCTTCAGTGTCCTTTTCATATTTTACATATCCTTTATCATTATGTTTCTACGTGTAATTTTTTTCTTGTTGGGATCATCAGTTGTTTACCATGTAATTGTTTTGGGAATTTGAAAGCAAAACAGTTATATCAACAGGACACCCCAGAAGTGTTGATCAAACACTACTTGCCTTTCAGCTATGATGTTAATAAATAGTGCATGTCATGACATATGTAGTTATACATATATATATATACATATATGATGCTGATCCTGAATGTGGTTTTATGGCATATTGATTTCTCTATAATGGTCATATAGGACCAAACCAGGATTTTGAAGTAGATTCTCATAGTCTCTGATCACGTTTGCAATGTTCTGATTCTGAATGTGTTTTGATGGCACTGACTACTCTATAATGGCCATTACTTTGGGGGGGGGGGGCAATGCTTTATGACACACCTTTTGGGGGTATTATCTTAGTCATACATTTTGCATCATGTGACCTGACAGAAATATCTAAATAAATGAGCTAAAAAAAATTGATCCAAACCTGCTCCATTCCATGACACCTGAGTCAAGTACCATTTCTCCCAATATTGCGGACATCAACGAAGATTTCCCAGAACCGGGAGGGCCAGTGATAATCGTCATTTTACCTGAAGGAAGAAATACAAAAGAGGAATGACTATTTTGTTCTATGAAAACATAAGTTCTTTTAAAAGCAGTAAAGATCGGCACAGTGACTTAGCTTTTTTACTCTCCATATCTGGATATTTTCAAAACTGTAAAATTGTCAAAATTTGAAAACTGCTGGATAACCATTTACTAAAGTTGTAAAAGATTGAATCATAACAAAAACTTGAACAGTGCGGTTTTGAACAGTACAGAAAATTCTGGAATGAATTAGAACCACCAATCAGAGTAAATCTGTAATCATAAAATTAACCTTAGAGACAAAAACTCATCATTTCATTTTTAATCTGATATAAGAAAGATGTCCTCCATTTTCTATATAATTTTTCTATTTATTGGTTCTGAGGTAAATTCCTGTGATTCATTTTTTTTTGAAAAAGCTATGAATCAAATGTAAATGAAAAATACCTGATCACATATTACTTTTTTGTTTTTGATGGTAAAATTTTATTTTTTACTAATTTATTTGTGGAAATATTTTTTACCATTCAACCCTTCACTGCTCAAAACTCTCGATGGACTCTCAAAGTTACAGGATGCAAGTTCAAATCTTGTTGAAAGTGACTTTTCTTTAATGTAAGTGAAAAATACCAGATCACTTATTACTATCTTGATATAAATGAATGAATTTTGTTTTCTTTTTAATCTATTTATTTGTAAAAATAATTGATCCCAATTAGACACCCCTTTCTCAAAATCTGGAGTCACCAGTGCAAAATCTGGCTCCTCAATTGTTCAAAATCTGTAACCCCAAGCTCAAAATCTGAATTCCCTTCCTCACTTAAAATCTGGACCACCCCTGCATTAAATCTTGACCCCCACCAGCTTAAAATCCTGGATCCACCTCTGTAACATTGTTTCCCAAAAGGAAAGAAAATATGCAAACCTTACCCATTGGGACTTTAATATTAATATCTCGGAGACACGGACATTCATCAGAAAGGTCCATGGAAAAGCAAGCGTCGGTGATGTCCAATACGAGTCGATTCTCCATATTAGGCAGGTCAGGAAGGTCAGTCACTTCTTCTTCTTCATCCTCCATGTTGCCGAAGAGAGTGCCGAATGTGCTTCGTCTGGGGCCGGCCCCCCGCCTTGCATAATATTCGAGCTCAGAGTACATAGATGGCGTCATGCTTGTTTTTCGGAAAGCAGGGTCAATGGTATCAAGGAGGGAAGCACCACTGTTTTGTCTGCTTTGCATTGGGGTGTGTCCAAACGGTGTGCTCTCCATAGAGCAAATACTTGCACGCATTCCTCCATTGTGGAAGGCCATATTCACCTGGTCAGATTTGACATCATACTTTATAAGCGTGTTGAGTTTTGTCTGCTAGACGAGAAACAAACATGTAAAAAGATAATTAGGATTACACAAACAAAATAACATTACAAGTGAACACTAGTGACTATATATTACATTGATGTGGATGAGCAGGTGGGGAAGGGGTATGAAGTAGGAGAGGTTAAGAGAAGAAAAAAAAAGGGAAATAACTATAGTAATCGCCAAGAGATCTCTAATAATGTCAAAATATAGGTTAGCTAAACTTATACTAAGTTAAAACAATGATGTTAAAGAGAAAAAAGGGAAAGAAAAAAATTATCATTGTAACACATTGTAGAGAGTCAAAGACTTGAGCTTTGATCTATACAGTTCAACTATTCTGTTGGAATACTATCATCAATGGGGCAACAAACCTTGACAGACAGCTAAGTCAGCGGGAAGGAGAAGGAAACTCCAGTGTAAAACCTACAACCTTGGGAATTTACTCTTATTATCCTACCTCAGTGGGATATAGCTTGTGAACTCTTGGTTTAAAGGGTAGGGGTTGGTTATTTACACACCAAACTTCCAATAACAACATCATTTTGCAAGCCTAAGGGCAACTCCACTCTCCCCCATTGGTTAGCTACCTGAGAGACTGCAATAGAAAATCCTTCCTGAATTTTTGTGTTTGGAGCCAACTGCTATCCACAACAAACAGATTTAATTACTGCAGCTGAGTTTAAGTTATTCATACATTCTGACATCTATATGTATGTATCTATCAAGACTTCTCCAAGCCCAAACCATTTATAGCAGTAATTTGAAATTATGTACCATCACACCTAAATGAGCAGTGAAAATGTTTTTTTGTTTTTTTTCAAAAAAACCCTCCCTAAATAGGTTTTCAATGGGGGGTTTAATTTACAATGAAAGTTTATGCTAACTTAGTTTCTTAGTTGTGTGTCCAGCAGCATTCATAATTGTTTTAAAAAAAAAAATTGTATTTTGTTAGTGATCATAGCCCAAAAGAGAAACCAACTTATTCATTGATTGCCTTTTTAAAAAAATTTTTTTATTGATCACCGAACTGATTGACCAACCAGGTTTGTTTTTTTGAAAAAAAATCATAAATTTATGATTCAAACCATACTGGTAGTATTGTCATCAAGGTTGCCTTATTTTACCACCATTGCTAAAGTTACAAGGTAAAAAGAAGTATGCAGTGGTGATTCATGATTTCCCTTATATTTCTTTGTATTTGTTAGCGACCTTAATACATTAAAGTATTTTTGATTGAACCCTCATCTTGGTAATTATAATTACGATGCTTAGGGTATTGTACTCTTCGGCCTTCTTCAGATGTCAATGGGACACATGAACTATATATATATATATATATATACACACACTGCATTTGATGAGCCAGTGTTATGGAGAGGAGGCCATGCAATGAGTTCATGAGCTGTATAGGTATCGAAAACTACAATATCATCATTACTTTCATAGATTTTTGAGGAAGGCGTAATGAATGAATGACAATACAAGTGAAAGTCTAATCCCTTTGGCTCCCATTCAAGCATAAGCACCCTCTTCCATTCTCTTCCTTGTTTATTACATTGCATTGGTGGGTGGAGAGAGAGAAGAGGAAGGGTGAAAGAAGTGAGGAATTGGCACTATGCAGCATGGGTACAGGGTGCAAGCATGGGTTGTGAATATGAGAAAACAACTCTAGCCATACGGGTCGCATTGTAGTCTGGCGGGGGTTAAAGGATAGTCATGTTGTCAGGTTAAAGTCGCGATTGTGGCACTCTAAAGCATAATGGTCATACATACAGACACGCAGAGTAATAGTATATTTCTAATTATGGCTGTAAATAATGGATTAAATATTACTTGTCCAATTTATTATCTGTATAGGCTAGAACACGTTGTGTTCCCTTCATTTCATTATTACTTCTGACAAAGTTGGACAGGCATATGTATTTGGTCATGTCCGTCTGTCCACAAGATATCTCCATAAATACTCGATGAATTGCAAAGAGATTTTTGGAATGGTGGTCAATGGGGTAAAAAAGAGTTTGGGGGCGGATCCAGGCATATTTTCCTGATTCAGAGATATTTTTCTTCTTTTTCATATATCTATATATATGCTCATGACTTTTCACACAATACTTCCAAAGGTTCCCAGCAAATTACAATGAAATCTAGTGGAAGGTTGAGCAATGGGCTGCAAGAGAAGTGAGTTAATCTTTGCATGGATCCATGCACAATTACCTCCTCTACATCATAATTATATGTCCACACCATATGATATCGCCGAGATTTCATGTCTGTTCATATATCTCCCAAAGTTCTTGAAAAATTTTTATGGAAGAGTGGATAAGAGACTATGGAAGAAGTGATTAAATTTTGAGACAGATCAATGCTCAATTACTTTCCCTACATCGTTATATGTCTATACTATATAATATCACTACCTGTCTGTCCACAAGATACCTCCAAACAAAAATTTAATCACTATGGCTCACTGCCCAGTTTCCCCAAAAATTTCTTGAAATTCATTATCTTGGAAAGAACTTAATGAATTTTAATGAGATCTATTGGAGGCTAGGCAATGGACCATGGTATAGAGTGATTAAATCTTAGGGTGTACCCAAGCACGATTACTCCTAACTATGGTATTGATAGAGATATGCTCTCTCTGAGTGCTCTCACACTGTTTCATTTTATCATTATTCTGATCTTTGCTTCAGCAACTCTTTAATTCAAAATGCAGGTTTAAAAATGACAGAAAAAAAGACAAGACAAATTGAAAGCCAAGACAAAAGTCAAAAAAAAAAAATTAGGTTGTTACATATGAAATGTCGTTTTTGGAATTGTAAGATTGAAGATGATTTCAACAACGAAATGGTTGATATTCGACCAAAATATGACCCGTTTGAAGCAATGAATTTCTTTCCAATGACCCTCCAGAGATAACATGCAATCTCTATTACATCCTTTACATTTAGTTGTCTCAGATTCTGTAAGAGCACAAATAATGGCTTCCCAATTATTGAACCTTTTATTATGGATATGAAGTATAAAATTTAGTTGTCTCAGATTCTGTAAAAGCACAAATAATGGCTTCCCAATTATTGAACCTTTTATTATGGGTATGAAGTATAAAATTTAGTTGTCTCAGATTCTGTAAAAGCACAAATAATGGCTTCCCAATTATTGAACCTTTTATTATGGATATGAAGTATAAAATTTAGTTGTCTCAGATTCTATAAAAGCACAAATAATGGCTTCCCAATTATTGAATCTTTTATTATGGATATGAAGTATAAAATTTAGTTGTCTCAGATTCTGTAAAGGCACAAATAATGGCTTCCCGATTATTGAACCTTTTATTATGGATATGAAGTATAAAATTTAGTTGTCTCAGATTCTATAAAAGCACAAATAATGGCTTCCCAATTATTGAATCTTTTATTATGGATATGAAGTATAAAATTTAGTTGTCTCAGATTCTGTAAAGGCACAAATAATGGCTTCCCGATTATTGAATCTTTTATTATGGATATGAAGTATAAAATTTAGTTGTCTCAGATTCTGTATAAGTACAAATAATGGCTTCCCAGTTATTGAACCTTTTATTATGTGTACAAAGTACAAAATGCTCGAAAAGATCATATTCTGAAGGAGAAATGTCAGGTGAATATGAAGGATATAGCAAAACTTCATATCCAAATTCTCTTAGACACAGTCAGCTGTCAGGTGCTGGGTGTGGAACTATTATGAAACATTCCTTTCAGATCATGTTGGACCCATTTTTAGAACTTATGGTTGTTGTAAGAATCCTTAAATCTCCTGAAAGTGCTCAAAGTGTTTTTAGTTGGCCATTAGCCACTGCTGTCGATAATTTTTCATCGTTACAAACAGGTGTGGACTTCCTTCAAGGTTTATTTTTGGTATCCATATTTCCAGTCTTAAACCTGTTGAACCAATGCAGAACAGTTCCCATTATAGTAGTGCTCACTCTAAATTCTTTATTGAGGTCATCAGGAACTTGGGCAGTATAAAGTTACAATTTGAAATCATACTTAAAAATCAGTCTGGTTAGATGCCATTTCTGTTAAAGCTCTAAAACTGCCCAGTAATAACAAATTATAAGAAACCACAAAAAAAAAACTATCACTAAAACAGTCCATATTTATTTCTTTAGTTTTTAAGTTGGTCTGGCTGACTGACTGGCAAGTTATGTATGAACTGCTCACACCAATAGAGAGAGCAGGAAATTTAAACCTTTACTCCTCATTATGTCTAGAAAAAAATGGTTTTATTATTTTTTTAAAATCACCCTCTGAATAGATTTTTAGTGGTAGGTTCAATTCGCAATGTAAGTTTTTGTTTAAGTGATCCCTCAGTTTATGTCCAGCAGCATTCAGACTTTTTCAGCGATCACTACCCACAGAAATTTTTTTATTGATCACCCTAATACAGCATGCTATCAAAAGATGTTGGTCATGTGATGGTTTCTATTGACTGACTAACCAAACCTGTATCTCTATTTACATAGAATCTACAAAAAATGCAATTACATCTTTCACTTGTAGCATTATTCTCTTTGATGTGACCCCCCCCCCCCGACATTTCATGTGTGACAAACTAATAAAAGAGAAGATGCAAAGGAGCTAAAAAATGTGGCAAGCAAGCATGTTTTTTAGTGAGGCTGTGTGTTGGTGTCCCTAGTCTCACCTTACAAATCATGCAGGTTAGTAAAGACTGCAAAAATCCCAGAATTGAGCCAAATCTCCCCCAAATGGACCGAGACTGAAAATCAAACAGCAATATACAGACAAACAAAGTCACAGACAAAAAATAGAGATCTAGAAAAAATAGTCACGGAAAATTTGTTGCCGGATGAATTTATCGTAAGGATTGATTTCTGGATCTGTGGCAGAACTATGATAAAACAAAAGGGATACTTGTCGCCAGTCGGCTTTAAATTCATATATCTACTGCTACAAAAGCAACAGAATCTCCATCAGATGATGACCCTGGAGTCAGGCATGTTTCTGGAGTGAAAGCATCATTATCACTAACCCAGGGCACTCCAGCAGTACCTCGCAGACTTTGTTGGTTTTGTATCTCAGTGTGGGAGAGTCAGATTCCTGCAAATGTAACCCCTGCTCGATCTTGGAGATTCTTGATGGATTTCCTCCTTTCTGATGCCAATCTGGGTTCAGTCAAGTATGCTAACCTCATCAATTAGATGTAATTTATTATAAGAATCTAACAATATGGGTTAGCATATCCCTTAAACATAGCTGAATCAATCAGTTTCAAGTGTTGACTAGGCTTCTCTGTGTGATTATTACCAGAATGTTATAAAAATCAATTATTGGCAAATACTTCATCAATTAAAATTCCAATACATTTTTTGAACATTGCATATTTAATTTGAAATAGAAAACATTGTAAAACTGGAACAAATTAATTTCCTTGCAACAAATTTTCTGATCAGAAAGAAGAGACACAACTGTAACATGCATGTAACAAACATGTGACATGCACATGTAACATACAACTATAGAAAGTCCCAAAAGTAACAAAGCAGTTTAAACATGTAGTTTTTGTTTTTAAATCATTAAAAGTTTTGTATAATGATTTTTAACCCCGTTACTTTTGTGACAGCCTGTAGTTCATGCATAAAAGAAATATTTTAGGAAGCACACATGATCAGCAGATGAGATATGTATAGATTTATGAAGAAATAAGATATAACTGCATGTAGTCGACAAAAATGCTGTTGATTTAAGATCTATTTTCAGAAAGCATAAATCATGGGGTCACACGTTAATCATTAGAGGGTCTAATATTGGTTAACATAGGTACAGACATTAATCATTATATAGTCAAATGTTAATTATCATAGAGTCAAATATTGATTATTATAAGTTCAGATGATAGATTAAAATTAGGTATGATGTTAATTGATATGAGTCAAATATTAATTATTATCAGGTCAAATGATAATCATTATAGAGCCAAATACTGATTATTAAGGGGTCAAACATTAATTATCATAGGGATAAATATTGATTATTATAGGTTCAAACTAATTAATATACAGTCAAATATTAATTATTTTAAGGTCAAATATTGACTATTAGAAGTTCAGCAGATTGATTTTAATGGGTTCAAATATTAATTAATATGGGTCTAATGTTGATTATTATTGGGCCAAATGATAATTATTATAGAGACAAATATTGATCATTATACGGTCAAATATTGATTATTAAAAGTTCAGACATTAATTATTATAGAGTCAAATGTTAATTATCATAGGGTCAAATATTGATTATTCCAAGTTTGGGTGATACATTTTAATGTGTTCAAATGTTAATTATCATAGGGTCAAATATTTGATTGCATATTATTTAGATGGACAAAAAAGATTCTTCATAACCACTTGGAACCAGCTGACAAGATATCTAGCAAGGAATGTCCCTGCCTCAGAGCAGTTAGTGAAATATATCAAAAGAAATTTTGTCTCGGGCCATCTTAGTGAATCAGATTGTGGTTCAAGTCAATTCGTACAAGATGATGAAGACAGTGAAAGCATTGATCGTTCTGGAGTTACCAATGAGAGATATCCAGCAGAGAAGACGTTACAGACTGATACTTATAGAATATAAGAACCTCAAGGGAGAAAATTGAAATTTTCCACTAAATTTAACAAAGAAAAATCCTGTCTGGGGGCAAAATGAATTAAAATAAAATCCAAGTTCCAAGTGATTAATCTTAGCATGGGTGTGTGTCTGTGTTCGTGTGTGCCTATATATGCATCAGCGTATGCGTGTATCTCTCTAAGTGGGGATTCTGTGTATGTTTGTATGTGTATTCGTGCATGTACTCAGGTTTGTGTGTGTATGTGTGATGGTATGTTTTGAGTTTTGTGTGTGGGTGTTTGTGCGTGTCTGTGTCTCTGTCTCTGTGTGTCTGCATGTCTGTTTGTGTTTCGATGTGTGTCCGTCTGTGTCTGTGTTATTCTTCCTTAGTGTGTGTCTGTGTCCATCTGTGTTTTGTGTCTGCATGTGTGTGTGTGCTTGTATGTGTCTGTGTTTGTGTTTCAGCATGTGTCTTTGTATCAGTGTGTGTCTGTGTCATTATTTCTGTACGTATATTTATGTAGGTGACTTACCTCTGTAGGTGAATTACGCGTCTGCGGACATTTTGTAAAGAAGGCACTCGGGTGTTGGCAGATCTGCGTCGATTGCAAAAACGATGTCAACTGCTTGCTGCTACTCTTGGCACTCAGACAGGACGTGTAGATAACGCACAGGAAATAAAATGGGTAACACATCACTTGGAAGATGGCGGCCACAGAGAAAGTCTTACCAGGACTCAGAGGTGTGGATTCCACCATATAATAATATAGAAGAGTCTGAAAGAGAGAAAGAAATAGAATAGAGCAAGACTTGCTGCTTCAGAGTCAAACTCCTCTTTGACTGAAGCTTAAATATGAATATGAAGTCAGGTAAAAAAAATGACTTGCTTAAGAAGCATTGTTAGAATAAAAAAATTCCAAAAGAACGTATGATCAGAACGGACAAATTCTCTGATGACGTCTTTAAAATTCCAGTTTTCCTTTCGTTCTTTCTGGTCACAAATTGATACCAGATGACATCATAGCATTACTCTTTCTTTTCCCCCCTCTCTCAATATAACTTATGATTATTAATAAAGTCAACTCTCTAGAAGTTTGACAAAAAATAAGGTTCATCAAAAATTATCATTGATCTTTTATTTTGATAGCCACAAACACACACACACACACACACACACACACACACTCATGAACAAAACATACACAGACAAAAATACACACAAAATCACAAAAAACACACACTAAAATAAGCATAGATGCTCAAACATACACACAATAGATACACAAGAATAGACACATTCTCAAACATACACATACAAGCACGAACCCCAGACACACATATACACACATAAACCTAAACATGCTCATACACACACAAACATACAAATACAAATTTAAATACGTACAAGCACAAACCCCAAACACATATACACACATACACCCAAGCATGCTCATACACACGCAAACACACAAACACAAGCTCAAATGCATACAAGCACAAACCCCAAACACACATATACACACATACACCTAAACATGCTCATACACATACAAACACAAGCTCAAATGCATATATGCACAAACCCAAACCTGTATATACACGTATAAACACACAAACACAAGCTCAAATACATACAAGCACAAACCTGAAACACACATATACATACATACATAAATCCAAACCTGCATATACACACGCAAACACACAAACACAATCTCAAATTCATACAAGCACAATCCCAAACACACAAATACATGCACAAACCAAAGCATACAAATACACACATACACACACACACACACACACGAACAAATAAAAAGTTCAAACTCACCAATGAGGTACTGGCAAGGGGAGCAGCAGTGACAAGAAATTCTGAAACAGAAAAGCAATAAAGATTCTAAATTGATAAAGATTTCTTGTGGTCTGAAAAGAGTTTCTGGTTTGGACTTGGAAGAACTGTTCTCTTGACTAAAATAGATTTAAATTTATAGGATAAATTTGTTCTGCTCAAGTTTCAAGATCTGTAAACATTTTTTGCCACCAAATAGCCTTTGTAATTGGAATATCAACTTGACTTTATTGATTTATTTTTCAACTTTTTTAATCCTTAAAAAATTAGATAAAACATAGTCAACCATATATTATTTCATCTTAATTTCATCTTGATTCCAGCTGCTTTTCATTAAACTACTCCCTGTGCATCACATTGGCCAATTGGGGGAACGCCATGAAGTGGGGTACTAGGTAGGGCACTTAAGCAGCAGAAGTTACAACAAAATGGCTATGGATCAGGAGAGGAGAGCCCCACCCCGGTACACAAGCTAAGGGTAGATCAATCACAGTTGTGTCATCCTGAGGAACAGAGTCTAATTGTTGAAAGACCTAAAGCACTCAATGATCCCTGGAAGTATCAGTGATGAATATGAAAAAAAAAACTGTCTATCTATGGCCATTAGTAAGCTAATACTCAATACTAATGAAATACAGGTTAGGTTATTCTGTTATGCAGTCATGTGATCAATGTCTTTTAGCAGCATACCATGTTGAGGGTGATCAATGAATAAGTTACTACTCTCACACCATGAAAAAATAAGTGTGCACACTGCCAAACACAGACTGAGAGATTTAGCATAAACTAACATTGTATATTGACCCCACCACTAAAAAGCTCCTTTGTAGAGGAATTTTAAAAAAAAAACCAATAAAACTTTTTTTTCTAGACATAATTAGGAGTAAATGTTTAAATTTTCAGCCCTATAACTCCATTGATATGGCCTTGATGCATGATACATAATTAACCAGAAAGCCAGCCAGATAGCCCCTCATACACATGAGCCAACTGCAGTCAGAGGTGACCTACCCTTTCAAATAGGGGAGGGTGCGACTCAGATCTCAATTTATTCCACCCTTATCACAAAGCTTAGAGTGTACTCAATTAGCTGCAGAGTGCACAGGGAAATTTTTCCTTATGAAGAGTTTTCCACCCTTTTCGTTAATATCAAAATCTGGATCCTTCTGTATGTGAGTCAGACATGCAAACCATTACACCATCTTAGCCAGCCAGCCAGCCAACCAGCCAGCCAGCCAGCCAGCACGCCAGCCAGCCAACCAACCAGCCAGCCAGCCAGCCAGCCAGCCAGACCAACTTAAAAACTGAAACCTGCGTTGATATCTACAGCTTTGGTTGACGGTCTCTTATATTAGTAAAAGATTAATAATGGTAGAGTTGGCAATTTTTCTCACCAATCAAAGATTTGAAATAAGCAATTTGATAGAGTTTCTTCATTTCTTTCTTTCTGTCTTTGGTTACAAGGGAACTGAAGCAACTTTCCCAGGCATTTAATTTGATTTGCTTGATTCCTTTTATCAATTGGTTTACCTTCTTCATTCGTCGTTCACTAATACCCTGTAAGAACAAAGATAGAAGGGGGTGAGGATAACAGTCAAGACATTCATTAATAAGAATAAATATCTAGATACTAGGATAGTACACATAAGAAAATGGTGGATATATTTAAGTATCTATAAATTATAGAAATGTTACTGTAGTTGTATCATTTTAATACACATTATGATATGTGATAATATTCTGGTTTAATTATCTATAATAAACTCAAATGTACCTATTCAAAATGACAGGGTTATTTATGTATAGCTAGGCACTAATTATTATTATTAGGTAATTTTTTCAATCATTTAAGTATGCTGATTGTAATTTTTTCTTTAAAGTCTCATCTCAACTTGAGCTGTTTTAATATGTGAGAGTTTCTATGACGTAATTTCCATTGATATGTCATAATAGTAAAGTAAATCAACCAATGAGATTCGTCAGTGACAAACAAACAGAGAACAACGTTTTGTCCGTTGTACTCTACGGCCTTCATCAGGTATCATCTGGTAGGTGTGGGGAAGTAACGAACCGAACCCTTTATTTAACTGACGGGGGTATATTGACCGCACTCTCCTCTTAGCATTAGTTGTATTATCGGTTTGTTACTTCCCCACACCTACCAGATGATACCTGATGAAGGCCGTAGAGTACAACGGCCGAAACGTTGTATGAAAAACAACCAAGATGAGGATAGTCCGAAAAACAATAGAAATAATAATATTACCTCATCTCAAAAATTCAGAGATATATTAATTAACGGCCGAAACATTGTATAAAAAACAACGAAGATGAGGATAGTCTGAATAATAATAGAAATAATAATAATACCTCATCTAAAAAATTCAGAGATATATTAATTAACGGCCGAAACATTGTATAAAAAACAACGAAGATGAGGATAGTCCGAAAAACAATAGAAATAATAATAATACCTCATCTCAAAAATTCAGAGATATACTAAACAGAGAACAAGTTTGCATATATGCTCATTATGTGTATGGATATAGAGGATATTTTTGGTGAACCTTAGTGTAAAATGATGGAATAATTGGGGCTAAACATTTTTTTTTTAGTGTTTAATGCTTCAGGCTCACTGACCATCAAATAGGATGTACAAGGATTTTCAGTGAGGATTTACTGAAACATGATTTTTATTCAGGTTCGGATTAGACTAATTTGAACAAAATACGATAGGGATGAGGCATTGGTGAGTAAGGATGAATATTTTGATATAAAAGAAGCAAAAAAGGTTTGGATAAATCTTTCAGAGTCCCAATATAGGATAATACCTATGAAATGTCCAGAAGAGAATAGATGAAAAGAAAGGTCCGTTTGTAAAAAGTGCAGATCGGAAATGAATAATAAGTTTTTCGGCAAGACTCGAACACACATCCCTTGTCTTTGCATGTCAACTGCACTACTGCTTGAGATATGAATTCCAATGGTTGCAGAAGATCTAATCTAGCTATAGAGCTTTATTCTTTATTTTAGTATATGTGTGCATGGACAACAATTGCCCACTTGCTTTCTCTTGGGGTGCTTGATTTGCATGTATAACATCCCATGTAAATGCAGAAAAGAATATAACAAAAAACTAAAGTCCTGAAAGTCAAACTCGAGGAACATAAGAAAGCCATATTAAGATGGAAAGCAGAAAATCTGGTATAGCAGACCATATCTGAAAAGAGGGAAATCACGTTAATATCTCAATCCAATAAATACGAAACATCTGTGGAGGGTGAAAAAATTGAAAGAAGCTGCATACAATGGGTCTTGTGGATAAATGTGAGAATCAGCTCAGAATGTATCTTTTTGCTTTAAGTTTGATTAATTTTTCTGTTCACCTCAAAAGCTGAGGTTGACCTTTACATGAGATTGTAATGATTTCTTGATTTTAAATTAAGACTTATACACAAGACTAAGTTGAACATGAATATATTCAGTGATCTGCTTTAGGTAATAACAGGATCAAATTTATTTAGCAACAGTAGGAAAAAGTACTAATATTCCATTTACTTACCGCTATGTTATTTTGCATTTTGAATAACTTTTTTGCAACGAGAATATGAAGGAAGGCATGAATCACAACCAAAAGAAGACCAAGAATGGCACTGGCACCAAGTTTGAAGAATACAAGAATAAAACCCACAATCATCTGCAAAGAGAGATACGTAATATCATAAAACTTGTCATACATATATAGACAGATAGATATTTCTGCTTTATTCTGAATTGTTTGAAGGCTGTCTTTGGTGACCATTAAGCTTGATTTCAAGTCACTTTTTTTTCTAGAATTTATATCATAATTCATTAGAAATAAATGAATAATTAATTAAATGATTCTACATTTTATTTACCAGGAATTATTCCTCTTGAGAAATTACATTTATTACAATATAGATTACCAGGATGAGTACAAACACAGAACTCATACTGTTATAAAGTTGCAAAATTGGACTGGAAATTGCTTTATTCTCCACATTAGAGCATTTTAATGGTATTGCACTAACAAAAACTTTTTGTCAATGTGCAGTTTTTTTCTATGTTCTCGTAACAAACATACAAGTAAATAGATCATTATGATATAAACTAGAGTACCAGTGTTGTCAAAAGTGATGCCATTTTTATTTTTTTGCTTGTTTTAGTTTTTAAATTCTGCCCATCGAGGCCATTAGCTGCTCTGATATAATGTCCCCTTGCCCAAATACAGACAGTCTGACTGAAATATTTAATGTTTAAAATTTCCTAAGTGTGATCAGTATACCCTCAGTCTATTGATAAATCATCACGCAGCTAAGGTCTGCATTGGAGTTCAAATTGAGGCAGTTCAACTTAATTTTATGCATTGGTTTCCTTCAGCAAGTGAGAAAGCTGCCAAAACAGGTCTGGTTAGTCAATTGGTAGAAACTGTCACATGACCATTGTATTTTGGCAGCATGCCGTGTTGGGGGTTATCATTTATGAAAGTGGAAAAAGAAGTAATCAATGAATAAGTTTTTTTGCCTTTCGTTGGGCCATGATCACTAAAAATGTCTGAAAAAAAACAAGTGTGAGTACTGCCAAACATAAGCTAAGAGACAAATTTAGCATAAACTTAGATTGCAAATTGAAACCCCTGCTAAAATCTATTTGAGAGGGATTTAAAAAAAAACAAAAAAAAACATTTTTTCAAGACATAATGTTGAAATTTTCAGTCTTTGAACTCTATTAGTGTGGCCTGTATGCACAATACATACATAGCCAGCTAGCCAGCTAGACCTACTTGAAAACTAAAGAAACCTATGATGACTGTTTTGGTTGACAGTTTCAAACACATCAGTAATTATCATATGTGTTTTGATGTAGGCTCCTTTCTCACCATACTCAACAAGATTGTGTAAAAGGATGTCCAAGCTTTCCTACCTGTAATGGTATTGACCAGAGATAATGTAGGAAGCTATAAATGACCATCAAGTTGTTACACTCAAGAGTCACATAGCTCATTATTTCAGACTCTGTCACTCGTCCATGTGTTAATGCCTGAGTGGATAGTTGCTGCACTTTGCTGTAAACCATCACCTGAAAAAAAGAAGCACAGGGTTAAAAGGAGACTCCAAATCAAGGTTCAAATCTCTGCCTAATCATAATCCCCAAAGACACAATCCCAATCATTAAAATCCTGAAAAATTTGATCCCCTAAATGATGAAATTCTGAAAACCATAATCCTGAAAGGTTACTATCCCATAAGGCTGAAATTCCACAATCCTGAAAGGTCACAATGCCATAAGGCTGAATTTCTGAAAACCATAATCCTGAAAGGTCACTGTCCCATAATGCTGAAATTCCACAATCCTGAAAGGTCACAATGCCATAAGGCTGAAATTCTGAAAACCACAATCCTGAAAAGTCACAATTCTATGAGGCTGAAATTCTGAAGGGTCACAATTCTAGAAGGCTGAAATTCTGAAAATCATAATTCTGAAAGGTCTCGATTCCATAGGGTGGAAATTCCAATAACCACAATCCTGAAATGAGACTAAAAATCTACCCCAATTGTACATATAGATTGTTCTTTATTTCATACTGTATAGAAGAATTTTGGCTTTTTATGTCATTCTTCCTAATTGTATTGCCTACAATGCAATAGATCTTTCTCGACAGGGAGAAAAGGATGCTTTTTTTATAAAAATCATTCTTTCTGAATTATATTTTTGGGATTTTGATTTTTTGAGATTGTGGTTTTCAGAATTTCAACCTTCAGGGATTCTGATATTTTGAGATTCCAACATTTGGTACAGTAGCATTCCAGATTGTATCTTGTGGGATTATGACTCAAACCCACCTGGACACTTCAAATGTATCAGGGCAGCTGAATGGGCTTTATGGTCTTTATTGAGAATGGTAAATCTAGGGTTTTAAATATAAAATGATAAGAGAAATTTTTCTATTACCCATAAAGCAGGAGTTTTGAAGGTAATCTCCGTCCATAAAAGACTTCATTTCATTCTGAGGCCATGATTTTATTTGAGGGAATAAATTATTAGAGGGAATGAAATATTCAGTAAACAATATCCCTACACAGACAAACAGCACACACACACACACACACACACACACACACACACACACACACACACACACACACTCAAATGATATCCTAACACAAAACCTCCACAATTCACTACAAATTAGAAAAGATTTAATGACTGCTATTGCCATGGGAAGATTAATGTTTAAAAACATATTAAGTACTTTACATTCCCTGATATTGGCATTATTCCATGAAATATTAAGACTAATATCCTCATTGCAACCAATGCATATTCTGAAGAGCTGATATTAAGCATTGTCATTATATATATATATTTATGAATAGATACATCTATACAAAATAGATATATATATTCTTAATAACATTTTTATTTATTATATATACAATGCAAAAGTTGCAGTAATCAGCTTCAGTTGGAGTTTGACCCTGTAGCAGCCAGCCTCGTTCAGACTAGTATCCTAATTTTTGTTGTTTTGAGCTCTCGATTTTAACAAATACATTCCTCAGCCTTCTTATATTGTCATTTTGAAAGCTGATAATTTTATACTTCATTTTTTCATTTTTCATCTCTCTCTGTCTTCATCTTTCTCTTCATCTCTCTCATTATTTCTTTCTTTTATCTCTCTTTCCTTGTTTTTCCCTCTCTTTATACAAATTCTCCCTTAATACCCCTCCCTCTCTTTCCCTAGTATCTCTCCCACTCCCCCTCTCATTTAAAAAACAAAGAAAAGTTGTTCTAGTGTCGTGTGACACATCAGGCAATGCCTACAGTCTAAAAAAATCTTGTGAATGTTCCATGGAGACCCAATTATTGTTTCTGTAGAAATTGTGGGTTTTAAAGGGTTAGGGTGCTAACCTGACACCCAATATAGACTACCTTACTGGGCAAAAGTATTCCAACTGCCCTGCTATTTATCTCAAGCTAGGGGGTGTGGAAATGGATTCATGCCTTTCCAAAGGGTATTAGTGCAAAGTGAACGCAAACTATCTCAGACAGAGATTGAATTCAGTTCTCTGAATCTATCCTCTTTGCAGTTAACCACCTACACTACCTCTATCTAATTCCTTCCTTTTTTTAACAGTGAACATTTCTCCATCTTCTAGTCAGTTGAAATCATGTCATGTTCTATACATTTTCCAGCTGGGCCCGCAAGGAAGCCCACCCCGCCAATCCACTGCTGCCCCTAACCCAAAAGGAAGCCACCCACCCTACCCCGTTCAATGCGCTGTTGCTGCTGCTGCTGCCTCTTTGAGTCCCTCCAACCTACACGAGAACCGATGACATTACACGACTTTGCATCATCAGGTAACAACATTCAGCTGGCCTCATGCATTAATAAACACGGGTAATTAGAGAAGATACACACAGCGGAGATAAGTAGGCAGGTGGGTTTCTTGTTGCAGAAGGATAAAATAACAGAGAAAACAAGGCTGTTATGATAACACACACACAAACACGCACACACGTCCGCCCGGAAAGTATCCAGACATTTTTAATCTTAGCCTAGAAGAAATAGGGATTAACCTTGCTTTCTGGGGTGAAGTAGTGCTTTTTCGCTATTTTTCTTCAGAAAATAGTCTTAAATCAGATTCCAATTGGTGTCACCTGTCAAAGCCCTGGCAAACTGAGATACTAGGGCAAATTGATAATGATATCATTTGGGCTGAAGTCCAAACAGGAGTTGAAATTGTATGAATATACACTTATCATATATCATTTGAAAGGAAGTTTTGAGCTGAATCAAATTTTCACAAGAACCAAAGGTTAAAAATCAATAAAAATTAGATAATACTCATTTTAAGCTTCACCTTCATGATACAACGCCACAAAAAACCAAGATAGGTTATAGAAAATGATATCAAATTCTTGCCGAGTTTATCTTGGTGTCTGATTGCAGACTGACATCATTTGAATATACACAGCTGGATAGAGCACATTAACTTAAGTCTTCAATATCCTCATCCGGTAATTTTGCAACAAGCTTGGTTTCATCATTGCAGTATAGTTCAAGATCTCTGTGGCAAGCACATATTAAACTGCAAGCAATCTTTGATATTCAGGAACATCTTTTAGCTACGTATGGTACACTTGATGGGTAGACATTTTATATGATTGAAGATCTCATTCAGTGCTGGTGAAATCCCATCAGGTATTGCAACTGGAATGAGGAGTTTGCTTTTCTTGTCACGTTTCCATCCATACAATGTAGGATCAAGATTAGGAGGATCTGATTCCACTGTAGAGTACTAGATGGCAAACTTCTATGGGACCTTTTAATGTTTCCTACAAAAGCTTCATTCATGGGTGGCAAAGATTTTGAGAGAAGAGCAGTTTTTCTGGCTTTTAGGGTTTTATTGAATTATGAATGGATTCTACATTTAGTCTGCTTCTGTGTTTCAAACCCATAGCAGCTACTAAAGATTCAGAAGATCTGATTCTACTGAAGAGTATCCGATGACAAACAGTAAATGAGCCTTTTTTACATTTTCTTCAAAAGCTTCATTTGTAGGGGGCTAAGACCTTGAGGGACGTGCAGTTTTTCTGGCTTTTGAAGGTTTTTCTTTAAACATTTAGTCATGTTCTGTGTTTCAGACCCATAATAGCTACTACTCAAGAAAGCATCCACCTTGATGACAATGTCAATACAAACATCAGCCACGTAAATCCAATTGAATTCCTTCGTAGAATTCTTTTCACTGTCCTTGTCTTTCCCATGCTATGGTGTAACAGTATTACAACCAGATACTGCATCTATCTTCATTGACATCCTGTGTGAATGTTAACAACCTCAATAGGGTGATCCTCTGTAGAAAATGGATTGATGCATGTAGCTAGGAAATTACACATCTTCTCTTTGACCTGTCCTTCTGGGGCAATTCTGGAAGCTTCAATTTCATTGTGATTGATTACATTCCTTGCTTGATTTGATTCCTTCAAATTCAGTAAGTTCTTTTCCATTACACTGGATATGTGAAGACTTTTTGCCCAGCAATCCAAGATTTTTTCACTTAGAGGTAATTCCTTCCATTCCCAAAGGATCATGCCCGTACTGCAAAACAGTGATCTTTATCATCGTGTGTTATCAAATAGAGTTTCTTGGCCATTCTTATGCCTAATGGCGTGCTCTCCATGAACAAACTCCACAAAAAGATCTTCGGCTAGCTTGGTCATCTTAATCAAGTGCACTATTGTGTATCTGAGATAATTCCAATGACCACCTCAAGCAAACTAAGGGAGCATGAGCTTAATGTGAATGCGCAAGGGCCAATCGGCCTCTCTGCATGCTCTGACAAATTGTATTACCAAGAAAACTGTCCAGATAAAAGCTTTTAGCCACAAACATACAGTTCTGCTGCAAATGGCAATTAGTTCTGATCCAAACCCCAAATCATCATAACTTTTCGCAGTTTCCTCAAGCAGAATCAGGTGCAGTACCTCCTCTGCACATAATTGTATAGCTTGGATCTTCTGTGGAAAGTTGTTTCCGAGCAGTATCTTTTCAACATCTCAAAATGAAGCCTTCAATAAACCATTGTTCACTGTCAATGTGTGGATACAGCCAGTAAAAGACACCAATGTATCCATTCCACCTAGAGCAGGGTAGAACTCTCCCGTAACACCTGGTAACCACCAAGAGACTGGAATAGTAATTCTGAATAATCGTTGGTCATTTGTAAAAACCGTATAATCCTTACCAGCTTTTTAAGTTGTGCAAGGTGTATAGTCGTCAATATTTCAGCTGGTTCAGCAGGATTCCCATTGATGAAAGGCAAGCATTTTATATGTGTTGCTGGTCAGAAGCCTTGTCCTGACTCTTTGGCAACGTATTCCCTTGAGCTTTTATATCATTGGTAAAGAAATGGAAGCCATCACTTTTGACTCTTTCAATAGACAATGACATTCTTGCTAACACACTCAGTAGTTAAACATTTGACTTTGCATCCTCTAAAGATCTTCCTTGATCTTATGTCTTATATGAATAAGAGCATTTGAGTGCTTTAGAGTATTTATACATTCTTATGGCAGTAATAATGACATAAAATTTTTTTCAATCCATCTGGCAATGAGATAAGGCAATCAAAATTATTTGAAACAACTTGAAATTCATACAACTTTATATTTATTGTTTAGTAGAACACCATAATTTCTGATAATCATGTTTCATAAGATTCTGAGAATAAAAACATAAATGATTTGATGACAAATTTGGGAAAAAAAAACATTAAAAAATTTCAAACAGATATGATTTTTTAATGAAAAAGATTACTTCAATGAAGAAAAACAACAAAAAACTTCCTTTACAGAAAACATTTTTTTTTTGCATTTTCTATTTTCTGATTTAGAGCCAATTTTAAATTTGACAGGTAGCAGGTTTGAATGAAATTTCAATGCATTTA
>OY735242.1:21943978-22043978 GCA_963457665.1 Thysanoteuthis rhombus | reverse complement strand
ATCTATCAATCTATTCACCTATCTATATGTTATATCTATCAATCTATCTATCAATCATTCTATCTATCTATCTCTCTATCTATCTATTCATATATATATATATATATATATATGTTCATTATTTATCTTTATCAGTCCATTATCTATCTATCTATCTATCTATCTATCTATCTATCTATCTATATCTATATAATATCTATATATATATAAATATATATATTTATACATATGGTCATCATCTATCAATCTGTCTATGTACATATATATATATGTTCATCATCCATCTATCTATCTATTTCCTTATCAGTTCAGTATCTATGTATCAACCAAGCTGTCTATTCATTAACTTTATCTATTTATCCATCTCATCAGTCTATTCATTATCTATCTACCTATCTAGTTAGCTATCTCTCTGTTCATATGTATGTACGTAGGTATTCATGTATCTATCCCACTATCTCCTGTTCAAATCTATCTATCTAATTGGAAAACATTTCACGGATACATTTTCTAAGAGTGTGAAATTGATGCGTCAATCAAAATTATCATTGCATTCAATAGAAGAATAACTTGTTGGACAATATTAGTCTGCATCTCTCGGTTGAATATGATGCCTTTTTTATGCTTTTATCTGTCACACTCAACAAAGAAGCTTCCGGAAACAAATCGTTATCACTCATATATTATTCCTAACTCTTGAGGACAGTGTGTCATATTACAAGTACTTCTATGCCTTTCTCTTTGCTAGACTTACTGGATACACAAAATACAACTTCCCAAATAAGCAAGACCTAAAGCTCAGGACGACACTCAAAATCCAATGACTACTCGACTGTCATCATCATCATCAGTCTTTTATCGTCCGTCGTTGGACATAGACCTTCCCCAGGATTCGCCACAATTCCCTATCATGGGCATTGCGGAGCCAGTATTTTCTAAATCTGTCAAGTTCATCTCTCCATCATGAGTTCTGTTGGCCTCGGTTTCTTATGTGATCTCTGAGGATCCATGTTGTGAGACGTGATGTCCATCGGTTGTCTTTCATTCTTACAACATGGCCTGCCCATCGCTATTTGAGTTTTTAATAGTTTCTATGATGTCAGGAATACCTGTTTTCTTCCTTATATACTGTGCTGTCTTGTGATCTCTCCATGTAAGGTTGAGCATGATTCTCTCATGCACACGTTGCATACTTCTTAGTTTACAGGCCTGTCTCTTGGTTAGGTTCCATGTTTCAGCTCCATAAGTGACTATCAGGAGAATGCATTGGTTGTATACTCTTCTTTTTAGGATTATTCGGTTCATCTGGTTCTTGAAAGTTGAACTTGCTCTGCTGAAAGCTTGCAACCCCAACTCGTCCATTTATACACTTGGACCTCCCCAACTAAGTGGCGGGATGTGACGTCTCAGTAGCAGTTAGCAGCACCTTTTGTAGTAGTATCATCATCAGTCTTTCAACGTCCGTCGTTGGACGTAGACCTTCCCTAGGATTTGCCACACTTCTCTATCATAGGTATTGCAGAGTTTCTGAATTTGTCTAGCTTGAATTTGTCTCTCCATCTAATATTCTGCCGGTCTCGGTTCCGCATGTGATCTCGGGGAATCTATGTCATGAGTCGCGATGTCCATTGGTTGACCGTCATTCAAGCAACATGGCCAGCCCACTGCCATTTGAGCTTTTTAATGGATTCTATGATGTCTCTGACTCTTGTCTTCACCCAGATGTACTGTGCTGTCTTGTGGTCTCTCCATGTGAGGTCCAGCATAATTCTTTCATGTGCACGTTGCATGGTTCTCAATTTGCGGGTCTGTCTCTTGGTTAGGTTCCATGTTTCAGCTCCATAAGTGACTATTGGGAGGAGGCATTGGTTATACACCCTCCTTTTCAAGATTGATGGGATCTTCTTATTTTTAAAGGTTGAGCTTGCTCTGCCTAAGGCTTGCCATCCTAAGGTGATTCTTCACTTGATTTCTTCTTCTTTTGAGGGAATGTATGAGGAACCACCAACTGAAATTGTGAACAGTTTTCAATCGGGTTTAGCTAGCTATGTATGTATGTATGTATGTATGGTTAAACATTTGCTTCTTATGTCCAGAAAAACAGTTCTTTTTGTTCTTTGAGAATACCTCAATCCTCCAACGTAAATAGGTCTTTAGTGAGTGTGTGAGGGTCAATTTACCATGTTTGTTTACTTAAATTGGTTCTGCAGTTTGTCTCAGACAGCATCTGTTTTTTTTTAATCAGACTTTTTTTGTGATCACTGCCCAACAAAAACAATAAAAGTTGATTGCTCATTGATCATTTCTTTCTCCAATTTTTCAATTGATCACTCCTAATATGGCATGCAACTAAAAGATGATGGTCATGTGATGGTTTCTATCGAGTGACTAACCAGACCTGTTTTGTTATTCTTTCAAAAATACTATGTGTACTATATATACCGGTATATTAGATAGGCATCCAACAGAAAAAAAAGGATGTAAATATTAAACAATATCAAATGTGCTGGTATTATGACTAGATAACTCTCTACTTAAGTTTACTATAGGAAGATATGGGGCTTGGATAACTTATAGTGAGTGGTAGTCCTCCAAATACTATTATAAACCAGGGGTAGGCAACCTAGGGCCCGCAGGCCAGATCTAGTCTCTGAAGATATTATGCCTACTTTTTTGTTTCATAGATTTTATGTATCTTTTTAACTGATTCAAAAGATGCCTTGATCAATACAACAAGAGGCAGTTAAATAGATAATTTGTATAATTCAAACTCTTCATGGCAATTACCTGGCTTACAATCTAAGTTGAGATAAAAAGCACCTGAAAGTATGGATGTAGGTAAAAGCTAGTCAAAATTAATAATAATGTATATTATATCGGCATTATCCTGGTTGGTCAATTATTCTGTATATTTATATCCTTGTTGTTCTCTGATTGTTCAAAGTGACAAAGAACTTCTGGTCACTTAAACTGTAACTCCTGTCCACTGTGTATCACTCATGAATGATTTTCATTTCCCTGGTCACTCTTGTTCGCAATTGGCTTTGACCACTGTTTCCAGAACAAGGCTCTGTTCAAAATGGACCTTTCCAAATAAGCAAAACCTAAAGTTCAAGACGACACTCAAATATCAATACTCTTTGACTACTCGACAGTACTCCTCTATTTATACACTTGGTCCTCTTCAAATGAGTGGTAAGAGGTGACGTCTTTGTAGTAGTTTGAGTATCCAACACTTTGATGCTTAATTTCAAGGAAATTGAAGATTATTTTGCTCTATTTAGAGGGTTCAACCTTTTTGTATAAGTATACAGAGACATAAGAAATTAGATATCATTATTTCATCTACAGTTGACCTTTAATTTAATTATCCAATTTATGATAAGACCTTGCAGGAATAAAAAATACCTAATTACCTCACAATGCTTCTCTCTCCAAAGCATCAGAATCATAAATCCATCCACCCTCACACATGTAAGTGGGAACCACCTGTTGCCTAGCGCACTGAATTCCCCATTCTTTTTATTAATGTGCAAAAATTCCCACGGGTCAACTGGTCTTCAACTGTGTATTCAGTCTATAGTTTAATCCACAGACCTTTCACAGCTATAACTTAAGTGCCTTAACCACTAGAGATGTCTGAG
Source organism: Thysanoteuthis rhombus (assembly GCA_963457665.1). NCBI lineage: Eukaryota > Metazoa > Mollusca > Cephalopoda > Oegopsida > Thysanoteuthidae > Thysanoteuthis > Thysanoteuthis major. Next base: position 22,040,334 of record OY735242.1, on the reverse strand, counting down.
AGCGCTGTTATATTGGCTTGTGTAGGGACTTATTACAGTGCCTTAGGTATGAAATGGCTAAAATTTCTTTTGTAACAATCATATTAGAGCACATGTTATATTACAACTTACAATACCTTTTTCCCTCATTAAAAAGTGAGGCAAACAAATCAAATAATACGGTGAGCAAATTGGATAATATAACAAGCAAATTAAAAAATGCTATATGCATATTAAAAAAAATGTCAAGCAAATCAAAATGTATTGCAAACAAATTAGAAAGATGAATCAAACAAATTAAAAAGTAAGGCAAGCTAATTATAGAAATAAGGCAAGGAAATGGAAAAATGAGGCAAGTAAAATAGATACTGAATGAGTTCAACCTGAATTTGCATTGGGGGTATCTGAGGCTTAATCCAGTAAATCTGAGAATATGATAAATTCGATATCTAAGTTGAAACTAAAAATGAATTATCATTCAAACAAAGCAAATTAAAAGACAAAAAGAAATAACCGAAAAAGACTAACATTAGTAATGACTGTACATACTAAATTACTCATGTTCACCAATTATTCAGTTTGCTTGTCTTTTGATATCTTTATTTTATTTTCAATTAGCTTGCATTATTTTCTTTATTCTCTTGTCTTATTTTTTTATTTGCTTGCCTTACTTTTTAATTTGCTTGAGAGAAAGTAGAGACTAAATATTTTGCAATACTTCACGTGTCAAAAACTTCTGAGTGAAAATTCGACTTACCCTTTTGAGTGCATCTCCAACTGACTCAGTTATTGTTTTGTTAAGTAAACTGTACGGTGCGGATGTTGTTGGCATTGCTACCATATTCTGAGCAACTGCAACCTTCGCCTCGGCAGATATCAATGTGGACGTGTTCTGGATAATATTGGTCGTCTCTGGCTGATGGAATTTATTGCAATAATCCAGAATGTCTTCGATCCACCATGGAGCGATGAAGGACAGGAGGTCAGAGGTCAAACGCAGGAAGCCCCCCAAAAGAATTGCCGGCCAAGATGCATGAAACATGCTGATAAGTAAGGAAGGTTCAAGTCCAGCACGTAGTTTTGATTGCTGTTGAAATGGGAGAAAAAAGATTAAGAGATGTTTTTTTCATATCATCTTCAGAGCAATCTATATTATTAAAAAAAAATGTGCCAATCCACCTGTCACACTTTTCTGTCCATTCGTCTGTCACGATTCGAGAATATGAATTTTTTATGTTGGAAGTTGTGGGGGAGTAAAGGAAAGGATCTGATGATTGAATTGCCATATAAATATTGCAAAGAGAGCGGGAAGATGGAGAGATAAGCAGGTAAAAAAGATAAAATGATAACATTACAGTATTTACAGAAGAAGAAGAACCGAACTTGTCCTTTGAGAAAAGAAAGTGAGAAGGGAAAACGAGATGGAATTGAACTCATTTTCGAGTTTCTGTGAATGGCAGATTGCTTTAGGTAATTCCCATGAGTTTTTTTTTTACATAAAAGTTCTTTAGATTTCCATCCCAAGATATGCTGTTTGCAAAGCAATTGGCATTTTAAAATAATTTGTGTTTTTTTTTTTGGAAAGAAATAATTCATAATTGAAATGAAAATGCCATTTTTCTTAGCATCAAAGACACAATTAAGTAAACCATATTGACTTAGTTCAAAATGCAAGAAAATAACTATTATACCTATTGTAAGTTTTGACTAACAGTGTTCTTATATGTGCATACACGCGTATACAAAGTCGTTTCTAGTTAACTCTTAAATTCATAAACCTCTCCGTACCACTTCTAAACACAGCAAAACTCTTAGATAAATAGAATTTCAAAAGAACGGAACTCTTTCGTGAATTTATTAATAATTCAAAAAAAAAAAAATTACTATATGGTGCAAGGGTGTAACTTAGATCTGAAGTTATTCTCCTTGATTTTACATTAAAAAATGAATTTAAGAGTTGATATAGTATTAAATTCCCACAGTGATTTTATGTCTACATACATGCTTATAAAATGTAATAAGGAAAATGTTTCATCTAAAAATGTGGACAACTTGATGTTATAACAGTGACTAAAAAATAAAAAAACGAGAATACAAACTCAGTTCAAAACCTCTGATGTTGTTTACACAATTTTTGACAAAATTTGGTAAAATTTGTCAACATTTGTTTCTGCCATAAAACTATTTGTTTCCAATTAATTTTTCAAGTTAATCTCTACTGATTCCAAAACAAAAATTATCATTGCATGAAAAATAAAACACAAGATATCGTCTAAAATGCAATATCACCATAATCATCATCATCGTCATCATCATCATCATCATCATCATCAACAACCTTTTAGCTTCTGTTGTTGGACATTTTCCAGACCTCTTAACCATGCGCGTCACAGAGCCAGTACTTTCTGAATTTATCTAGTTTGTCATGCCATCTTATATTTTATCGGCCCTGGTTTCACATATGATCTCTGGGGATCCACGTTGTGAGCTGTGATGTCCAGCGGTTGTCTGCCATTCTCATAACATGACACACTCATTGCCATTTTAGTTTTCTTATGGACCTTTTAATATCTTGGACTCCTGTTTTTTCTGTGATATACCGTGCTGTCTTGTAATCTCTCCAAGTGGGGTTGAGCATGATTCTCTCATGCGCATGTTGCATAGTTCTCAGTTTCAGGGTCAATCTTTTGGTTAGGTTCCATGTTTAAGCTCCATAGGTGACTATCAGGATGATGCATTGGTTGTATACCTATCTTTTTTTTTAGAACTAGCAAGATTCTCTTATTTTTGAAGGTTGAACATGCAGTTAAAAAAAAGGAAAAAAGGCAGAATATCTCACCTTCTGGTTCTCAAAAGCAATCCAGACTTTTTTGTAATTCCAAGTGGCTGATTCTGTCTGGAAAGAGAAAAGGAACACTTGGAAATTAGATAATTCATTAACAGGAAATTAAAATGATATTTGAATTAACATCACTTCATGAATGGGAAACCTTGACAACCACTTTTTCATTCGTAATAATTGCTGTATATATGGGAAGCCTTAAGGACCACTTTTCATTCATAATAATCGCATTATATATAGGAAACCTTAACAACCACTTTTTCATTCAGAATAAAATCTGTATGTACGGAAAGCTGCAAGGAACATTCATGATAATTGTTGTTCAAATGGGAAACATTAACTGGCACTTTTTCCAATAATAATAATTGATGTATAGGAAGCCTATAAGAGAACTTTTTTCATTCATAATAACCAGGTAGAGGCATCAAAATGCACAGATTGTTAGTGCTGTGGGCAAGGTCATGGGCTGAAACTCCTTCCCTAACTAATCAGCCACACCTTCATCAACCATCGTTTCAGTATGTGGCCTTGTTCCTGATGTTCAAAATCTGTGCATTCTGATACCTCGACCGGGTTTATTAAATTCATAATAAAAAAAAGTATTGTATTTTCATGAAAAAATAACTCTGATTTGTTAAACAGAATCTCAATCCAGATTTTTTACAAACTTGTAATTCCATAATGTAATGAAGAAACAAACTAAGATAATCTATTTCTATTGTCTGCTTTATTTTTTACAAAATTTGACGCTTTTACATGATTGGTGTCAATGACACCAATAAAATGAAGTAGAAGATTTGTTACATAATTCCCTGCAACTTTATCCCTATATAGTAAGAATATATACCACTAATGTGAGATAACCTTATGATACTTCAAGAGCCCTACTATGTACTTCAAGAGCCCTACTATCTTTTACTATATGGGAAGCATTTAAGTAGATAAATATTCTCAGTGTTCTTATATTTAGTTCTGTTTTTATCTAATTCTATCATTTTCCTAAGTATTGGTTCCCATATTGTACATATCTCCACACTTGGACTGCTTACAATATTTCCCAACAAAATCATACTTCACACCTACTTTAATCTACCCTGTCATTCATTTTCTTATCATTCAAGAGGAGATGATGTGCTTCCTTTTTCTTTTTGTACATGATCTGCCATGCAAGATTTCAAGGTCTAGCTTCAGCTTCTTGATGTGATTGAGATTGACAAGTTCTTTTCCCACTTATTAATTAGAAACCATCAACCAAAACTGTCAATATTGGTCTGGGAGGCTCTGTATGTATGTTTCATGTGAACACGTTGCAACAATGGAGTCAAAGGGCTGAAAATTTAAACATTTACTCCATATCATGTCCAGAAAAAAGTTGGGATTTTTTTTCAAAATTCCATCCAAAATAGGCTTTTAGTGGAAGGTTCAATTTGAAATGTAAGTTTATGCTTAATTGGTCCTTACTTTGTGTGCAGCTGCGTTCACGCTTATTTATCGGAAATTCAGATTTTTTTAGTGATTGCTGCCTAAGAAAAGGCAAGAGAAACAACTTATTCATCAATCACCTGTTTTTCCAATTTTTTTAATTGATTACCCCAAATATGGTATGCAGCCAAAAGACATGTGACAGCTTCTATTGTGCGATTAACCAGACTTATTTATGATATTCGCAAATAAAAAATTAAATAAGCCCTATCAGCCATTATTATTATCAATTTTAAACTAGTATTTTCTTTCATCTTAACATTAATCACTGCTACCCACATCAGACCAGTTTAAACACTGTTGTTGTGTTTATTCATGTGTTCTGAAATTTATATGAGTCTATCTATGTATCTATCTGGACTATGCCTAGCCCTTACCATTCATAATTGAAACATAAAATTTTGCTCACACATACAAACACTCTCCTTAATAAGAAGGGAAAACTAGATTTTTAGAGGAGGGTCAATTTGCAATGTAAGTTTATGTTGAATTAGCCTCTAATTTGTGCCTGCTTGTTCTTATTGATCACAGCCCTATAAAACCTTTTTTTTCAACTTTTTAATTGTTCACCCCCAATACAACATATATGGGTGGTGATTCATTATTTCCATTTGAATGCTAGTTTCAGTTGGTTTTTATTGCAAATGCACTCAATTGTAATTTGGCCATAGACACCCGTCCAGAAGTTATTCATATCTTCTCTCTCATTTGTCACTCAATTTGATTTTGATCATTATTTTTATCAACCATTACTGTTAAATATATAACTAGAATTTTCAGTCCTCTTCATTTTAGTTGCAATCGAACCGTTAGTTTTATGGTTGGTAGTATTTGGTACAGATTGGAAATAGAGGATAATCTCTTGCTTAGACTTGAACTCACATTCCTTTTGCCTTCAGAAGTCTGATTATCCATACCAGTTTCCTCTGCCTCTTGAGCTACAAGGCTTTTATAGCTGGCAGAAGATCAAGCCTAACCTTAAACTTAGCCTTGATTTCCCCCAATCACTCTACACCATACCTGTAATTGCTTTTATGTACACTAATAGTATTTCTAGTGTAATTATTATTTTGATTGTATCTTTTTATTTGATGTAGTATTATTCAACCATTATCTTAATTTTTAGTTGCTTTTCATAGCAACAATTTTATTTTCGATGCATGCTGTTTATAAATGACTACTGACTGACGGCCTGAGTAGTTGTAATGAAAAGCAACTACGAATTAAGCTAAAAGAAATACTAGTTAAAAATTAATAACTGCCAAGATAAAGAGGTTGATAGATAGACATGAATTGATTGTAATAGATAGACAGATAAATAAATAGATATGAATCGACTGAAATACAGAGGTAGAGATGTAAAGATATGAATTGACTGAAATAGATATATAGATAGATAGATAAGTGGATATGAATTGACTGAAATACATAAATAGATATATTAAGATATGAATTGACTGAAATAAATAGATGGATAGATAGATAGATAGATTGATAGATATGAATTGACTGATAGATAGGTAAATACATAAAATATGAAAAGGTTGAGATAGAAAGATACAAATCAACTGATATAGATAAATAAATATGAATTGACTGAGAGATAGACATGAATTGGCTGAGATAGATATGAATAGGTTGAAATATACCTAATATGAATAGACTAAGAGAGATATGAATTAACTGAGATAGATATGAATCGACTGAAGATAATTTTGAATAAATATTGATGATTAGATGAAAAACATAGTATAAGTTTTTTGCATAAATGCCAAACAGGTGAAGCCAATCAGCATTTATATTTCTTTCCTCAATTTTGCTCTGAATTTCTTTGGATTTCTAATTTCATTTTTGGCAGATGATCAATTTTGAGTCCGGATGAATGCATGCATTCTAACCTGAAGCAAAAACAAAAATGGCTGCTGAGCTGTGCTGATCCTGAATTGTAGAGAGATTCTACCCCAACCCCTTAAAAACAATAAAAACAAAACAAACTAAACTGCCTTCATCATCCAAGTGAATATGTTTTGATTATCTCTGGAATTGTTTTGAATAAATTGAGATATATAAATAGATAGGTACAGAATAGAAGAATGAATGCATTCTGACTATGAGCGAAAACAAAAATGGCGGCTATATTAATAGTCCTGTGTTGATTCAATGTTTTAGCTTGATTTTAGCCTTTCAAGCACTCCATCTAGAAAAAAAACCAGTCAGGTCAATCACTCAGTGGAAACTGTCACGTGAGCAATAACTTTTGGTGATATAACATTTTAGGGGTGATCAACCAAAAAATTAGAAAAGGAATGATCAAGGAATAAGTTACTTCTTTTGCCATTTGTTGGATCACTAGAAAGTTTGAATTTTCAAAAAATAAGCGGACACAAGCTAGTGAACGAGTCATCATAAACTTACATTGCAACCCCAAATGTGAATACCCAACAAGATACCTGGGGGAGGGGGGGTTAAAAAAAACCAAAAGTTTTTTTCCAGACATAATAAGGAGTAAATGTTGAAAATTTCAGCCATCTAGCTCTATTGATCTCCATGGCCAGCAGGCATCACACATGCATACATAAATGACCAGCTTGAAAACTGAAGAAACCTATGTTGACTGTTTTGGTGACAGTTTTGGTTGACAGTCTCTAAGTAAAAAGCACTCAGAGAGTTTAAATCTCTACCAATATTATTGTCACTACAGCTCTGATGCAGGGCAGTCAACTGTAAAAAAAATTTTAGATCCGAACCCTTATTCAAAGTATTCAACAAAATGTTTCTGAAATTCATTGAGAACTTTTGGAGATACTGGGTGGACAGACAGACAGACAGACAGATGAACACAAGTTAATACATAAACCTCTTCCAACTTCTTTGCCCGAGGTAAAAATAAAAATAATTTCTCTTTTCATTTTAGCCAAAACATGAATAGCTGCTATTTAATCTCCAATCCCTAAAAAAGCAAAAACATTAAAAGCTGGAAAGCACTCAGAGAGCGCAAACCTCTGCCAACAACTTGAATTTAATCGAAAAAAAATTCCTGGTTGCTCCCCAAAATTTAATAATTTAATAACTTCTCCCTTTTCATTGAAATTCAATGAGAACTTATGGAGATGAACAGTATACAAAGATGTATGGGGGAAAAAGCGAAAAAATATCTCTCAATCAAAAATGGTCCTTGGATCTGCTCCAAAATTTGATCACTTCTTCCTTGTTCTATTGGTCACCCATATACGAATTTTCATAGAAATTCGTCGAGTACTTTTAGAGATATCGTGTAAACTTGTAGATGGACAGATGGAAAGAAAGGGAGAAAATTGTAACCGAATACATATGCATCTATTTCGTTGGCAGAGTTGAAAAACTAATTTTGTTCCATCCTTCAAATGAATCTGCTTTGATTATATTAGAATATCTAAACACAGGAATTGTTTTGGACAAATAATGTTAGGAAGAGGAATTCCAGCCAAATTCTTGGAAGAAAATCTGGAATTGATTTGGCTTTATTATCGCAACGGAAATTTCGACTCAGAATTTGGCAAGTGTTTGGGTCTGTTTCTTCATTTGTTTTTGTTGAGCGTGCACATTTGATCATTCCAATGATTAAATAAATAATATCTCGGCATATCTTGGCATTGTCTATAACTTAGAGGAGAGTCATTCACATTCCAACTTTTGTTCAAACATTCCGAACTCTTCTTCTTATCTTTGGTGTTGACACGACGTTTCTGTTTCTATGGTCATCTTCAGGTGTTATAAGGAATATTCGTTAAGCTATTGGACCCCATTTTTTGTTGCTTTGGGGAAAAGAGACCCTCTTTCCATATGAATATCATTTATTACATCACTGACTTAATATCAAAGATCAGAAGAGATTGGAATGTCCGAATTACAGATCCAAGTCAGTCAAAACTGTCAATATAGGTTTCTTCAGTTTTTAAGCTGGTCTGGCTAGTTGTATAAGCATGCATGCATATACGTGTGTATATATCACTCGTACAGACAGCACCAATAGAGTTTGAGGACTGAAAAATAGACCACTCATTCCTAATTGATTCTAAAATCCCCAAATAGTTTTATTGGGGGAGGGGGGCAATAAGCAATCATGCTCTTGGGAGAAGCATGAATTCATCTCTTCTCTCCCAGCTACAGGTAACTAGTTATGCAGATTTGGGTACTTGGCTATGGTTGAGAACCAGTCTAGGAGACGGACAACACAGATTCCAACACCAGCATGAAGAAGGATGGGTTCCGTCAGGCTATCTCGCTCTTGACACACCCATGATGAATGCCAACTGTGGTGGATTATGTAATTTAAGAATTGTCTATCCATATCTATCTGTCTTTCTCTTTATCTATCTACCTATCTATCTGTCTGTCTGTTCTTTTCTATCTATCTATCCATCTTGGTCGGTTCCTATCTATCTAGACAAACTTGCGGCGACACCTTACGAGGAGAAAAAACGTCAAAATCGTATAAAACATAATTTTATCGTCAGAATCTTTGTGTTATTAGTAAAAACATAAATTAGAAAAAGATCTGAAATAAAAATTATTTGTGTAAACTTCATAGAACCGGATATATTTTGAAAATAGATATTTCAAAAGGCTGCAGAAGAGTAAACAAAGCAATACACATGATAATTCGCATTTGAAAGTTTTTGGATTTCAATGAAATTTTCTATACTTCTATAATAATAAAAAGTGATTTTAAAATAAAAACTGAAGAAAAAAAATATTGATGTTATGTTATGGCGTATCGATATTATTTGATTCCTTGAAAAATGTAATCAGTGATTCGATCTGTCGTATGCGCCTCCCTACTTCCAATATTGAAATTAAAACTTGTGATCATGTCAACAAGCAGGCTCCCAGGAGACTTTACCCGAACAAGCCAATGGAAACACAGCTCTACCTAAGAAAGCCAATGAGAATAACATAAAAGCAAGCATCCAACAGCTGCGACGGGTAGTCAAAAATCAACTTTCGGATCTCTCTGTCTTTCTTTCTCTCTCCCTCTCTCCCTCTCTCTCTCACACACACATCTATATGCGTACACACACAATATACACTACCAACATCACAAAGGCAAGTACAAGGTGTGCTCACTTGTCTGTCATCTCTGATGAAGGAATATACCAACCCCTACTGTTGAAAGAACTATACTTCATTGGTTTTTTTTTTACACGGCATGCAACGATTCGGGAGTTCAGTAATGATGATATTAACCTTTGCGAATTGAATTATATTCATTGGAAGTATGAATCATTTTCAGTAATTTTTCCAAATTTTAAGACCTATCAACAAAATGGTGTCAGATATATTCATTTATCGATTAAAAAGTAAACATTGATTTTAAAGTTCAACCCTACATCGTAATTAATGAAAATGTATTTTTTTCTTCTTGTTCACAACAATTTGAAAAATCCTCTTTCTAGCGGAAAAAAACAAACTTAAAAACACATTTTGAAAAATTTTAATTACGTCTTGAAATCAGGTATCGAAGATATCAAAAGTAGTGTGATTTTCCCTCTGGTCGGTCCACACATGAACTTCAGTAATACAAAAGTCATGTACAACAATCACATCGAGAATTAGAACATAACTGTCAAAATCGAAGATTCAAAACTGGGGAAAGTAGACCACTATATCTACCTAGGACAACGAATCTCCATGAGATCCTCAAAAGAAGAGGAAATCAAGCGAAGAATCACTCTAGGATGGTAAGCCTTCGGCAGAGAAAGCTCAACTTTCGAAAACCAGACGATCCCAATAATCCTAAAAAAGAAGAGTATACAACCAATGCATTCTCACTTATGGAGCTGAAACACGGAACCTAACCAAGAGACAAACCTGCAAACTGAGAAGCATGCAACGCGTGCATGAGAGAATCATACTCAACCTTACATGGAGAGATCACGAGACAGCACTGTATATCAGGGAAAAAACGGGTGTCCGAGACATCAAGTAATCTATTGAAAAAACTTAAATGGCAATAGGCAGGCCATGTTGCAAGAATGGAAGAAAACCGATGGACATCATGTCTCACAACATGGATCCCCAGAGATCACATGCGTAACTGAGGCCAACAGAATACAAGATAGAGAGATGAACTAGACAAATTAAGAAAATACTGGCGTCGAGCCCATGATAGAGAATTGTAGTGGATCCTGAGGAAGGTTTATGTCCTACGACGGACGATAAAAGACTGATGATGATGATGATGATGATCTATCTATCCTACTCTATTAATCTCCTATACTTTCTACCTATTCAAGTCTGTTCTATCAACCAATCTACTATTTACAAGTCATTTAGAGAGTCAAAGTTACACAACTCGAAAGCTATGTTAAACAAACCTTTCCCCAAATTAGATTTCCTCTTTAGCACAACAAATCCTGGCCATATGTTTTCTATTCGTATAAATGCCAACACAAATTAATCTTTTCCCATAGGGAATAAACTTAAGCATTTTTTTTTTTTTTTTTTTTTACTGTTGTGACATAAATCTTATGGCAGTGCCGACTCCCTCCCCCCCCAAGGTCGAAGTTTTATGATTTCGAATTCCACCCACGTGGGAATCTGATCAGGTTTTGGGCAGCGAAGAGAGTTGCCATGGAAATGAATATGTATGTACTTAGTAAGGCGGTTTTTGCGATTTGCAAGTAGCCAGGGACTGAGGTTAGAACAGAGGGCAAGAATTCGTTAAAGAGAGGTAATACGAATAAAGATAGATATAAATAAATAAAGATAGATAGATAGATAGATATGAATTGACGTATTGATTAAGAGATATAAACGAATGGATATATATACACAAACACACACACATGTACATGTGTGTGTGTATGTGTGTGTTTATTTGTAGGCGTAACAGAAAAAAAGAATTTCAAGTTCCGACCGAGGCTGTTTACATATTTGTGGCCATATGATAGACTAATTTTAGTAATCATTTTGGAGCAGTGGATAGCAAGTTAGTTTCACAGACCATTACAACTATTGAGTTTGTTCCTCTCTGTGTGCTCCAAACTCGTGACCTTTTGCCAGCCTAACGAAAGCTTACTTAATATCAATATTAAACGCTTCGCCATGGATCCATAATTGGCAAGCCAGTTTTGGACTTGTGCCTCTCTGTGTGCTCCAAACTCGTGACCTTTTGTCACCCTAACGAAAGCTTACTCAATATCAATATTAGACGCTTCACTAAGGACCAATAATTGGCGAGCCAGTTTCGGACACCATTAATGGAGTAGTGAGTTCGATCGACACTAGGTGACGTACACTATGATGGAATTTTTTTAAACCAGCGTGTTGAAATTTTGATTAAAAAAAGAACAAAACATTTCCGTTATTGGAGTGTCACATGTATCTTAGTTTTGGGTAAACGATCATAAACGATGGGTAAACGATCATAGATAAGCGGCATGTTTTTCTAACATATAGGATATAAAATACTATATCTTTAGTACAACAGTTGGAGACTAATATGTCAAACTTTCATGATTATTTGCCATATCAAACCAGCTATTCATAACGTTATATTTCAGGGAGCTTTTTTCACCTCACAAACACGCTGTGTCAGCAGTGACACGCGTGTCATAAATTCGCTATCTCTGTTATATACTAATCTTAGGTAAGTAATTATTTTGTAGCAATGGTTAGCAAGATAAACACACAGACCATTACTACTGTAGAAAATGATTTTTGTGACCCTGTGTCAGGCTTAGGTAATAACTTTATGGCACTAGTCCCCCTATCAATAATGCAGAGATGTGCGCTCTCAGAGTGCTTAGTATTTCTACTTTTTTTAGAATTGGCACCGATGGGAAATACGCTGCTATATCATTCATGGGGCCACAATTGTAGGGTAGCAGGGCACCAACTTAGGATCGAACCTGCTACGCTTGCCAATGGGTCTATGAGAGAGTAGCTTGTTATCTTGCTTACTTGAACTCCAAACATGTGGCCTTGTGCCAGACCTAGAATCAAATACCAATACAGGTCTTCCCTGCTATCCGAAAGTAGAACAATCTAATTAACTCTTTTTGTGAGATGAAATGGTGTAAAGCGACAAAACAAAAAACAAAATTTCCATTCATTTATTTCAGAAAATCTTTTAAGCGTTCCCAGGCCTATACAGTAACCATGATTGAGATTGACTCGGATGATGAATGATTATAGAAAAGTATAAATATTTTGGAAGGTTCAGGGCAGGTTTGCAGGATCTTTTGAGTGCTCACAAATGACAGTGTGATTGGAAGTGTGTGGCAAGTATTCTGTCATATTTCAAGACTTCCAACCACAGCCGACGACAAAACTCGTCCTTTGATATCTACAAGATATTTCCGAAAGTACCCGATGGATTTCAATGGAAATGCGTGGACAGGTGGATGATAAGACACAAAAGAAGTGTTTCAACTTAGAGGCAGATCCATACACAATTACCTCCCCTAAGTCGTACTTATATGTCCATACTACATAATATCGCCAAAATTTCATGTCTGTCCACAGCTCCAAGAGTTCCCAATGGATTTCTATAGAAATTTGTGGAAGGGTGAATAATAGAATACGAAAGAACTGATCAATTTTTGGAGCGGATCCATTTGCTATTAATAATGTCGTAGATATATTTCCAAACCACATAATGTCGCCAAAATTTGGCAGTTCTATGCAGAATTACTTCTCCGAACGATGACGCTGGCACAGATATACGCTCTCTGAGTGCTTCCAATTTTTTTAGTGCTGGCACCGATGGGAAGTACGCTGCTATTTCATTCACGAGGTAGGTCACAGTTGTAGGGTAGCAGGGCACCTACTTAGGATCGAACCTGCTATACTTAGTCTCTGAGAGAGTAACTTTTTAACCATCATGTTGTTGGCGCTCCAAATGTAACGGTTATAAAACGACGTTATTGTTTGACCACAAATTGTAACAGCTATTAAGCAAAATTATTGTTCGGCCTTTCAATACACGTTAAGATTTCTTTGATGTTTGTTTTTTTTAGTAAGATCTCTGAAACACTCTTCATGCTGGCAAAATTTTCTCCAAGGCATTTACTGAATATGAGCTCGGATGAATTATTTAATAAGTACTCATGGCAATAATAGATTTTTTTAAAAATCGATCAGCAACAAAACTGAAAATAAAAATAAAACAAAATAAACGAACTGATAAATAAAAAGAATGTGAATAAATTTAAGAGTGTGGGGAAACTAGCGACTGGGGCGCCCCCTGCTGGGCTTTTGAAGTCGATACATCCAAAATCTATTCAAGATCTCCTGCTCTAGCAGCTGCGTTGGAGTGCAGATCAATGAAACAATCTCGTAGGATGAGGAGGATGGATTCTAAGGTTGGGAACCCACGCAGGTTGGAAATGATTCTGTCTCTAGGCATACCATTATGTCAAGAACGATATTTGTCATAGTTCTTGAAACAACTACTGTCAGCGACTTCCTTGGTACTCCATTAATGAGGCCTCGTGCACAGGGGTGGGGCGCTGAACTAATATTAGTGCATCTACCAAATTTCTACTAACAACCCCCCCAAATATCAGTAAATATCAATAATAAACCCGTCAAAATAAGGCTCCAAAAAAGGAAAAAAAACAAAACTTTTTGCCAATAATAAAAATGAATTTTTTTTAGAAGAGATCTAACGGAGTACTGATGCCAATTTCCAAGTCTATAGACAAAATGGTATGGCTAGGAGCACAAGAACACATAAACAAACATACAAACACACACACACACACACACACACACACACACACATATATATATATATATATATATATATATATATATATATATATATATATATAAAGGATCGAACCCTTCGCCACCTTTGGTGGCTACGGCTGTTCAATGCACCAAGACTTGAAAGATCAGTTTGTCATCGAATTACAACACTTAAGAGTTGGGCTTTGCTATGGAGAGATCACAAGACAGCACGGTATATAAGGAAGAAAACGGGTGTCTGTGACATCATAGAAAATATTAAAAAAACTCAAATGGCAATGGGCAGGCCATGTTGCAAGAATGAAAGACAACTGATGGATATCACGTCTCACAACATAGATCCTCAGAGATCACATGAGAAACCAAGGCCGACAGAACACAAGATGGAGAGATGAACTGGACAAATTCTGTAAATACTGGCTCTGCGATGCCCATGATAGGGAATTGTAGCGAATCCTGGGGAAGGTCTATGTCCAACGACGGACGTTAAAAGACTGATGATGATGATGATGATGATGATGATGATGATGATGGTGATGATGATGATGATCGTGGTGGTGGTGGTGATGATGATGGTGGTTGTGATGATGATGGTGGTGGTGGTGGTGAGGATAATAATGATGATGATGATGATGGTGGTGGTGGTGGTGGTGGTGGTGGTGGTGGTGATGATGATGATGATGATGAACTCCCACGCTTATTGGTCGTGGGTTGTTTATATCTTTGCATACTGATGCAATCATTTTGTTGAAACGATTAATTTTCTGAGGAGCAAACGAAGCAGGACTGGTTAGTTACTCAATGGAAACCGTTATGAGACCAACGTCTTTTGGCAGCACGCCCTGATGGAACGATCAATTGAAAAAAATTAGAAAAGGGGGGTGATCAATGATTGCGGTCCTCATTTTGTCTTTTGTTGGACGGTGATCACTAAGAAAGACTGAATTAAAAGACAAAGAAGTATGAACGCTGAGAGACACGGACTAAAATTTTGTAAATTGAACCCATCACTAAAACCCCGGGGGTCTGAAAATATTTTTGTAAACATAATAAGGAGTTAACATTTCAATTTTCAGCCCTCTAGCTTCATTGGTGTAGCCTGTACGCAAGTTATATAGATAGTGAACCAGCTGAACCAACTTTAAAAAAAACAAACTTGACAGTTTTGGTTGACGGTTTCTAATTCACTAAGGCTGAAAGATCTGTTTACCATAGGATCACAAATATCAACAATTGGGCTTTGTAGAGATCCCACTATCATCGACAAATGGAATACTCATATCTTTGAATATTTAATGCAATCATTTTGTTCAAACGATTCATTATTTGAAGAATATATCAATATGCAGAGAATGAGTACATTGGGCCAGTGATACAATGAAGGCGTAACGTATATATGCAGAAACGGACGAAGTAAGGAATATTAAGAATAATATTAACCATCATCACCATCATCATCATCAGTCTTTTAGCGTCCGTCGTTGGACATAGACCTTCCCCAGGATTCGCCACACTTCTCTATCATGGGCGTCGCGGAGCCAGCACTTTCTAAACTTGTCTAGTTTGTCTCTCCATCTAATATACTGCCGGCCTCGGTTGAGCATGTGGTCTCGGGGGATCCATGTCGTGAGTCGCGATGTCCATCGATTGTCTCCCATTGTCTGCAACATGGCCAGCCCACCGCCATTTGAGACTTTTAATGGATTCTATGATGTCCCTGACTCTTGTCTTTTCTCGGATGTACTGTGCTGTCTTGTGGTCTCTCCATGTGAGGCCCAGCATAATTCTTACATGTGCACGTTGCATAGTTCTCAGTTTGTGGATCTGTCTCTTGGTTGGGTTCCATGTTTCAGCCCCATAAGTGACTATTGGGAGGATGCATTGGTTATACAAGCTTCTCTTTAGGATTACTGGGATCTTCTTATTTTTGAAGGTTGAACTTGCTCTGCCAAAGGCTTGCCATCCTAGTGTGATTCTTCGCTTGATTTCTTCTTCCTCAAACCGGGGAATTCTTTTCAATAATAATTTTCTCTAGGGAACCCCTTCAAAAAATCACATTCTCTTCTGCATATATAGTTTTAGATTTGTATGTAACTGTTGGAATATGACCTTATTTATGGAATATGTATAAACCCCATTGTAAAAGCTGTGAAAGAAACGTTTCTGTAATGAAGAAATATCAAGTATGCTGCCAAAATGACACTTCTTTCGCAGAACCCCTTGAAAGGTTTTATAGAACCCAAGGAGTTCCGAGGGACATGGTATTAGTATCAAAGATTCACATTATACATAGAATATAGTAGAATGGACAGTTTGTGTCTGAAAGAATGTGATAATTATAAAGATTTTACTGTGGCAACTATATATCTCGGCATAAAGGAACATACATATATACATATATGAATGTTTGTGTTTACGATCGCAGAACAAGTGCGTTCTTGGATTACTACCTTGCTATCGGAGTGCTGTCAACTCAGATGAAAGAGTAAAATCGTGTTTAGGCTGCTTCTTTAGTGGTTGTTCATTTTCCTTTATTCATTCATGTGGTCTAGAGCTGTTCAATATGTTTCATCGGTGCCGGGTGAAATATAGTTCTCACTATAATATATTTATAACTATCATATTATACATATTATAGCCATATTTTGTCAGTAAAATCTGCATTAATTCCAGACCTCTGATAATTCCTTTCTTCTTGATTTTCAATGCAATAATAATCCCATTAGCAATGTATCTTCACTATTCATATAGCCTTATTTCTATCAGTAAAGCTTACATTATTTCCTGACCACTGACAAACCTTTTCTTCGTGATTTTCAGTGCATTTCTATGATAAATCATTGCATTTATGTTATACTTATAATAGCCCTATGCTATCAGTAATGTTTGCTTTGATTCCTGACTACTAACAATCCCTTTATTCCTGTACTACTTGAAACTTGAATTCACTAACATAAATGTCAAGGGAAAAAAAATACGATTTTCTTGTATTAAAAAATAGACTCCTCTCAGTAACTTTCCTTTCCAACGATATACGATGTGTCTACATTTGATGAAAATTGTTTCTTCTTCAGACAAGCAAAAATCCACCATTTGTAAAATGGCGGATTTTCGCTAGTCTTTTTGAAACTGATCTGGAATGTCAGCCCAAGATATTCTTTCTCAATGAATTTCTCTGTAGTATTTTCATTCAGTTTCATTAATCAACTCAAAAATTCTTACGAGGCTGAACTACGGCGCCAAGACTAACAGTAGACAACCTACTAGTTTATATTTGTTCGGGAACAGAGTACAGAAATGCCAAGTACGCAAGGATTAAAGGTTTTTGCAACCATCTTCCCAGAACAATCAAATTTGCGAAAATGTCTCCTAAGTGTTTCCATAGTTTACCTGAAGTCTTGAATTATACATTACTGCAATTTTTGTGTATTGTGTATGGAAGAATATGCCTTCCGAGGATTGGATTTCGAAGCCATCAGAAAAGACAATCTTGATCAATCTTCCCTTTCATTCTTTGCAGGCAGGACCGAAAATATCTGTGCCAATTTTCTTCCTAAGACAAAAGTAAGCACTCACATTTGAATTCGAAATAGAGAATAAATATTGAATATTTTTCCAACAAAAACTATCTGCAGAATTTGAGATCTTTTGTGCGCCCGTCAATTTCCCTAGGTTTCAATGGCAAAATATGTGTGCGTGCTCACAGGCGCACAGCTTAGAGGGAATCATATTCTTGATCTTTTCTCGACAACGGGAATCACTGATGACAGTAATGATATCTTTGTGCGTGTATGTATACATTGAAAATTGATTTTCTTGACGTTAAGACAAATGATAAGTTTTCCTTTTTCTCCAATTTCTGATCACCTGTCATCATTGATTTAATGGTCGGTTGTTTTCTGTTTTTTCCCCATAAATAATCTTTCGATTTGAAAATCCAGTCGATTTTGGATCAATGTATTCTTCAGTTATTTTTATTTTATTTTTTTGCATCTTGATTTACCCTCAGAAAATATTCAAACCTTCATTTGATTTGCATCAGGTTGTTACGTATGAAATGTATTTTGAATTGTAACATGAAGCATTATATAAACAATAGAAATGGGAGATATTTGATCATAATATGACCCATTTGAAACAGAAACCTTTTTTCCAACGATGATAATTCCATCTCTAAAATTCATTGGGTATCATGATCATGATCATCACCAGTCTCTTGATGTTCATCGTAAGACGTTAGACCTTCCCTAGGATTCGCCACACTTCTCTATCGTGGGCGTCGCGGAACCAGAACTTTCTGAATTTGTCTAGCTCGTCTCTCCATCTAGTACTCTGCTGGCCTCGTTTACGCATGTGATCTCTAGGGATCCATGTTGTGAGTCATGATGTCAATCGGTTGTCTGCCAATATGGTGATATAGCCAGCCCATTGATCTTTTTAATGGATTCTATGATGTCTCAGACTCTTGTCTTCGCCCGGGCGTATTGTGCTGCCTTGTGATAGTCACTAATTCAGTAAAAATACAAATCATAGCTTCCCTATTATTGAACGTTTTATTATGGATATGAAGTTCAAAATGCTTGGGAACCTGATAATCTGTAGGAGAAAATATCAGAGGAATTATTTACCCACAGAATCAGAGAAAATGGACGTCTCTTCCAAAGCTCTGAGAAAATAATTTTTTTAACGGATGTGATTAAAATATGTTTATTTGGTCATTTCTTTAAAAGAAATATATGGAGCTTATGCTATACCAGTGAGTGGAAAAGCTGCAGCAGTGGCCAACAGCCTGGACGTGAGGGTCTTCAGAGGTAACTCGGTGGAAAAACATACGGACCAAGGACAATCAACCATGAACCGTGGAGTCCAGCTGTCAGTCAAAAGCTCGGAGAGGAGATGGGTACCGCTGAGCTGTCACAAGGCCGCTGTAAGGACACGAGGAAAAAGGAAGCCAAGCATCTCTTGGTGAAGGCTATAGACAGATCAGCATGGAGGAAGACTTCAACTTCTGCCCTCGACGCCCCCTCCCGACGGTGGCTGCAATCAAGGAACGAACTGAACTTAATATACTCTCAAAAAACAGCCAAACCCTCAGTTGATTCTGTGTTGGCATTTTGTCCTGTCGGAAGTGAATTACATAACCTTTAGGCTCTCTGTTAGTGACTCCGATCGTCGAACAATGACGTGTTCGAATATTTCAGTAGTGTCGTCTTTTCAATTTTATGTTAGTTTAAATCATACTAGAACAGACTTACAGGTTACGGGCTTTCAATGCTACTTAATGCACATAATCTTGGCACCCTTGAAAAATGATGCCGAGTGCTAAAAGTTGACAGTATTCTGCATCGGCTTTATTGATAAAAGAAAGAAGTGTGTCAGTCAGAGGCAAAGCTGGTGTGTGTAGAGAAGGGCTGGGAAAATCATTGACGCAAGTGAGTGATTGGGAAGATGGGTACGAGCGGTGGGAAGATGCTGCTGGAAACCGACAGTGATTCTTTCATTTCAAGACCCTAACTGGGTTATTCAAGGAAAGTCACATATATCAACTACTTCTTAAAAGCAGACAAGAAACAGCTTCTTTTTTTTTTTTCACAAATTTAAGCCTGATCCAAAGCGTGGAAATAAAAACTGCGACAAGCAGACAAACATCAGTTTATATTAATACGTAGTACCATAGCTCGAGTTGCATTACGTTGGTGTTTTATGGTAGAGACCAGAGAACATTGATATTATCTATACTTATAAGTACCAGTGTCACCAAATTGGTTTGCATGTATATTTGTCTGTTCACGTCAAAGAGTCACGGTAATGACGGGAGAATGATATTTACGCTAGTTTTACGTCTCCCCACATTTTTTGTACGTTCTGTTGTGTTGTGTGTTGTTTTATTCCCCTATGCTGCAAATTTGAAAACACATAAAACACAAACACTAAAATTGGCATGGTTCTTGCCTCTGCTCAGAAACTTTTGGTTGAATTTATCCAAAGGTACAAATTATGTACATTTGTTGGTTTATTATTATAATAAAGAGAACATGTTATTGACGGGTTCTCCGCTTTCCTGCTACTACTTTTTGGAAGTTTAAAAGAGAACTTCAACTCAAAAGGCAGTAATGGTGACTCCATATAATTTATTTAGAGTGCTCAATACCTACATAATAGGTAAATAGAGCATTATGATGATATAAGAATAAAACTAGAAATAACTAAACACTGGTGCCATGGAAGACGCTCATTTAAGCGCACGCGTGTAAGGAAGTGAATATACGTTCATTATTATCTTTACTGATATATTTGAACTGGTACCCTTATCTTGCTGGTTAATTAGTTTTCGGCAGTTATACTCTCCAGCCTTCTTCAGGTGGCGTTTGTATTTGGTAACTTTCTCAGAATTTCGAGTCGAACTATCTTTTTAATCCTCGGGGGTAGACTGTCCTATTCCCACTGTCCTTGTAAGAGGCAAACCGAAACGTTTTTACTGTCCTTGTAAGAGGATATCACATATTAATCTGTCCATCATTCTTAATTCGACAGAGTGTTGCTGATCTGCTGAGTCCACATACATACACACGCACACACACACACTCTCTCTCTCTCTCACCCATACACACACATCTTAAACACGTCTATAGACGAAGTAATAATATCACACGCATACATTTTCATACATCTACAGAACTAGTAATAATCTCGAGTACACATTTTTATACGCACAGGAGCACATAAACGCACGTATGCATGCAGGCACACACACACACACACACACACACACACACACACATATATATATACACACACACACACATACTTATACTTTCTAATTTTATGTACTTTTCTGGTTCCAGAATTTTGTTTATATATTTTTCTCATGCTCAAGTGTAACTAAATCCATCAATCACAGATAATCTGGCTAAATCCCCTTGCTAAGAGTCATTTGCATATGCCATAGCAAATCCTACTTGCCCCACATTTGTTTTATCAGCCTTCCTATCATCGCATCACTTTCGAATGCACAGATACAAACGTGCTCCCATCATACGAGATATGTCAAGAAAGTATCCAGCCATTTAATAATAACGAAGAAATAGCCAACCGAGGGCAATGACACCATCAGCTGCTTCGTTGCTTTCTCCTTAATCTCATCCACAGCTTGAAATATTTTGAGGAAAAGCCAGAAATCGTACGGAGCCAAATCTGGACTGTAATGGCGCTGACAGACCAGAATGTTTCGACAAGACGTTAAGAACAGGCTGGATAAGTCATTGCAAATGCGACGATTACAGAGTACATTTGCTCACACGATGGCGTCTCATTGCCAACTGAGTGTCTGTTCACGCATGCACATTAATTTCCTCTCTGACTGGTTGCCAAGTTACATCAAGGCCAAGCAACCAGTCCTTGAGATATTCAAAATGGCTTGATATTTTCCGGGCAAACATCTTCTGGAAAACGCAAGGTGTTTCAAAAACGATGTAACTGTCTTTTTTTTCAACTTGTATTTAGACTATTTTAAATCTAACAACTATTTTGGAGGCGTCTTTACCCTTCTGGGAGAGGCTCTGTCCGTCGGTCAGTCGGTCGGTCTGTCCACACATTGTTCCCCGGTTATTTCAAGTCAGATTTACTTGTCTCTTGACAAGACGCTTCTTACCTTTAGATATTTTCTGCTCAGGGTCACGTGATCTGACAATAATAGCGTTTAAACCTATTTTAAAATCGATTCTCTCAGGTGTGCTGAGTCAGATTCACCTGAAACTTAATAGAAAGTTGTTCCTTGATAAGATGCTTCTTGCCTAAATTTAAAAAAAAATTACAGAAAAATGCTAATTACACATACAACTTTCAATGGATGTTGAAGGCGGTTTTCTTTAATCTGGATGCAGATTAATACCTGCTCCATAACATTATTATTGTTTCATCCATGAGACCCTAAAAAGAAGAAGAAATCAAGCGAAGAATCACACTAGGATGGCAAGCCTTTGGCAGAGCTAGCTCAACCTTCAAAAATAATAAGATCCCATTAATCCTAAAGAGAAGGGTGTATAACCAATGCATCCTCCCAATAGTCACTTATGGAGCTGAAACATGGAACCTAACCAAGAGATAGACCCGCAAATTGAGAACCATGCAACGTGCACATGAGAGAATAATGCTAGGCCTCATACGGAGAGACCAAAAGACAGCACAGTACATCCGAGAAAAGACAAGAGTTAGGGACATCATAGAATATATTAAAAATCTCAAATGACGGTGGGCTGGCCATGTTGCAGACAATGGGAGACAATCGATGGACATCGCGACTCACGACATGGATCCCCCGAGACCACATGCGCAACCGAGGCTGGCAAAATATTAGATGGAGAGACGAGCTAGACAGGTTCAGGAAGTACTAGCTCTGCGACACCCATGATAGGGAGGTGTGGCAGATCCTGGGGAAGGTCTATGTCCAACGACGGACGCTAAAAGACTAATGATGATGATGACATTGGAAAATGACATAGTTGACATAACAGAAAAAATGGATGGTCGAATAAGACAAGCACATGATGCAATCAATCCAACTGCTAAATACTGTTGTCTCCAAGTACAGTGTAGCGATGTGATTAATCTTATAGTATGAAATTTACGTGCGCATAAATTCTAACATCTTATCATTAGGGTTGCGTCTTTTATGAAATCTCCTTTATAGTAAATACAAGCCTAGCTGCTGCAGAGACCAACACCTCTCCCACTTCTATCTCGACAGAAGATTATTTTTGTAACCTTTTTATTGAATATATAATGAATTAATTTATAAATATATAAGACTTGTTAGTTTAAATCAGTTTGTAAGAGAACCACCAACAAATCATTTGGTAGGTCATACATTTCCCATTATTTTAGCCCCAAATCGAGGTCGACCTATACACAAGGTCGACCTGTACACGATAAATACTTATAAGAGGAGCAGATGACTTGACTATCAACAGCGCGGAAAATAGAATCAACTGATCCAGTTCAAACTCCAGCTAAGACGGTTTTCGTTCACTTCGCACAAATACCCTTGGAAAAGGCATAAATCCATCTCTTCTCCCGACAACTAAGGGTAAATAGCTGGCAGATTGTGTTTTTCAATCTTGGTTAGCAACCAAGATACCAGACTAACAACGGAGAAACTTCTCGTCCAGCATCATAACGTGTTCCAGAAATGTTCGGTTAACAGGATGTTGGTGAAGCTTCGACAGGCTTAGCGACACGGAAGTGGATTATGATAACCTAGTAGTTGATCCCTGTGAAAAAATTCATCATGTATTTGAATTTCTATGAGATGATTTTTCTCGAAGAGGAACAATTGAATCATTTCAGTGGAAGAGTCCATAATTTCAAATCTTGGACAGAACATATTTTCATCAGCAAGCTTGTTTAACTAGTGACCACAGTTACAGAAGAAAATCACCCTCTTCATTATATAAGTAGATTCCATAAATAGAATAACGGAGAATAAAAAAACAGGCTGACGAAATAATGCGATCACCGTTACCCCCCTCCCTATGACACAGATTAGAAATAAAATGCCAATCAATCCTCTGAGGGGATTTTAGATTCAATCCCTGGTGTAAACTCGTCACTGACATTTTGTAGGATTGAAGGCCAGGATATACATATATGAACACACACACACACACACACGCACGTGCAGAGGGATCACTTTAGCATGAACTTACATCGTAAATTGGAGCCCCCTAAAAACAAATTTTGCCGGAGAATTTTCAAAAACAATAAAAACGTTTTTTCTTGACAAGATAAGGGGAGAATGTTCAAATTTTCAGCCCTCTAGCTCCATTGGTGAGGCATGTACATGTGATAAATAGATAGCCAACCAGCCAGACTCACTTGGAAAATAAAGAAACCTCTTAGTGACAGTATTGGTCGACGGTTTCTAAAACAAAAACAAAAAAATACGGACCCACGGGCAAAATATCGCAGCCGCCGCCTCTCCGCCCCCACGTCACTTCAAAACTATTGGAAGACAGGTCTGGTTAGTCACTCAATAGAAATCGCTACGTAAACAACATACTTTGGTAGCCTGCCATGTTGGAGGTGATCAATAAAAATATTAGAAAAAGGGATGATCAACGGATAAGTTACTTTTCTCCCCGGGGGGGGGGGGCAGTAATCACCGAAAGTCCGAAATTTCAAAAAACAAGCGGGCACAAACTAGATATCAATTTAGCATAACATATATTGCTAACTGCCCCCCCCACACACACACACATAAAAAAAACTATTCAGGGGGTGAGTAAAAAAAAATTGTTGACATAATGAGTAAAGAAGCTCATTTTCAGCCCTCTAGCCAGAGTTACCAATTTGACTATGATCTTTCAATATTCCGATTCTGGAAGCCGTTCCCAAATATGAAAATGAAAAAAAAAAAGACAAAAAAGCAAAGCATCTTAATTGGCAACACTAGACTTTAAAACATGACAAAAGATAAAAAAATCGAAAAATTGCGA
Source organism: Thysanoteuthis rhombus (assembly GCA_963457665.1). Lineage (NCBI taxonomy): Eukaryota > Metazoa > Mollusca > Cephalopoda > Oegopsida > Thysanoteuthidae > Thysanoteuthis > Thysanoteuthis major. Next base: position 22,015,803 of record OY735242.1, on the reverse strand, counting down.
ACACTAGACTCATAAATTCGAGAAAAAAAACGAAACAAAAAAACATCTAAATTGGCAACCCCGCCTCTAGCTCCATTGGTGTGGTCTATAAGCGTGATGTAAGCATAAACATAATATCCAGCTAGCCAGCCAGATAGAAGGACCGACTCAGAAATTAAGAGAAACCTATTATGACAGTTGTTTTCAATAGGACACTAGAATTCGTTACAGAACTGTTGGATTGCAAATAATTTGCATTGAATTTCACCAAAGCATAGATACGTGTCCTGGATCTCACTGATTCGAATAGACGCAAAAGAGAGGGAGGAATACTACGTGATTTCATCAGGTTTTACTGATAATCCTGTAAATACGCCACTGTAACAGATTAGTAGAGATTAACCTCAAACTGACTGAACAAGTCATATTTGAAATCGAACAACAACCAATGTAGATATGTGCACACGCACACATACATACTCTGAAACAGCTAATCATTTACGCACACATATAAACGCACACACACACATACATAGATCTCTAGAGTCTATAAACCTTCTATCTTCATGCATGTGAGTCCATGTGTACTGATATTATATTTGTATGTAGAGTTCGAATCCATAAGTAAATAATCCAATCATTTTTTGACGGGTACTGCATTAGTATACAGTGAGTGCAGAAGTATCCAATACATTCCAAAGCTCATTTTAACATAAGCTTGAATTGACACAATTTGTATCAAATATCAATATTATATAATCAATATATACCAATAAAAAGAACCAGATTGAATTTTGAAAAGTTATGTATAAAAATAAAAAAATCTTTGGTACAAATTCTAGCATGGAAAAATCGAAATACATAATTATGCATTAAAATAATTCAGAACAAATCATATCGAATGACTGGGAACAGACCGAGTCCTATATACACATATATATATATGCAATGAGGACAGTCGTGTTAATGTAAGTAGGAACACCCGAAAATCCCAGAACCACAATGACTGATTGTCGTACTAGCAGTGAATCAACTCAGTAGATAGACTACAAAGTTTCAAGTTTTAACTTAGTATAAGTCGTTTCTGTGTATCCTATTTAGTTTAAGGGGGAGACATACGTCGTGGCTTAGCGGAATCTGATGATAATAAATCCATTCAGGAATCTCCCATATTCAATCACTAAGTTCCGCTATTTTAGTGAAGCTGTCACGTGCTATACAGCTGTCACGAAGACACGTTTTTTGTCCTTGAGAAAAAAGTATAATCAAGAAACATTGATGAGACTAAATGGAAGAATAAACACATTAAAATACATTTCAAGGTACCGTGTATTTTTATCTAGTTCGAGGAAAGTTACTAGCTGGTAAAAGTGGATTAAAAGTACCTTATCATACATGCAGGCGCGCGCTGGCTCTCACACACGTGTGTGTGTGTTTGTTTTGCAAGACTTGAGCCGTTAACAAGATTCACTATTTACTGCAAAGGGAATTAAACAAAGTTTTTGATAGAATGTCAAGAGAGTTCCAGATCAATCAGCGGATGATTGAAAAGGAAGGGGGTGAAGCTGGTAGTGGGGTGGGTGGCAAGAATAAATTACACAGAGAGAGAGAGAGAGAGAGAGAGAGAGAAGAAAGAGAGAGAAACACGGTGACGCAGGGTGGGTAGACTGTTGCAAAAACAATCGGAAGTAATAAAGTTTTCCGGTTCAATAGCGACCTGAAATCAATCACATCAGAGATAATGAGGTTATCCTCGTTTGTATTTGGTATCGATCTTGATACGCTGCTTAAGTATCCTAGATTACGATTGAACCCTCATCTTGGTTGTTATAGTTCGGGCGTTGTACCTTCCAGTCTTCATTAGGTATCCATGGGATACATGATATATATATATATATATATATATATATATACGAGAGATATACCCTATCATAAATATATAATAAAACATATATATGTATCATAAAAGTTCAGCCAGACTACATCTATTCATGGAATAATTCAAAAAAGTAATATATATATATATATATATATATATATATATATATATATATATATATATATATATATATATATATAATGTGTACTGTAGAGAGTGAGATAGACTCGGTAGTAAGGTGTTTAGAGGTAAGGTTTATTAATCCTTTGATGTAAATTGTCCAGACATGTTTCGGGATTCTTCCCATCTTCAGAGGTGTGTGCTATATATATATATATATATATATATATATATATATATATATATATATATATATATATATATTGAGAGGGGGTACGTGTGTGTATTTAGGATAGAAATAGGCATAGACAATCTGATAAAAAGAGACTGAGACGGTTAAAAAAGATTCTGATTAGAAACAAAGTATAAAAATATCTGACTCACCATTGGTAGCTTCCCAAGATCGTGTAGCTCCAAAACATGACGGTAACCTTTTCGTATGAGGCCACTTATCCACCAAAACATCGATTTGGATAAAAAGCTGACATAGGGCTGGATGAATTTCAAGTTGGCTAATTCTTCCGGAGAACGGACTGGACAGGGTTCTTGGAAGAAGGCGTACTTCTAGAAAGAAACAAAAGAAAATTTGGAGAATTCTTGCAAAAATATTCATGTTGAATTATAAAGCGTAATCCTTGGTTCGAAGAGTCCAAATTTCGTTCGGCTAAAAAAAAAAGGCTATTTCCAGTCAACTTTGATTCTATTTTTTTCCGATGCTTTACTGCGGAAACAAGGACGGAGGTACGGCTTACGTGAGTTACCTTATTCTAAAATCTTCAAATTTCAATACTTGTAGAAGGAAACAAATCGATATAGAGAATTTGGGGAGAAATGCATACGAAAGGAACAAAATACACTATAGAGAAGTCTGTAAAAAAGGCATCATCGTCAGTCTTTTAGCGTCCGTCGTTGGACATAGACCTATCATGGGCATCGCGGAGCCAGTACTTCCTGAACCTGTCTAGCTCGTCTCTCCATCTAATATTTTGCCAGCCACGATTGTGCATGTGGTCTCGGGGGATCCATGTCATGAGTTGCGATGTCCATCGATTGTCTGCCATTCTTGCAACATGGCCAGCCCACCGCCATTTGAGATTTTTAATAGATTCTATGATGTCCCTGACTCTTATCTTTTCTCGGATGTACTGTGCTGTCTTGTGGTCTCTCCATGTGAGGCCTAGCATTATTCTCTCATGTGCACGTTGCATAGAGAATTCTGGAAAAAGGCATACTTCTAAACAAAACACAACTAACATTCCAAGGGAAATTATGAATCACCATCACGCATATACACCTCTTTCTATTTAGCAGTGGTGGTAAAATTAGGTTAAGTGATGAAAATACTATCAGTATGATCATAACCATAAAAAAAATTAGAAAGGGTATAATCAAAGAATAAATTACTTCTCTCGAATTTACTTGGCTGTTTAGATTTTAGAAATACAAAAACATTAAAGCAAACAAGCGTTAATACCTCCGAACACAAACTGAACGAATCATCCAAAATAAATAAATAAATAAATAAAAAATAAGATAAAATAAAAAATAAAGAAAAAGAAAACATGTTTCCCTACTCATTTAGGGGAGTTCGTGTGCAAAATTATAAGTCTCTACTTACTATAAACGAAACATGTAAATGTCAGAACATATGAATAACTCAAACCCAACACCAGTATTTAAACCGGTCTGATGTGGGTAGTGGCGATCAATATAGATAATTTTGAAACAAATATTTGTGTTGAAATATTTTCAAATAATTTATTCCAAGAAAAACACCTTTTTTAATATAACAAGAAAATGGAATAGTTTTACGTTACTTGTACACCATTCAAATTGGGTGCAGACAGACTTGGGACAACTATTTTCCAATTCCTTTGGGTAACGTCAAATTTCAACAAAATCGGTAAAGTTCCCAATTGTAAACAAAAACAATATTTTTTGCTTATGAAATATAAACAAATGATCCGATCAGCCATAACTCACCATTCCTACGATAGAATCTCCCTACAAGTTTGGGTAGAAAATCTAATTGAAATATATTGAGGAGACTGGAGACATTAACAAACGAAATATGATAACGCCAGACAGGAGAAAAAGAAAACAGAGAAGGGTCTTAATCAAATCCTGCTTGACTTTTACTGCAAAATAAAACCTTCTCCAGATTAAATTTAAATTATTGAATTATAAATAAAGTATGATTTTCCTATTTTCCATTACAAACCAAACCAAACTCATTTTCTCTTGAGCATTTATTCAAATTATTAAAAACAGTCCTAATTAGGGGTGGATCAAGAATTCAGAGTAGGGATTGGGATTCAAATGGGAAAGAAATTGAGCTGTGGAGGCTCCTAATCGAAATTTGTTTATTTTACATACAAATAAGTATGAGGATTAAATAAAAGCAACAACAAATTTCGAACATCAATAAAGGTTAATTTATGATTATTTGGGATTATTTGGGTTACTTATCTCTAAAATCTCTTTATCTATATATTTATAAAAATGTTTAAATCCTATTTTGCCCGAGCTGGTGGGTGGGATCTGGACCTCTGCCTTCCCACTGCATCTGCACTTGCTTACCCTAATCTGCGGTCGGTGTCGATTCAATCTTCTTAAATATATCAAAATACACATAAGTGCTCGTGCGTGAAAATAGCCGTGTAAGAAAGATAATGAAAATATTAACAAACCTGCAGTTTAGGTAGTAAAGTGGCTTTCAAAAAAAAAAAAAAAAAAGAAAAGAAAAAATTCGTGCCGAAAATATTAAAGGTCAGAGCTACTCTCAGATAACTTTGATCTTATAATTATCATTTAAAATAAGTCACATTTGCCATGGGAGTAAATCAGGATTTTGCAAGTTCGAATTACTAAGTGAATGTTTCAGATGAAATGATACCTTTGGCCAGGGTCTCCTGCGACCTTTCAAGGGTTCCACAAAACAAATAGTTCAATTCAAAACGATTTCTCATACAGTTAAAGCTTAGAATAACTATAAATGTCATATCATGCCGTAATTTTGTGAAAATTATGAACTCTTTGTTTGATAAATGAGCATTTCACGATTTTGATGGCGGCCATTTTTGAAAATGGACAAAAGAAGCATGTGAGTTCTTAACACACAGACCAAAATTGTTCTATGGACCCTTTCCTTCAAGTCGGTACTAAAAATGAAACTTCTGTTTCAATTTAAAAAGGTTGAATGTCCAGGCCTCCACTAAAACTGACATTTTCGCAATAATAATAATGATAATAATAATTCTTTACATCAACGACTCCTTCACAGCTTTTACGTAAGGGTTAATATACATTTGGATGATTTCATGAACAAAACTAAAATCCAATAGTTACCTACAAATGTAAATACATATAAGTGGAAGGGAAAGTTCTTCTGAAATGGTTCCCGAGAAAATTTAATTATTGAAAAGGAATAGTTTAAGTTTTGTAGATCACTGAGGGACAAGAACTTTATGAGGTCGATTTTGTGACCTGACACTTCCGTACAAAGCCTATTCAGCGCCGACAATTTAGCGAGAAAGTATATTCAGCAACTCTGGCAAAGCTTTAACCGTATTTGGCTACTCTAAGACGCTATTGCTTGACACATTTCAGTTTACTATTTTGCTGCAAACTCTTACTAATTTAGAACTAAACAGATTAGTCCTGTGGAGTTCGCCTGTCGTACAAAAAGTACGAGAGCACATCTTTAAATGGATTTAAGCTTTTCGTTTAGAAATTAAGCCCAGAATTTGAAAATGTTTTCGATCAATGCATACACCCAGAGAAGACCATAATGTACAACAGCCGAAACACTATGCTAAAAAAACAACCAAGATGAGGAAAATAGTCTGCGGAGATTTATGTACAGTGATAATTCCTCGTTTCAAATATCACAGAACATAGCCATGAGCCACAGCCATCAGTGTCAGCAAAGAAATCATCCTCAGTCTTTCATTGTCCGTCGTTGGACATAAACCTTACCCAGGATTTACAACTCCTCTCTATCGTGGGCATCGATCCCAGTTCCCTCTTCTGCTAACCGTTAGGCCACTCACACTGCCAGCTAAGCTTGGTACTTGTGAATAAACAACTTACCTATTTTTTCAAGAACCGTCAACCAAAACTCAACATGTCAAGATGTGTTTTTTCAGTTTTCAAGTGAGTCTGGCTGGCTATCTATGTATGAATGTAACACACGCGCAGACCATACCAATAGAGCTAGAGGGCTGAAATTTTGAACTTTTACTCCTTATTAGGTCTAAAAAAAAAGGTTTTTGTTTTTGCTTTAATTCCCTCCCAAATAGAATTTCGTGGGCATTTCAATTCATAATGTAAGTTTAAGCTAAATTAGAACCTAGTTTGTGTCAGGCAGCATTCACATTTGTTTGTTTTTTTGAAAATTCAGACTTCTTAGTGTCCAACAAGAGGCAAGAGAAGTAAGTCTTTCATTGATCACCCCTTTTTTCCAATCTAAATAGATCGCTCCCAAAACTGTATGCTGTTTTCTATTGAGTGAATAACCAGACCTTCCTACGTAATTTAATCTCCGTGTCTATCAATAAACAATGCACTAACCATGGGGCCACCTGCACATCTAATCTTAGTATCTATCAATAAACAACCTATTTTAAATCCCAGATGGCTTTTTTTTTCCTCTTCGTGTTATGTTTACGCATGCGTTGCAATTGAAGTAAACAATCTTTGTTTTGAAAATGCAGATCCACGCCTTGGCTTTTTCCCACACATCCGAACGTGACTCCCCTACCAAGAAATTTGGAAAGCAATGAATGGGTACAGGGTAAGGGTTGGGGTAAGAACGGGGAATTCCGGAGAGGGGTCGGGGAATAACTGGCAAGGAACTTGTAACCCTCGGTTGCTCAAGTGCGCACGAAAATAAGGAAGAAGGTGTTTTTTGTCTTTCATTTCGAACACGAACACAAGTACACACTCATACATCCACACGCAAAATTGCGAAAACACACATACACAGACAAAAACGTAAACCCACACTGAGAAACGCCCACGCAGACACATATACACATAACTACAAACACGCTCTCACACATACACACTCACAAACAAAAACACCCACAGTCACATGCACACACACACACACACACACATATATATATATATATATATATATATATATATATATATGTGTGTGTGTGTGTGTGTGTGTGTGTGTGTGTATACTGATGCATTATGAATGGGTGCACACAATCACATAGGCAGAGTGAATAGAGAGGGTTGTTTAACAGAAATATGAAATACTAAACAGTTATTCAGACCTTTTTCTTTAATGTTAAGATAACGTTTCGCCCGATCATTCTACGGTCTTCCCTGGTGTAATATGTAATATCTGTATGGAAAAGAGTCTCTTTTTCTCTGATTGGGCAGAGCAAAATTGTGTATTACACCTGAAGATGGAGGTAGAATGTAGAATGAAACATTGAGTAATAAGATTAGATTGTCTGACGAAAAGTTCGAATTTTAAAGACTCTCCTAAAAGTTATAGACAATACTAAGCTGGTATATTGTGAATTTCCCTACATATTGTTCAAAATGTTTAACTCTTGGTGATTGATAGGGATCATTCTTTTTTTTGATCATTACATAATTAGACACTGGCACCAGAACCGGCTATAAAGATTAATATTAGTTTTCAAGTGAGTCTGGCTGGCTATATACATGCCATACCAATTGCGCTAAAATGCTGAAAATTTAAACACTTCTCCTTCTTATGACAAGAAAAAACTTATTTTCTGCCCCCGATAGGTTTTTAGTGGGAGTTCAATTTGCAATATAAATCTACGCTAAAGTGGTGCTGTATTTTGTGTCCGATGGCATTTACGCTTGCTTTTCGAAAATTCAAACTTTTTTAGTGATCACTGCCCAACAGAAAATGAAACAAGTAACTTATTCATCAGCCACACCTTTGTTTAATTTTTTAATTGGTCACCCCCAACACGACATACTATGAAAAGACGTTGGTCCCGTGACGGTTTCTATTGAGTGAGTAACTACACATGGAAGTCCGCTGCGATTCTTCCAATGGAGAGAGCGCGAGGGAGATTTTTGCGAGAAGAGGTTAGAAGGTTATACTCATGTCTGAGCGGCAACCCTATTACTAGCGATTAATGCTGCCATCTTTTTATAGAGGTACTTTTAGTTGATGCTGTATACAGCAATTGTAGAGCACCATTATTGACTATAAGGTTCGAACTTGCAAAGACTTTCACCCTAAGCCATGTGTGGGCAAAAGCTCCGTTTGCTCCAAGCGGGTGCTCACACTGAAGAGTTATAAAATAAATGGAAAAACAAGTCAATCCCGATAATCCTAAAAAGGAAGAGTATACAATCAATGCATCCTCCCGATAGTCACTCATGGAGCTGAAGCATGGAACCTAACCAAGAGACAGACTCGCAAACTGAGAAGCATGCAACGTGTGCATGAGAGAATCATGCTCAACCTTACATGATGAGATTACAAGACAGCACAGTATATAAGGAAGAAAACGGGAGTCAGAGACATCATAGAATCTATTAAAAATAGGCAGGCCATGTTGCAAGAATGGCAGACAACCGATGGACATCACGACTCACAACATGGATCCCCAGAGATCACATGCAGAAACGAGGCCGACAGAATACGAGATGGAAAGATGAACTAGACAAATTTAGAAAATACTGGCTCCGTGACGCCCACGGTGGAGAAGTGTGGCAAATCTATGCCCAATGACGACGGACGTTAAAAGACTGATGATGATGTACACATTAATCTGTCTGAGTCGGTCGAGAGTTAAACCCACACAACGGACGCCTATTTAACCAGACCTGTTCTTTTTTTGTTTGTGTCTAACTTCTCTTTTTCCCCATTATAATCTTTGTTCCTGCCTCTATCTACAATAGCAGGAAATAGAATCAATCCGCACCTAATTTTCGGCCGGACTAGTAAATTCTAATTTTCTCATCTTTTGTTCCTAACAAAATTCCAACACCATCTGGAAAACCTCTGTTCACCTAAAATACTTTTGGTTTCCGTAAATAAACCTTTTGCGTTCATGTTTTGAATCTGTTAACGCCAAAGTTTAGGAATAATCCTTCACCACATCGTTCACTGCAAACTAACGAACAGGTGGAAATTAGATCTTATTCTCAACAGTCTACTCTAGACGTAGGCAACCTACAGTCGGTGGGCTAGATTCGATCCAGGAAGGGATTTTGCCAAGGTTACCAATTTAGACGTAATTTTTTAACTTTTTTTTCTGATCCTGGAAGACTTTTGAATTCAAAAATTAACTCAATTGACAACATTGGACATGAAAAATAAAATTAGAACCTGATATTGTCAACACTTGACTTACATATTTAAAAAAAACAAAACAAAACAAAATCCCCAGAAGATTTTGACCGTCCAGCGAGCAAATGAAGTGATACTATGCTTATCCGAGCCGAAAACGTTTTTTTTTTCCCCCTTTTTCTTCGTGTTTCTCGCGATCCCACTAAAGGATTATGCAAGATGTCTTGTTACACTGGCTCCAGGCACTGTTTTATTTCAAAGCAGACACTGCCATATACAGGTGGAGGTTGACTCCCTTATTAATAAATATTAGATAGTCTCCGTGCTCATGCATGTTTTCAGATGGGATCGTTCAAATTTGTGAGTAAACAAAAACAGCGCCAATGTGTTTTAACAAGAAATCAAGGCTGGATATCTGCCAAAAGGAGAAAATATAAATCATCCTTGTAAACGTGGGAGTCTACTGGGGGGTGGATACTCGTTCTTCATCCTTCCCCGTTCGTACGACGCCATATTCATTATTGTTTTTACGTATACTTTTTGGATTAGTATTATCTTGATTTGATTTGCGTTTGTTTTTAGTGAAACATTGCCAAAAATTATCAATTTTTTTAACCAGTATTTTCTTTCAATTTCAGCTTAGTTGTTTTTCATCGCATTCTATGGAAGAGCGTAAACAGCACGGATTGGAATCAAAGAATAATGGCTGTGGATGAAACGCAACTAAAATGAAATTAAAAGAAGAAACTTGTCAAAAACTAATAAAAACTCGCTATCACAGTCAATAATCGAACAACCATAGCGTAAAAATTTGAATTTATGTAAAAATCATTTCATCAAATAATAAATATGATCAGAATAAATTGTATTCATATATAGACGTTTTCCTCTGGATTAAAAAAACATCTAGAAACATCTAGATTCTAGAGAATCTAGGTGTTATCAATAAACATTTCAAAACAAGACCCCAAGGCTTTTTTTCTCCAAAAATAGAAAAAGCATTTTATAGGTGTCTATTAGAGTACTGGTTCTAATATTTCAAGTTTGTAGACAGAACAGTAGGGCCAGGAGCATTAGAGCACACACGCACATATAAAATGGATAATACCCTTCGCAACCATTAGTGATTCATCATCATCAGTCTTTTAACGTCCGTTGTTGGACACAGACCTTCCCTAGGATTCACCACGATTCCCTATCATGGGCATCGCGGAGCCAGTATTTCCTGAATCTGTCCAGTCCATCTCTCCATCTTGGGTTCTGTCGGCCTTGGGTTCTTATGTGATCTGTGGGGATCCATGTTGTGAGACGTGATGTCCATCAGTTGTCTGCCATTCTTGCAACATGGCCTGCCCATTGCCATTTGAGTTTTTTAATAGTTTCTTTGATGTCACAGACTCCCGTTTTCTCCTTAATATACCGTGCTGTCTTATGATCTCTCCATGTAAGGTTGAGCATGATTCTCTCATGCGCACGTTGCATACTTCTCAGTTTGCAGGTTTGTCTCTTGGTTAGGTTCCATGTTTCAGCTCCATAAGTGACTATACGGTCGTTCAATTATAGAGTTAATGTTAGATAATTGGTTCAATACCCTAGATTACTACCACTGCTGACATCATCCTCCTTCCACCTTTATCACTCATCTTCATGGATATGAAAATTGTAGAACCAGTATAACATGTGTCCAACTAGCAGTGATCCCTGTACTTTCACGTAGTCAGTGTGTGTCAACATCTTCCGTTGAGCAAATATTTTTCCTCTGACAAAAGAATGGGCGCGGTGTAACCGTTTTTACTATTTTGTTAAGCTTTTAAACTTCAGACAAACTTGCAGTTCGTTTGTGTTTCACACCCTTCATTTCATTTGAATTCAGAGCAAGTAATCAATATTTCCTTCAAATAAAAACCAGCTATCTAAACAATATGAAACGGATATTCGTAAACGTGCTGTACAAACCAAAACTTGTATAAATATGGTATTTGAAAAACCCACCAACAACTCAAAAGAAATAGTTAAGTAAGGGATTAATTTTGATAAGTATAATCATAGTACATTGCTATTGCAATTTCACACCAGTTGCCCGGTGGTCATCGCTGGAGGTTGAGTGACAGCAAGTCTCCTCAAATCTCCAGCCCTCCTCTCCACACTCTCATAGTCCACTGCAGTACTATGGTTTAAAGCTTCACACCAGTTTCCCGGTGGTCATCGCTGAAGGCTAAGTGACTATAAGTCTCCTCAGGTCTTCAGCCCACATCTCATCTCTTCCTCACCTATCACTACCATTTGTTTTTTTCCCCTCCCTCTTCTGTTAGGCCACAGCTAACATTTAGGGTCGTAGATCTTATATTTCTAGCACTTTCCTCGGTATCTGTGCAGTTCCTAGCAGTGCTGTGGTCTGTACAGTCTCAATCCTTCTTTTATTCTGAGTACCTCTAATCTCGTCCTCAGTGTCTGTGGGACAGTTCCAAGTGCGCCTATTATTACTGGTACTAACCTGACTTTCATGTTCCACTTCTTCTGTTCTCTTGCCAGATTTTGGTATTTTTCCAGTATGTCACTCTCTTTCCTCTTTACTCTATGGTCTGCAGGCACGGCCACTATATTTATTATTTTAAGCATGAGTATGATTATTAACTGCAGTATCATTTTAGGTTACTAAGCTCTTCTTTGTGCTCTCGTTGTGGAGCAGTATCACTGAAAAGTCCGAATTTTGGAAAAAAAAAGACATAACAGAACAAGCGTGAATACTACCGGACACTCACTAAGTGACCAATTTAGCATAAGCTTCATAATCAACATTAATCTTTTATCGTCCGTCGTAGGACATAGACCTTTCCCAGGATTTGTCATAACTCTCTCTCGTGGGCGTCGCAGAGCCAATATTCTCCGAACCTGTCTAGTTCGTCTCGCCATCTTATATTCTGCCAGCCTCGGTTCTGCATTTGATCTCTTATGATCCATGCTGTAAGGCGTGTAATCCGGCGGTCGTCTGCCATTCTTGCAACATGACCAGCCCATGATTTTTACATGTGCACATTGCATGGTTCTCAGTTTAAGGGTCAGTCTCTTAGTTAGGTTCCATGTTTCAGCTCCATAGGTGACTATCGGGGAGATGCATTGGTTGTATAACCTTCTTTTTAGGACTAATGGGATTTACACGAACTGAATGAAAAGAGCAAGAAAGTAGGCTTTCACATGAACTTCAGCATAAGCTTACATTACACTTGTTGCGAATTCGTGAGTCCAACAATGACAATATTAAAAAAATTTTTCTAATTTTTTCAGGTTTTAAAGTCCAGTGTTGCTAACTGACATTTGAGTTTTTTTAAATGGCGGTGGGCTGGCCATGTTGCAAGAATGGCAGACAATCGATGGACATCACGACTCACAACATGGATTCCCCGAGACCACATGCGCAACCGAGGTCGGCAAAATGTTAGATGGAGAGACGAGCTAGACAAGTTCAGGAAGTACTGGCTCCGTGACGCCCATGATAGAGAAGTGTGGCAAATCCTAGGGAAGGTCTATGTCCAACGACAGACGCTAAAAGACTGATGATGATGATGATGATGCTAACTGAGATGTTGTTTGCTTGTTGTTTTTTAGTGATTTTTCAAATTTGAGAGTGACTTCCAGAATCGAAAAACTGAAAAATCACATTTGAAATGTCAACCCCTGCCAGCGGCCTGTACGCGTGACACATACTAAGATAGCCAGTCAGCCAGCCAGCCAGCCAGATCTACTTAAAAACTGAAGAGACTTATGTTGATGTTGAAAGTTTTGGTTGATGGTCTCTTATTCAAATAAATAGATGTTTCAGGATCTTGTCTGTAATCAACATGTTATGATTCGGAACAAAAGGGAAATGTTACAATTACAAAGAAACAATGCCGTACTTACACTGAGATATCTACTTTATTACCCGTATCTCACATAAACGAATCATTGTAGCGTGCGCGTGTACAAGGACTAATAATGTAAAAAAAAAAAGATCTAAATTATCAAAAATCTAGATCTTCAATCTAAAATTATCTAAGAAAATACCGACGCTAGATTTGGCATTGTTGGTACCAAAATGACCATAGACATCCAAAGAAGCACATTTTGGGGGATAATAAGTTTTTTTTAGATGGTGCATAGTAGTTTACTCATGCTAACTTTCAAGGGTGTGGCCCCCAAAATGTGACCAGGTCCCCCCCACACACACATACAAAGACACGGACACTCAGAGAAAGAAGAATCTATAGCCCCCTAGCGTGGTTAGTAGGCCATTTGCTTGGTTACAGTGATTTGATAATAAACCACGCATATTTGTATATTTTGTGTTGTAACATCCCTAATCGATTAAATAAACATTGTTACTGAAGCGACGTAACCCACTAAGTGATAATACAGAAGAGTGGCATCACTCGCGTATTTGTTTTAATCATCCGCATATATAAAACGCAATGTGTGTCTATATATTTCATATATGATATCATTTTTACGGCTTCGGTACACAAGCCATAAATAAGTAAAAATGTCTAACATTAGCAAATGCTTTGTCAAAATAACCAATCACTTAATTACACGTTTTAACTATCTATTCGTGACTGCAGGCTGGATAAAATCTTGTGGCGAACCGACAGTGGCCCGCAAGCCATAGGTAGAAGACCCCGGCTCAGAGTATCACAAACAAATCTTCGTATTAAAATAAGCGCATTTTCGGAAAATGTACAAAGAGCAACATAGTTCGTTACGAGGAATTAACTCATCTCATCATCAAAGCACCGACAGAGATATTCCATTTCAAAACCAATGTACAGTTTGGTTTTATCAAAGCAATATACATTTTTATCAATAATAGCCTTTTAATCACATTAACATTTCTGAAACATAACTAACAATGACGTTGATATAACATCTGGCCACAGATATAATAAGCATTCCGAGGTAATCCATGAATCACTGCCACTATATATATATATGTGTATATGTATATGCTTCTTTTTTACCTCGTAAATTAAGCAGTGGTGGAGGTGAAATTAAGTTACCTCGAGAAAAAAATGCTACCAGTATTTGCATCATAAATTCATAATTAAAACCCCTGGGTCTGGGTGGTCACTCAATAGAAACCGTCACGAATGTCGTGTTGGGGATGACCAATGAATTATTTAGAGCTCTCGGGGCGGTGATCACTAAAAGAGCCAGAATTTTCAAACAAGCGTAAACGTTACCGGACAAAAACTAAGGGACCTATTTAGGATAAACTCACATTGCAAATTGACCCCCTTGAAGACTTGAAAATTGGCATCAGTTCTCCGCTAGAACCTCTTCTAAAATTTTCTTTTTTTGACCGTTTTGGGGCCTCATTTTCAAAGGTTTATTCTCCAGAATCTTGTACATCTACGCATGATAAAAGACCCCTATTAATACAAGCCTGGCTGCTGCAGGGTCAAACTCCATTTCTACTTCTATCCCGACAGCTGATGATTACTGTAACTTTTGGATTTTATGTATGATAAATAAATTTGTAGGGTATATAAGACTTGTCGGTTTAGCTGTGTTGGTCACAAAGCCGCTTTCCAACCACATGGCAAAGCTTTGAAATCACGGTCGTGAAATATTGATTCTATACATAGGTTTGATTTATTCACATAAATTCACCAAAGCTATGAACCGATTAAAAAAAAGAAGGAGCGATCTATCTCTCTTCAAACACTCTTTCTTCGAGTCACTTAATCCCTTACAAACGCTGTAAGCCGATTTGAAAATTATTCTTTACGCGAAATTTTCCTCGTTCAAAGAAAGGAAGAAGCCAACTGTTTCTGATAAGAATTTGTTTTCTTTAGACATTTTTACGGTTTTTTCCTAATTCTCCAAGTAAATGTAAATAAATGTCTTCAATGCGTTTAATATGTTTGGAATTCTTGCCAATCATTATGATAAACACACGTGCGTGGGTGTAAGTATACTCAAAGATATTTATACAGAGGCGTGTCAGAATAGGTTATGAAAAATGGTATAACAGCTGAAATAAATTCATGGAAACGTTGGCTATTTTTATTGTCCAACCCTAGTCCAAGTCTGGAGTTGACTTTGTTTTTCTACTGTTACAAGAACAACAAGAACAATCATCAAATTTAGGTGAGTAAAAGTTAATTACCCAACCGTGATTTGAAATTACGACCAACTCACTGGTAGGTAGTTTTCTTACCGACTTAGCTGAATTCTTCTACATGTCCACAAAAATTGAGGTTAGAAATACACAAGGGTTTATTTCATTCTAATAAACAAAAACATTTACACTAAATAAAACATATTTCAATATTTTCAAAAAATCATCATACGTATGTACAATACAAAAGTTGCTGTAATAATGTTCACTCTGAATAGAAGTAGGAGAGGAATTTGACCTTGCAGCAGCCAGGCTTGTACTAATAGGGGTCTTTTACCATGCATAGATGTACAAGATTCTGGAGAATAAACCCGTCAGAATAAAGCCCCAAAACGGTCAAAAAAATTGAAAAAGAAAATTTTAGAAGAGGTTCTAGTGGAGAATTGATGCCAATTTTCAAGTCTTCAAGGGGGTCAATTTGCAATGTGAGTTTATCCTAAATTGGTCCCTTAGTTTGAGTCCGGTAACATTCACGTTCGTTTGAAAATTCAGGCTCTTTTAGTGATCACCGACCATTTCTTTCTCACTTCTTTCCATCATCTTTGCTGTTGACATGACGTTTCGGCTGGTTCATTCTACGACCCTCTTCAGGTGCAAAATGTAATATCCGTAAAGAAAGAGGGTATCTTCTAACGGTCTCATTATCTTTTCTCTTTTTCTGGCGGTGCACAACCCCAAACTGTTGATATTCTATTTCAGCAACGTTCGCAGTACAGCTTGTTCAATATGAAAGAAATACATTTTACAACTGAAGAGAGTCGCAGAATGATTCGGTCGAAACGTTGTGTTAATATCAAAGATGAGAAGAAGAGATTAGATTGTCCGAAAACAACGTTTATGTATACGCTCATGGCTGTCTACAAGATATCTTCAATTGTTCCTGATGAATTTCAATGAAACCTTAAAGAGTGAACAATAAGTTTAGGAAGAAGTCATTAAACATTGGCGCGGATTCATATACAATAACCTCTCCTACTTCGTAGCTATATATCCACGCCACAAAATATCGTCAAAATTTCATGTTTGACAATACAACATTTCCAAAGGTCTTCCATGTATTTCAATATCACTCGGTGGAAAGATGGACAATAGATCATGGGAGAAGTGATTAAATTTTAGGGCGGATCCATGCAAAATTACTTTCCAACCACAATGGTGTTGTTAGAGGTATGTGCTCTCTGGGTGCTTCTTAGTAGAAATAGTGATATCAAAATTATAATTTGCCAAATTTGGAATCAACTAATCATTGTTAAATTATGATTAACATCTTGATTGTGTGTCATTTAAAGTTATTTACTGAGATGGGTTTCGACTGGCACAAGGCCACACTTTGGGGCACCTAGTGAGGACTGAACAAGCTACAATAGCAATAGTCTGTGAAACACACTTGTTAACCATTATCTTATTGCAAGACGTGCCCATATTTCTCTTATAGCTTATAGCTCATGGTGATTTTTAACACTATAGGAGACAAAGATTTTTTTAAATATCATGTCGGCCATTGCACGGTACATTCATACAATTACGCACACACACACACACACACACACACATATATAGGTAAATATATGGATGCAATATGCAATGGCCAACATAATAAATATATGTATATACATAGGCACACACACACACACACACACACACACGCACACACACACACACAAACACACACACACACACACACACACACACACATATATATATATATATATATATATACGTACACATACATATAAATATATAGAGAGAGATAGATAGGTATGTGTTTATATTTGGCACGAACTCCGTCTGTCAAACCCATTTCCTAGCGTGTCAGAACTTGGCTTCCTCACAATGTTCAGCTTGTCAGTAAATATGAAAAATAGAAGTCGAGGAAATATTTTTTCAGATTCTAAAATGTCAACATGAGATAGAGGACTGGGTTCAAAATCATTGACAAAAAAAGTAAATTAATGATATTCAGAGCTAAAGAAAACTACATACACGCACATTATATATATATATATATATATATATATATATATATATATATATATATATATATATATGAGTGTGTGTGTGTGTGTTTCTAAATGTTAATTGCTTAATGCTGTAAAGCTTTCCTGTGCAGGAAGAGATTGCTTCCCCCTGTCATCATCGAACAAATTACTCCTATATATATATATATATATATATATATATATAGATAGATATATATATGTATGTATATCAATAGAATATACTCGTCCTGTGGTTTAACCACAGGTCTACCCTCCTGTCGGAACAACAGACCCACATAGCTAGTTTGCATCTGCCAAGAGAAAAGACACTCCTACGTTCCTGGGGCCCTACTCCTATCTGTGCTACCTCAAGATGGACCATAGGATGCAAACCGTTAGTTTGATGGGTGGGGTCGGTCTTGGACAAGTTGACTCCACCTTAAAACCTCATTTAAACACCATAATAAAGAATAAAATTACAAATACAAATACTAATAAAACTAAATTACATGCTCTAAGAACCTAAGACTATAACAGAAAAAAGTTATAAGACAACATGTTCAAATGACATTCGCCAGATAAAAAGTGACTTGCGTGACACTTTGAGACCAAGATGAAAAGTTTACATGATTTCATATATATATGTATATATATATATATATATATATATATATATATATATATATATATATATATATATATATATATATATATATATATATATATATATATATTAGAACACACAAGCACTTATACGCATACATACATAAAAAGGGATAGAGCCCTCCGCTACCTTTGGTGGATACAGATATTAAATAATGTTAATTTTGTCACAAACACTGACACCAAGGTAGGTTGATTTGAATTATAGGACTGCTATTCAAAGATATGCAAGATATGTTCAAAGGATTTATCTTAAGCTTAACCCCCTCTGTCTTTCTTTCTCTCTCTTTCACTCTTTCTCTCTCTCTCCCTCTCACTCTCACTCTCTCTGTCGGTCCCTTTTCTCTCTCTCTCTATCTCTCTCTCTTCCCTCTCCTTCTCCCCAGTCTTTCATATGTATGAGTCAAGGAATAACCAGATATACTTGAAATAAAACGTTGAGCAATTATTTACTGTATCCATGACAACGCCATACATATGACAGAGCTGTAATCATAGCAACGTTCCTCTGAGGTACAGCCAGGGAGAGATTTATCTCAATTCGAAGTATATATATATATATATATATATATATATATATATATATATATACTGTCTTTTGCAAAAGTTGGCTTCATATCACTTTTCCGTTCTTACGAAAAAAGGTACAAAAGCGAAAACAGCTTTCAGCTTTTGATTCTCAGCGAGCCGTTATAGGATAGAGTGCACACCTTTTCCCTAGCCCCCTCCCACACCCCAGTCTCCAGAACCTTCCTCATAGTAACCACTGACGACACAGCCTAAAACACCATCATCAAGATCCGGGGATGAGAGACTCATGCCCAAAATCACACGGAGAGACCACAAGAGAGCACAGTATGATAGGGCCCGGGACATCATAGAAACCATTTGAAAACTCAAATGACAACGGGCTGGCCATGTTACAGGAATGGCAGACAACCAATGGACATTACTACTCACAACATGGATCCCCAGAGATCATATGCGGAACCAAGGCCAGCAGAATATGAAAAAGCGAGAAGGACTGGATAGGTTCAGAAAATATTGGTTCCGTGACACCCACAATAAAGAGATGTAGCGGATCCTGGAGAAGGCCCATGTCCAACGACGGACGATAAAAGAGTGAGGATGATGATGATTTCAGCTTACGGAAGGTTCCTATAGCGGTGTGGATAATTTGAAAAACTTGTACATCACAATACACCACGAAAGAATGTAGCAAATGCCTTTTCGAATTAAACGAAACAATGTATTTCAATTAGAAGAAAAAAAACTCTTGCATTTGCTCCCAAATTCAATCAACTCTTCTTAATACCATTTCACATTCTTCCACTAAATCTTATTGTTATTCATAGGGAACTTCTAGGGATATCTTGTGTACAAACATGAAATAATATCACGTGGCATGGGTCTAGAGGGTCTGGAAGGCAAGGGACAGCAAGGAGCGTTGCAAGACAAGGGGGTAGTGAAGCAAGCAATGAGCAAAGACAACAAATCAATATCTTTTAAACATGAAGTCGTCCATCTGGACGTCCATTTGATTTTACCGCACAGCTGTTTGAATTTAAAGTCAATAATTGAACGACCATATTTACACGCTGATATAACAAAGGATAGAACCCTTCACATCCTTGGGTGGATACGGTTGTTAGATACTAAAACAGATACTAAAACTTTGGCATGAGGATAAAAGACTCCTTAAAACTCTTCACCAGACGCCATCTGGGGTGTTTGGAGAATGGACTGGCTCAAATGTTGAGTTCATAAGAAAAAAAAGTTACTAGTCTGCATGAAGGTGCAGGTAGCCAAAAGGTTAGCAGTACTGGAAATGGAATCTGTGAACCAAGTTCAAACTCTAGCTGAGATATTTTTTAATGTTTATTTGTATAGAAGCCATTCAGAAAAAACATGAATCCATCACTTCTCCCACAAGCTAGATATAAATAGCAGAACACTGAAACGGAAAAATTCAAGCCCTCACCCAGCGTCATGAAAGGAGGGCGATGGAGAGATTAGGAAACGTGTTCCAGAAATGTACGGTTAATGGGTTTCCGGATAGGCTTCGACGGGCCTAGCAAGCCGGAAGTTGATTCTATCAAATGACTCATGTAAAAAAGTTAAGGATAATGAAAATAGACAAAGAAAACAGTGCAACTGCTGCCCCCGCCTCGACACTTCGATTTACAAGTGGATGATTTGGAAAAAAACTGTTCTGGTTAGTCACTCAGTAGGAACCAGTTCGTGACCAATGTGTTTGGACACCATGCCGTGTCGGTGATGATCATTAAAAAAATGTAAGAGGGAATGATCAATGAATAAGTTACTTCTCTCGCACATTGTTGGGCCTAAAACGTTCGGATTAAAAAAAGAAAAGAAAAAGAAAAGAAAACAAGCGTTTTGCCGCCGGACCCAAACAAAGGGATCAATTTTGCATAAGCTTATATTGTAAACTGATCACCCCACAAAAAAACCTTCTTTTTAGTTTCTAGACATAAGTATTGAAAAAGTAGTGAATCTTAAAATGTTCAGCACTCTAGCTGCATTGGTACTGCCAGTACGCGTGATACATATATGTATACATAGCCAACCAACCAGAGCAGCTTAAAAACTGAAGAAACCTGTGTTGACAGTTTTGGTTGGCAGTTTCTAAAGACGAGGATAATCCATGGCGTAAGGTTCGGATCAAACGTGTTTTCCAGTCATTTGTCATTATAAGCTTCTTTTCCATGTGACAGTTGGAAAAGGATATTGTGCTTCACAATAACTTCTATCGTAAAGATCCCTGACATGTACATTAATCAATGCCCTCGATCCATCATTTCGAGGTTTTATAGCAGTGATTCTCAAAGTGGGCACTACGGCTCCCTCAGTGGGTGCTGGAAATAGAGGTCTTGAAAGCAAATGGCTGTAGGGGGCGTTGCAAGACAAGGGGTTGTGGGGGAAACAAGGAGCAAAGACAACAAGTCAATAACTCTCAAGTAGTAAGTCGTCTCTCTGAAAAGTTGATTTTACCGTACAGCTGTTTGGATCTAAAATATTTCTCTTATTTAGCATATACTCGTCGAAATAAGGGTATTATTTATGTGTAGATCGACTCTGAGGAGCCTAGAGCTATTTTATTTGGTAATTCATTTTTTATAATTCCACTATCCTAATCCTCTCAATTCAACTCAAGTTGTTTTAAAGTGTGATCAGACATAAAGTCTTGAGAGTTTCTATAACGTACACTTCATTGTCAGTCACAACAGACAACCTCATATTTTATAAAGCTTTAATTGTTTTATCAGCCATGTTTTTTTTCCACGCAAACCAATACATTATAAGCTTTAGTTTATAACAGGAATTGGACAGGACAACTATTCTATCGATTATGCAATTAAACATACTAATTTGTTTATATGGCTTTTATACGGATAGATTAATCGAGTATTTTTACATTTTGTACGATTATATTTTTGATTATAAAATAAATGCTAAAATGTTATTACAATTTGATTTTTCATTGAATTATTTTTGACCAACTTTTAGGGAGAGGGGCTAATGAAATTTATGTTTGAAAGGTTGGCGATAATACGAAAAAGTTTCGTAGAAACGATCTGTTTTTTGATTGCAGGAGAAAGTCCTAAGACATTCTTAGCGTCAAAGAAATCGGCGTACCGAGAAGATTGTATGAAAAACATATTGGAAAAAAAGTCATAGTAAAAAGTCATGTATGCTAATATGCGGTACGAAAAAATGTCATGGAAAAAAGTTATGACTTCAGTTTCTAAGTAGGGAGAGAAATCATAGGAATTTTTTTAGAAATAAAGTAAGATTTTTATTATATGATTGAAAGCAATAAATGAGCTATATTTTGATAAAAAGAAGTTATACTTTACTTTATTTGATTCATAGTGATGAGAATATTTTGAAGAAAAGTAATATTTTGATAAATTGAATAATGACGATACAAATACCAATTATATATCAGAAATATCTTGGATTTATTTTTACTTAAAATATCATTTTATTTTATTTTTAAATCACAATAACTATTTTCCTAGACAGGAACCGATGTAATGACTTTTTTTTCATTGTGAAGTTTTCGTTTTTTTCGTACCGGACATTTTTTTCTGTAGCTTTTTTTCTGGTCAGTGGCGTGGAATAGTTACGTGCGCGTGCACATAAGGGTGTATCTGAGGTGGTTGTGTGAGTGAAAAATGTATCTCAATCACCGGTTGGAGGTATGCTACAATCTTGACCAACAAGCAGGCTGAACAACAAAAATGTTATGAAGTTTTAAAAGAACTAGAAAGCACTAAGATAGCGTATACCTCTACTAACGACATTGTCCAATAGATCAGAATGAAAATCATTTCAAAGATTGTAACGATGCATGGGAGGTAACTGTGAGTTTTGATTTTCAATACATGGAACTATTGACTGACTATATGAAAAAATATCTTTCGATCGGAAAAAACCCTGGATCCGCTCCCAAATTTAAATCTCCCTCAGCCAATCGGGTACCCTCCACAAAATATCATTGAAATTCAATGGAAACTTGGAATGATATTGTACGGATAGACAGACAAGCATTAGTCAATATATATATATATATGAAATATGGGGGAAAATGAAACAATATCTCTCAATCAAAAACATTCTTGGATCTGCACCTACATTTAAGTAACACTTCCTTAGCTCATGGCATACCCTTCTAAAGTATCATTGAAATTCATTAAGGAACTTTTGGATATATTGTATGGACAAATAAATGAATATGAGTGAACGCATATACCTCTTCGAATTTTGCTGACAGGGCTTAACTAATTGGAGCTAATGACTTAGTAGTGCTTAATGCCTTCAGTCGTTTGCTGAGAGACCGTGTAATTAATATAATTACTCGTAATTATGTGCTACGAAAGGACTGATTGATTTTTACTAACATAAATCTTAATTAACCTTCAATTCCCCCACCAATACCAACAATATTTATTCGTTCGAACATCCAACATCGGTCAGCGTTTGAAAGCAAAACATAGCAGTATGTATTCCTCAATGAGCAAGTAGATCAAGGTCAAGCCTTTAATAACCGCAGGTGGCGAAGAGAAAAAGTTAACCATCGCAAGATAAAAGCCCTGGTCCATTGTAAGATCGAAGCCTTGGTTCACAGGTAGAACCGAGCTACCATCAGTCATGATAAAACGGAAATGTTGTCGTTCGCCATAGAATTAAAGCAACGGAAATTCTCGTCATCCGCCATTGATGGATATACAGAAAACTTGTCGTCTGCTCAGGCCAGATAAGGATGGAGGCAGGTGGGCCAGTTGGTGTGGGTTTGCAGTTTTGAGGGGGCATACTCCCCAAGCTCGAGGAAAATACTATTGTATTTACTGTTTTTTTTTATCACAGTACTGTACCTGATTGTCTCATACACAAGCAAATTGCATGTCATTACCTATTACTTATAAATCGTTGTAGTCCTTTTATTCTGTTCTGCTATTTGTAAGTATACAAAGTACACGACATGCATGAATGGACTCATAAATAAATCATTATAAAAAATACTAATGAGCACTTTGAATGGAGTCTACATTTCCAATCTGTCCTGGGACTATTAACAGCCTGTGTGTACTAACCATGTGTGTCTCCGGGAAATAATGAAAAACAAAGGAAATTTGAAGGAATAAGGAAACAAAGAGGGAAGAAACTAGAAAAAGCACCCAGAGATAGCATTCCTCTGCCAACTCCATTGTCAATAAAAGCCGAACAACCAGATTACGGATCTCATACTATGCTATGAAAAAAGCTTGTAATAATTATTCATCGGAGACACATCACCGATAGTTTGAAAAAAATATGATTCAAATTATCATATTCAATTATGATGACGTCACCGTGATGACATCATTACTACGTTGTAAGACGCGAAAAGGCGAAACATTGTCCCATCTTGCAATAAATCTAATTAAATATCCTTTTCTAGCGCTACGTGACCGTAGTATAAGATTCAAAGTATCATCAAACCACATTCAGAATCGGAACCTGCGAGATGGTATTAAAGACTATGAGTATGTCCTTCAAAAGAACTATTTGGCACTATTTGACCATTATAGAGGAATTGGTATACTATGAAACCAGGAAGCATTCAAAAAGCTCATACCTATGCCAATGCCACTGTCACTATAAGCTTAACAATCAGATTACAGATCATAGACAATACCATAACTGAAGTTTGTAATAATCAGGGACTGTCAGCATAGAGTTCTTCGGTTATAAGCAGATTTGGCTGGCTGGCTGGCTGGCTGGCTGGCAATCTGGCTAGCAACCTGGCAGGCTGTGTATGTATCGATTCGGTGTACAGGCCACATCAGTGGAGCTAAATATTGAAAATTCGAACTTTTTCTCCTTATTATATAAAAAAAAAGAAACGTTTTTTGTACATATATATTTTTTAATTTCAGATGTTAATTTGCAATCTAAGTTTATGCTAAATTGATCCCTCAGTTTATGTCCGGTAGGCAGCATTCGCACACGTTTGTTTTTTTAAAGATTCAGACTTTCTTTTATTGATCACCGTCCAACAAAAGGCGAAAGGAATAATTTATTCGTTAATACCCCCCCATTTCAAATCATATTATTGATCACCCTTGAACGGCACGCAACTATAAGACGTTGGTCACGTGACGGTTTCTATTGAGGGACTAACCAGATCAGTTTTTCATCAGATTTTAATATCTACAATGCTCCATCAAGGAGTTTGTCAATCTTTATGCTGTATTAATTGGTTTAATTTGATTTTTTCTTTCAAAGATGCCAGTACAATCGTTTTGATTTGCCCGATATTGCACAAATACACGGTGACGTCATTGTGATGAGGTGATCCTATTTATTCCCTCTCCTTCCTACCAGAGCAAAATGTGACACAAGGTCGGGACTTTACATGGGGAAATGGGCGACACACTTCGTGGGGAAATGGGCGGCACACTTCAAAAATAGCTCCTACCGACGCGATTTGGGTTTACTAAACAACCAAAGCAACTGCCGTCACGAAATCGTCAGGACTAGTCCGACCCGTTCCTTTGAGTGCAATGGAACAGTGCTGCCCCGGGGCACTATTTATTTGTTGTCCCACCACAGCAATATGTGACACAAGGTCGAGGTTTAACGTGGGGAAAATAGGAGCCCTCCATCCAAAAATGGCTCCAGCCGACGCAGCTTTGGTTTGCTAAGCAACCAAAGCAACCGCCGTAACGAAAGCGTCAGGACTAGCCAGACCTGTTTGTTCAAGTGCGATGAAACAGTGCTGCCCTGGGGCGCCGTATCCCCCCAGCTAGGCTGAGTAATAATAGGAGAGCCCAAGGACGAATCCAAAGGCTCCCAAAGCACTTAGCAATGCGTAGCCTCAGGTTACCTTCATTGGCTGACGCAATGCACCGGGGCACTCGGTCTTTGACACTCACGATAACGCATTCCCTGGTCCATTCGACAGGCAAGTATCAGTATCAGCGCCTCAGGCTATGCTGTGGAACAGATACTACACTTAAATCTTTGCCGAAAGGGTCAAAAACCTGTGCCAGGTGATTACTATTCCATTACACTTCCATTATTATAAAAATCACCGTGATGACGTCGTTACTATGTATTACATTCGTAAGGCCGGAAAATGGTCTCATCTTGCAATGTTAGCAAAATTAATAAAAAATGTTCTTTTTCCTATGGCCCAACCTTCCACCATATATCATTGAAATTCATTAAGAACTTCTGGAGATATTGGGTGAATATATAACCTCTATCCAACTTCCTCGATAGAGGTAACTACTTTCGTCCCTCTACCTCGAGAAGAATGCACCATTAATTTCTTGTCACTCGAAGCCAGATCAGATTCAGGAAAAGGGTTGCATTTTTTTTTAGTGTGGAGATCAGTCTCCTCATTGGGAGGTTTAACGTGATTGCCACCGGAGGCTTTCCACGTGATCTGTTACTGGCTATGGCACCTGGTATTACCAGGCGATCACCAATCTAACCACTGAACAAGCTGGACATTGCTCAACTTCGGTGATCAAACCAGAAATGAACTCAGTTAGACTGTAACACCCATCTAAACACTGACCAGGTGCGACGTTGCCTAACTTCGGTGATAGTATGAGATCTGGAGTGTCCAATACGATTTGACCAACACTCATCTAAACACTGACCAGGTGCGACGTTGCTTAACTACGGTGATAGTATGAGATCTGGAGTATCCAATACGATTCGACCAAATATCTTCAAGTTGAAATCAATTATTCAAAATTGTGTCCAATATAACAGGATACGACGTAATTGCAGCACGTGTAGTTATCGCTTGGATAAATTGATTTCACTATTCATGTGCCAAAGACATCTGGCTTCTCACCAGATCATTATTATTCCAGTATTTAATAATCTAGAACATGGGCTGCTTAAATCTCTGCAGTTTTGGCATTGAATATCGGGAAAGCAACATATTTATTCACCATTCAGTAATTGAATGCGATAAACGTGGATTTCTCTTTGAAAGAAATCATTTTTGATATGCACATCTAATAACATCTTAATCATTAAGTACAGCTTTGGACCACCCTCAAGGTTTGTTATTGATTTTCAGGCCATAACCTATTGAACCGACGCTGAACGGTTCACGCTGTATTAACGTTCATTCCCAACTTTAGTATCATTCTCCGTGTGTAGCTAACATAATGGGTATTCACAACCTACGTCATGTCTCCCTTGGGAAATTTCATCGTAATTATTTGTTGTTGTCGAAAATGTCTTATTATGAGGAGGACTTCACTGAATATCATCTGATGTCTTCTTGGGCCCCGACTAAGCGCTGGGATTAAAATCAAGGAGGAGGGTGGGGTCAAAAACCGGAGACCTCATATTCTGACATAATTTGGACATTTAATTTCAAGGACAATTGAAAAAAACAATAGAGATAGGAGCCGACATATCTTTACTCAATCTAGCATGCATAGGAAAAAATGTTTTTAGGAATATGTTGTCTGTCCAGAACGTATCGAATCATTTTGAATATCTCGAGGACCGGTTGTGTGGCCTTGATGCAACTTGGTAACCAGTCAGATGGGACCATACTGAGCATGTGTGAGTAAATAATCTCATGTGGGTTTACTCAGTAAGCTCTGAGACGCCATTGAGTGACTTTGTGTAAGTGTCGCATTCACAATGACTGAGCACTGTGACGGGCCTATAGTCGGTGCCACCCGGGTTGGTAACTCATAGTGTTACCCACCCTTTCCAGAGCAAACCTTCTTCCCAGGATAGCTAGAAATTTAGCAATCTTTTGTACTAATACTATTAATGATTCGTCGAGATTCTCCCGTATAGTTTCATACGATGGCAGAAAGCCGTATTCACTAATAATTCTATTCATCTCTAGTTTGCAAATATTTAGTTCTGGCTTATTGAAATGTGAAATATATGAAAGAACTAAGTATGGGTACCATGAAAATGGTTTTATCAAATATCTGTTTAAAAACTATACTAATGAACAAAAAGTGGAAAAATATCTCTCGATCGAAGTAGAATATTGGGTCCACGCCTTACACCATTGTCCAACCCTCCACCAAATTTCATTGGAATTCATCGAGTACTTTCGGAGATGTTCCACCAGAAAAAACAAACAAACAATTACAATGAAACTGTACATGAAAAGTCTTTAGGTAATCATCTTAGTGTCACCCGGCGTGGGCTGCCCCCGCCTTGGTCTACCATTGGCCGAACGTACCCATTGTTCACATCTTGTGCAAGGCTTTTTGGCAAAAGATCGCCTCTCCCTGATCTGTCAGACCCCCACCAGCAGACCGTGCGTTGGTACCTTTCGCACATAAATCACTCATACAATGTCGCCCATAGATGAGTACACCCTTACTACTTCTGATAAAAATACAAATTTAATTTTCTTCTGAAGCAAACAGGTGCCGTTATTTTTGGTGGAACATTGCACAATCGAAACGGATATTACTAGGTATTATTTATGGGCCAAATCCGTAGCATTGAAATTACATTGCCAAAATCATTATTTTGTCAGAGTGGACTGATTTTTTTAAAGGTAACATAGTCATATTTTTGGCAACTGAGTTTCAATGTTGTAGAGATTGGTCATACCTGATGACTGGTAACTTCCGTTTTGATTGTGTAATGTTCCACTAGAAATGATGTAATCCAACTACATTTGGCCTGGAAGAAAATTAACTTTATATTCATTTTATGGGTGTTCCTATACACTGCCCTGTTTTTAGACCTCAAAAAACGACGACTTCTAAACAGAGGCTGCTTCACAAATAATCACAGCCTGCACAGATCATCATCATCATCATCATCATCATCATCATCAGTTTTTTAACGTCCGTGATTGGACGTAGACCATCCCAAGGATCCGTCACGTTTCTCTATCATGGGTATCGCGGAGCCAGTATTTTCTGAATTGGTCAAGTTCATCTCTCCATCTTGTATTTTTGTCGGCCTCGGTTTCGCATATGGTCTCTGGAAATCCATGTTGTGAGTCGTGATGTCCACTGGTTGTCTTCCATTCTCGCTGCATGACCAGCCCATTGTCATTTGTGTTTTCTGATAGATTCTAAGATGTTTCAGACCCCTGTTTTTCTTCCTGATATATTGTGCTGTCTTGTGATCTCTCCATGTAAAGTTGAGCATGATTCTCTCATGCACACGCTGCATACTTCTCAGTTTGCAGGTCTGTCTCTTGGTTAGGTTCCATGTTTCAGCTCCATAAGTGACTATCGGGAGGATGCATTGGTTGCATATTCTTCTTTTTAGGATTATTGGATACCAGAACTATTTTTTTAATTATTTAAAATTGTTCTTGAAAAATAAATCTTTTATTCAAAAATTTCTAAAAGTACTAGCACAAGATGACCATAGAGACTGAAAAAAGCACTTTTTGAAAAGTTTTCAGAAGGTGCTTAGTGGTGTATTCATACACATTTTCAAGGTTGTAGTTTAAAAAATGTAACAAGGTATACCCAGAGACCACAGACATACAGACGAGCAAAGAGAGGAGAATCTGTAGCCCATCTCGCTGGTTGGTCAGGCGGGCCGTTTGTGAGGCTACGATGATCTGATATGACTGGTGCTGAGAACAAGACCATTTTGAACTGTTGAACGAATTGTAGGCGCAGAGGGAGACTATGATGGTGATGCAATAGCCAGTAAATAGAGAAATAAAACACTGGCTATTGAAAGGTCAAAGTGTTGTATTTGTTGTCATGGGACACCGGTTATCTAGATCAAAATATTAATGATACAGTGACAGATGTTTGGAACTTCTCGTCTGAATTGCTGAGATGAATCATTACTGAACAATTAATAAATATTGACATCAAAATGGCTCCCGATTTTTTTCCTATTCCGCCAACCTTTAACAGGGTTTATCTCAATTCTGATATTTTTTTCTCAATGCATTTTTCTATTTTTTTCCCTTCTTTTCGTTCGTTAGTCTTCACACACTGTGATCTCATTGTCAATCTTTCACATCTAATTCCATCATTTCTTTGGGAAGATGCTCTCCACGAGTCTGTTTTAACAAAGAATGGGCGTAATGAGATTCGATTGAGGTAGTTCGCAAAGGATTACAAACTGCCTGAATACAGACAGATATTATACAAAACCAAGCAGAAAATGTCCCTATGATTACTGCAAAAGAAAAAAGGTTAGGAAAGCAGGCATTCGAGTTACGTTTACATCTGGGCCGAATGTAAGTACTTTACTTTATAATAACAAAGATATATTATCGTCCAACCGTAATCTGTGGGTATATAAACTAAATTTCTTATACAGAAATCTATGAAGGTGAGACAGTGAAAAGAATAATAACGAGATATATCGAATATCGGCAACAAGCTATGAAAGGAAATTGATCAGCTTCAGATAAAACTCATTCAAATGGAAAGGTTCAAATAGACGATAGCCATTACTTCAAGTGTCGAAAGAGAATTTTTCAGTCGAAAGACACTGAGTGTAGGCGAGTGGACCGGTCGAAGGTTAGAGGGCTGAGCTGAGATTACGGTACTTTTATTAAAACACTCATGGGGGACATTTTTCCTCTAATAGAGAAAAAAAAAGGAACCTAAAAATGAAATATGGAATTAAAGATACAAAGGTTTACAACGAGATCGAAGAGCGTCAAGATTAACAAACGCGAACAGAAGGAAAAAATAGATTAAGAAAAATCGAAATTGAGATCAACCCTGACAAAGCTTCCCATTAAAGGTTAGTAGAATATCATTGAAAAAAAGAAATGAAAGGTAATTGAGTCATTTCGATGTCAATATTTATTCATTATTTATTTAATTACCAAAAAAATCGTCTTGAAATCATTATTTAATATTGTTTCACTCGGACGAATGTCGCCATCGTGGTTGTTATAGTCACACCGTTCCCTTCGATACAGATGACCTTGTAAATGAAAGATCTGTAACTGTAATCTGTAGTAACTTGTCCGGCGGTCGTGAGTTCAATCTTTTGGTCGGGTAATGCAAAAGAGTCGTATACTCTAGTTCATTGCAAGAAGCAGACAGGCGATATCACAAAGACGAATTAACTAGGCAGAATCAACCAAGATAAGATATCCTCTGGCTTGGACAGTGGAGTGAGAACAATCTATCCCCATCGAATGAATGAGTGGCTTTGTTAGAAATTCCCAGAGTTACCAGCTATGACAATCAGTCTAAGACAACTGGAAGGTACACGACCAAAACGAGAGAGAGAGAGAGAGATAGAGAGAGAGAGAGAGAGAGAGAGAGAGAGAGATTCAAATGTTGGGCTGAAAAGATAGATATGTAAACAAGTTTCGAAGGTTTGGCTAAAGATTGGCTGGTAGGTGGCCAACCTAGAGATCCCTCCAAAATTAAGCTCATTTGCAACCTTCGACAACCGCGGATCGAATAAAGGATTTGATTCGAAATTTCTAAAAATGTTACAAATCACATCTGCTGAAGAAGGCTGGAGGGCACAACGGCCGAAACGTCATGACTTTAACAACAAAGATACAAGTCGATGTGTAATAATGATAGAGGTTCTTCAGGGCGTGACAATGCAGTCATGGTTTTGGCGACAGTGGATATGCGATTTTTTCAAACTTTCAACGTACCATCTTTACTGTAGGTGGGGGTCTGACTGATGTGGTTGAGGCAATGTTTTGCCAAAATTCCCCGCAGAAGATGTGAACAATGTGCAGTCAGTGGTGGATCACAACGGGGGCTGAGGAGGCAGCCCACCCCAGGGTGATATTATCAGAGGGTATGACACCAAGGTAACTGCCTAAAGATTTTTCATCTAGTTTCATGGTAGTTATTTTTTCAGATGAAATATCTGTCTCCGAAAATACTCGATGAATTCAAATAGGAAGTGCGATTCAGGGAATCTTTGATCAAGAGATATTATTCCATTTTTTAATTGTTTATTTGAATAGTTTTTTTAAAAAAAGATACTGAATAAAACCATTTTCATGGTACTCATACCTATTTTCTTCGTATCATTTCACAAAATCAGAACCAAAAAATGGAAAACTTAAGATGAATAGAATTGTTAGTAAACATGGCCTTCCGCCATAACATCCAATAGTATAGGAGAATCATGATGAATAATGAATAGTATCAGCACAAAATATCGCTAAATATTCTAGATATCCTGAGAGAGAGAGAGAGAGAGAGAGAGAGAGAGCAAGTTCTGGAAGGTCTGTTTTTGCCAAAATTTCCTACACAAGACTTGAACAATACGTAGTCATATTTGGTGGTCTGCGCGAGTAGGCATATCATTTCATTTGAAGCAGTAACCATAACAGTTGTTTGAGAGAAGGCAATGAAGACACAGGCGTACCAACGGGCGGTGACACCATCAGAGGGTTGACACTATGATGTTTTGGCAACGCAAAAATTCAACATTTACAGCTATTTTCCAGCGATTTTATGTTATTTTCTCGCCATTTTAGACGAATCTAGCCATTTTCAAGCATTTAAAATGTCTGTAAAAAGGTCAACAATTTTTAGCGCCTTTTGGCGTCTTTTGATATTATTTAGGCCGATTTAGCGCGAAAAATCTGTTGTGTTGGCAACACCAGGGGTGACATCAACCCTATGAATGTCACTGAATGAAGATAGAGTGATCAATAGATAAGAACATAATAAGAAAGATGGGAAGAGACTGAGATAGATAGATAGATAGATAGATAGATAGATAGATAGATAGATAGATATGAACCGAGATAGAAAGAGAGAGATAGAGAGGGGGAGAAAGAGAGAGAGATTGAAATGCTGGGCTGAAATGACAGATATGTAAACAAGTCCCGAGGGCTTGGCTAAAGGCTGGTTGGGAAGTGGCTAACCTTGGGGTCCCTCCATAATTAGGCCCATTTGCAACCTTTGGCAAAACTCAGAACCACGTGAGATATGTGGTCGATGAAATAGTTGGGATTCTTTAAATGCAGAATGGAGAAATAACCTGGGAAAGAAAATTGGATTTTCACCCGAATGCAGAACCCCATCCATACCTATATAGAGAAAAAATGTTTTAAATAAAAGGAATCAGGATAGTATGAAATACACATTACAATGTCCCGAACGAAGTGTACCAAAAACAAATGCTAGTCATTAATTGAGATATTATTTTGAATCACTATGAATCATGTACCTTAATTAAGTATAAGACAAGCTTGACTGCTACGGGGTCAAACTCTATTCCAACTGAAGTTGATCACTGCAACTTCTGTAATGTATATATATTGAATAAAAAAATTACAAAAATATTTTTTAGTATACATGTATTTATTTATTAGAACAAAGTAAGCTATTGCCTATTTGTAACATAACTTTTCAGTATAACTCAGTCGGTAAGAGATCAGCTTACCAATCAGTTGGTCGTGATTTCAAATCACGGTCAGGAAATGTAAATTTTTACTTCCCTAAATTTGGTGAAGGTTGTTCTTGTTGTTCGTGGTGCAGTATGAAAACAAAGTCGACTCCAGATTTAGACCAGAGTTTAACAAAAAGAATCTACACTCATACATGTTTCGGGAGTTACCGAGGAGCACTTAGGAACAGCACGGAAAGCGGGATCAGCGAAGCGAGTTCGAGTAGCGAAAGGCATAAACCCACATCCCCTTGCAACAAAAGGGTAAATTGCTGGGCAGTAAGACCCCTTTAGCCCTCAAAGGCAGTCAATCTGAGATAAGGTTATAACTTACTTGCAACCGAAACTGCAAAAATCGCTCCTATGCTCCACAAGGAGTTCACAGGAGTAACCATGAGTTATTAAATAAATATGTCATTCATTAAAGGCCCAAAAGACAATTTGAAATTCATGAGTCTCAAGTTGCCACATTTTTGTGATCTCAATGTCCAGCTCTTTGTACCCGGACAATTTTTCAAACTCTTTTACTGATATGTTTTTATCTGATAGAATGGGCATATCTAATGATAGGCATCCATTTTCTTTCCTGTCCTAAATCATTGTATTTGGGTGGTCGATTTTGATGGTTCGATCCACGTTTGCTGCTAAATCCCATAATATAACCACATCTTGTGTTTCAGTTCCATGTTCTGGATGGTGTTCATACCAATGTGCAGTGTGCCGTAGTGCTCACAGACTATTCAATGGATGTACTGGACAACTCTATCACGTCCAAGTTTGTATTCATTTAGGGCTAGAGTAGAAACATCCAGATTATTATAATTATTATCATTATTAATAATGATAATAATGATAATAATAATAATTTCACGCCAGTTGTCCGGTGGTTACCGCTGGAGGTTGAGTGACAGCAAGATTCCTCAAGCCTCCAGCCCTCCTCTCCACACTCTCATACTCCACAGCAGTCCTGTGGTTTACAGTTTCACACCAGTTGCCCGTTGGTTATCACTGACGGCTGCTGCTGCTGCTGCTGATGATTATTATTATTATTATTTTTATTATTATTATTATTATTATTATTATTATTATTATTATTATTATTATTATTATTATCATTATTATAACAACAACAATAACAACAATAACAATTGATTTTTCAGTTCTTCCATTTCTCCATGGTTTTTCAAAATATCTTCCTTTTCGGTGACAGACGGACGGACAGATGTTGCAAATATAGATAGATTAAGTTAATATCTTCTGACATAGCGAAAGAAAAACAATATATACTACTCCCCGTGGATTGGATAAAGGATTCAGTTCGAAATTCACAGGAGGTTACCAACTATGACAGACGCCTGAAGAAGGCCGAATGGTAAAACGGTCGAAACTTGGTGACTATAACATGCTGAGGGCACGTCCAAGTAAATCATTGTATGGCAATATTCCCTCATCTCTGAAATTCAGAACAAAAATAGACCTTTTTTTTAATATTCTTGAGATAGAACTGGTTCTTTTTCCCACATTTAATGATGAATCGTTGTCTGGTCACTTGAGAACCTTGCTATATTATCTGGACATACATAACCCCGACCCTCAACCCATCCATCAATCAAAGAAACCAATAGGATACATGGAACTAAATAGAAATCCCAAATCCTACGAATGATGAGATCCCACACACGAAGTTTCTAATTACGCAACCATTCGCAAGAACGAGTTCAGCGTGTGGGTGTGGTTTGGTCGTAGATCATGTCAGCCATATGCTGGGGTAGTTTCTGTTTTACACCGTCAATTCCCCACCCCACCTTGATGAAGCCTAAAATAGGTAAAATGCATAATTTAATATGTTTTCAGATGTATTAGACTAGTCCCAGTCTTTCCATTTCCATCTAACTCTAATTTGAGACATCTCCTCTGTGTGTGTGTGTGTGTGTGTGTGTGTGTGTGTGTGTGTGTGTGTGTGTGTGTGTCTGATCAGATAACTCGACAATTGGCGATTGTATGAAGTCGATTATAGCCTGATATGTTGGTCCCTGCACCGGACATTTCAGTGTCAAGTTTGAAGACGTTCTCGATACATGTGAATACTTGATTTACAATAAAAAAATCTTCACTGAAATGGACACTTTTTTTGACAGCGATTTCCGTCTCTAATCATTTCAAAGTAGTGGAGTAGAAAAGAGAGAGAGAGAGAGGGAGAGAGAGAGAGACAGACAGACAGACAGACAGACAGACAGAATCATTTGTTTCCAGTCGATTTTTCCATAGAACAAGATTGAATCAAATTATAGTTTGATGACGAAACAGCATTTCCAAAAAAAAGTTTTGATTGTTTATACGGTTAACGACGATGATCCAGTTTTGATTGTTGCTTTTAACGATATCCTAAATAAATAAAGAACAGCATCTCATTTTTACAAGTTTAACCTCTGGGAGATTTTCATGGAACTGGATGCATCCTTTGGACACACATGTTCTGGTATTCTTATTTATTATCACCAAGAACGTATTGAAATTCTTCTTGTCGATTGGGTCGCTAAATGAGAATCGCTCAGATTTCCGTATAATATGCAGATTTATCGATGCATGCACAATTAATGTTCATGTTCCCTGCAAAGCCCAGTCGCAAATTCGTTTATCAAATGTGTGCAAAAGTTCCCAGTATTATTTGATAAGTGCTAAAGTCTGAATAAGAAGATCCCATAAATCATAAAGAGAAGGGTGTATAACCAATGCATCCTCCCAATAGCCACTTATAGAGCTGAAACATGGAACCTAACCAAGAGACAGATCCGCAAATTGAGAACCATGCAACGTGCACATGAAAGAATTATGCTGGGCCTCACATGGAGAGACCACAAGACAGCACAGTACTTCCGGGAAAAGACGAAAGTCAGGGACATCATAGAATCCATTAAAAAATCAAATGGCAATGGGCTAGCGATGTTGCAAGAATGGCGGACAACTGATGGACATCACGACTCACGACATGGGTCCCCCAAGATCACATGCACAACCGAATATTAGATGGAGTGACAAGCTAGACAAGTTCAGAAAGTACTGGTTCTGTGACGCCCATGATCGAGAAATGTGACGAATCATGGAGAAGGTCTATGTCCAACGACGGACATTGAAAGACTGATGATGATGGATGATGATGAAAGTCTGAACCTAAAGTTGAAAACCGTTTATTTTTCCTGGAAACTTTTAGAGACGCCTAATAATTAGGCCATTATCTCCCGGATAGCATTGGGTACTTGATAATACAGTAGCAGATTAGATTAGGCAGAAGTCATTTGATCTGGTCTTTTAACTATGCCTATGTCTATTACTTTTAAAATGCTTTATGAAGACGGGTGATATTGGTAACACTTGAGTGACTAAAATCTTTTGCTAGACAAATGCTGGTCAGATCTGCTCTTGAAAGTTTGGAGTGAACTGGCCTTTGCCATTGAAAGTGGTAGACTGTACCATGGATTTACTACACGACACGCAAAGAAGTACTGTCTAAGACTTGTATCGAATTTTCGCAAAGCAAGGATACCTGTAGACTACTATTGTGTAAAAGCTAGCGAGCTCGCTTTACCGACCATTACCACTGTAATGAATTCGATCTTAACTTCGCATACACTTTTGCCTAACGACAGATTAAACAGGTATGGTTAGTCGCTCAATAGAAACCATCGTGTGACCAACGTCACTTGGTAGCATGTTGTGTTAGGGATGATCAATTAAAAATTGGGAAAGGGATGATCAATGGATGTTACTTCTCTAGTCTTTTGATGAGTAGTGATTACAAAACGGAATCTGAATTTTTTAAATCAAGGCATTAATTTAGGATAAACGTACATTGCAAATTGAACGCCCTACTAGAACCAACCTCGAAAAAACAAAACGAAAAATCTGTTTTTCTTGACACTATATGGAGTACATGTTTAAATTCTCAGCCCTCTAGCTCAACTTGGGCAGCTTGAACACGTGAGAAATACATGCATAGCTAGCTGAACTTAAAAACTGAAGAAAACTATGTGAACAGTTTTGGTTTATTATTTCTCTAGAGAGAGACTACCGTAGTGGGGTGTTTAATAAACTTGCAGGTAAGTTTACTAGTTCGTCCGTCACAGATTGCTCCACTAATGTGGCCTTGTGCCAGACTTGGCTTTATGAAGTAAATAACTGTAACATTCACCAGGGTCCATTGCACTAAAATTGGGGGTCTTTTTCGTTAGTCCCCACCAGTGTTCCCTCAAAGGTGCATTTCAGTTATTTGCAGGCGTTTTGGTCACGCGCAAGCCATGAAAAAGTTAGAGAACTCTAACGCACTAAATAATCATAGCTATTACATCTCACCGTATTTTCGTTTTCTAAATGAATGTAAATAAAAAAAAAAGTGAAGGACATTTTGGCTACTCAGCTATTATTATCCCATCGAGATAATAATCTAAGGTTAGGGTTAGTGTTACTCACTCAGTCAGGGCAAAGGTTAGTTTGAGGAAGGGGTTTTTTTTTTGACTTTTCGAAATATATTTTCTTACATTTATTCAACAAAGAAAAATACTGTGGGCTATAATAGCTATGATTATTTAGTGTGAAATGGACTAATGAAAAAAAATACCTAATACACTATTTACCGTAGCTCATTGTATAATGAATTGGTTAGCATTGGTGATTGTTCATTTGGAGAAAAATGCGGGGAATGTCACGTATGGAAGATAAAACTTCAGTTGTTCACTCCAGGAATAGCGAAATCTTTTTATAAATCGTATCATTGGAATTCACTCATAGAACGATTAGCAATTGTCGTCTCTCACGCTTACGTCATCAGTCATGTCTGGTGACGTAATTTAGTGGAAATGGAGTTTTATTTTACGCTAAACTTAATTTTACCTTGAGTCTAATTCAATGTTCAGGAAATGAACATAAACAAGGGAACAAGAAAATGTTGCGCAACAGTATTTTTTGATATTTTATACGTACAATCCAATTGCAAAATTACTCAATCATTATCGTCATTTTTGACGGCATTGGTAAACTAGAAAGCAATCAGAGACCTTATAACTCTGTTAACGCCTATGTCTGGGGGTGCATGGATCTGCCCCCGAATTTGATCGGTTCTTCCACAGCTTATTGTCTACCCCTCCCTAAAATATTATTTAAATTCATTGAAAACGTTTGCAGATATCGTGTGGAAAGATGTGAAATTCGTCGACATTTAGTGGTTTGAACATATCATTACGATATGGGGAGGGTAATTAAGTATGGATCCGCTCCAAAATTTAATCACTTCTTCCGTGTCTTATTGTCCATTTTTCAACAAAATCTGAATGAAATTCATTGACAGCCCTCGGAGATACCCAGCAAACTGGAAAATAAAAGGCGATATTATGTATTCTGACATATAACTACCATGTGGGTGAGGTGATGGTGCAAGGATTCGCTTCAGTTAGTAGTTTTCCAATAGCCTATGGTCCACCCTTCCACAAAATGTCTTAGAAATCCATTGGAAACTTTTGGAGGTATCGTGTGGACAGACATGAGCATATACATGAATGCAATAAAAAAAATGGGAAAATATTTCTCTATCAGCAAAAGAATTCCTGGATCCATTCTCAAACCCTAAATTTCACAACCCCCTTCTTACTCCATTTCACACGCTTCCATAAAATTTCATTGAAATTCATTTAATACTTTCGGAGATATCGTGTGGACAGAAGGATAGATAGACGGACAGAGGGATAGATGCGACTGAATTCATATACCTCTTTTCAACTTCGTTGGCAGAGGTTAAATCCAAGATTAATTAAACGAACAGGAGTGGTGAATACTGCTCGGTGAAATAAATCCTTTCTTCTGAACCTTCATACATTTGATGGTTAAAACCTTTGCTTTGCTGAAGTTGAATTTTTAGGCATTTTAGGGGATTATATTTTGGAATATACAATAAAAGCGTAACGTACGTACGTAGGAACGAACGACGTAAGGAACAAGATGAAGAAGAATTTGATGAATTATCATCATTTAAATATAAAGTTCAATAGAAACCGTCTTGAAACCAACGTCTTTTAGTAGCATGACATGTTGGGGTTGATCAATAGGAAAATTAGAAAAAAAAGCGTGGTCAATTTATGAGTTAGCTCTCCTGCATTTTGTTGGGCAGTGATCACTAAAAAAAGTCTAAATTTTAAAAAAACAAACAACAAGGATGAATACTGGTGGACACAAACTAAAAGATCAATCTAGCATAAATTTACATTACAAATTGAACACCCACCAAGAACCTACTTCGGGGAGAGGATTTTTAAAAACAAAAGAATGTTTTTTTCTAGACATAAGGAGTGAATGATTTGATTTTCAGCCCTCTAGCTCCATTGGTTCGGCTTGTACACGTGATCCATACCAAGCCAGCCGGACCGACTTGAAAACTGAAGAAAAACCTATTCTGACTGTTTAGGTGACAGTTTTGGTTGAGGGTTTCCAAGAATGATCTGAAATTACAGCATACAGTCTGTCATCTTCCAGATTAGATATTTGAAGATGCAATGAAAGCATAACATTACAGGCGTCATTTAGATATAAGATAATGCTCTGACTATTATCCTGTCAATCAGTCTGTAGATTAGGCATTAGAAGAGACGATTAGGGGCAGAGGCAGATCTCCTATTAAACTAATAATGCTTAAGCTTCAGGGCCCCCCAATCAAGGAGGGGTCCCAGAAGCAACTTTTTTTAATGAGTGACTTTTTCAATTAAGCTAAGCGGAATTATGTCTAAAGCTAACTCGCCTCTTGGCGGTAGAGACTTTCCGTTCATGAGTACTCAGGGACGCTGTTGAGATATGGTATATGTTCAACCTGATCACACCTGAGTACTCCTTACAAATACTTTAGCAGCTTTGCTATGCAGTTACTATTGTGTGAACTACAGTGACTAAAAACTGACGGCAACAATTTTCTATCCCATATAGAAAAACATCAAATTAAGAAATGATATTAAAAAATTAAAAAGTTCTATATTTTTCTAACCTTATTACATAATTGAATAATAATACTTCTTTTTTGTAAATTAAAGATTTCAAAAGTAAAAAACTAAACATTAAAAATTGCCGGCATAGCCTTCTTTATTTATGGATATAAGGATATTTTACAAAATCTCAAGGTATTTTCGAAGACTCAGAAGAGAAACTTGAACATAAACGAGATGTAAAGAATTCGTACCATAAGTGGTGAAATTAGAATATGCTATTTTAACAGTTGTTTGGGAAGAAGTGGTTGAGTGTTTCAAAACAAATAAGAAACTCCCAATCTTTGGTTTTAGGTGTATGTGAAGGTTATCGTCTGTCATCATCTTTATTTTCGTGTGTTGGAGAATTCCAAGATAATCCAACCGACCGGATTGCGCACGATGAATCAGAAGCAAAAGGTTTGTGTGAAGATATCATCTCAAGTTATTCCGATACTTCCAAACGCAAGAGATTTTCTGATAGATCAAGCTGTGGAGCTCCATATAGAGGAGCTGGCAAATTTAAGACAGAAGTTCTAAATCAACTCTATGATTGCACGATCACTCAGATACGCAAAAGCATTACGTATTGCGAAAAGATTAAAATTCCTCACAGAATTGTGGTATTGAAAATTATAATGTCGTTTTACAAAGATGATATTGATCACAAATTAATAACGAAGTGTTTTCAGTTCAAAGAATATTTGTATTTCAGGAAATCACAGAGCACGGAAAATAAAACATACCATATAATTTGCAGAAGTTCTACAGTTTATTTGTGAGCTGCATCTAATTGACGTGTTCCACAATATTACTATTGCGCTTTAGTTATACAAGACAATACCTATCATGAGCTGTGAAGTAGAAAGCTAACCTTTATGAAGATCAATTTTTGATCTATCACGACTGAAGAGGGATTATTCATAATGTTCCTAGAACAAGGCATTACAAGGAAAATCTCAGATAACAAATCTGTGCGATATGTTGCTGGGAAAAAAAAGAATACAGAATATTTTGTAAAATGTGCTCCATGTAGTATGTATATTTTCATAGGTGTCTAAAATATAAGATGACATTCTGTGGTCTTTGCTAATTTTATCTTCATCATTCCATGAAGCATGTATAAAACATTTCCCTTACTCTTGACACCATCCTATAGATCTAATAAAATGAGAACAATCCACGTTTTCTTTTACAAATTTCAACTACATTGTCTTATTAATTGTGGTCAATGCATACCAAAATAAGCTTTGGAAATCCCCTCAAAATTGCTTTCGTCTAAACCACATTGAATAAGATAGCAAGGGTTATCCTGACATCGTTGCTGGTGATACATGGACCAATTTTCAAGGACTACATCACATCACTCCCGTTCTCCGCTCTTTGGGCTTCGAGGTACTTGCAAGTGCATCAAAGCCCTTCAGACATTCGGCCATGTTGCCCTAATGACGTTGGTTTTGAAGGGTTCCCCATGAGAGTTCAAGCTTCAGGGCCTCCAAAATATAGGTCCGCCACTGATTAGGGGTCACATACGTCAGCAGGGGACGAACACAATGTGGTGCATCAAGGCCCTTCATACATTCAGCCGTGTTGCCCTAATGACGTTGGTTTTGCTCATAAAAGTTCAAGCTTCAGGGCCTCAAAATGTACGTCCACCACTGATTAGGGGTCACGTACGTTGGCAGGGACGAACGCAACGCGGAACAAGAAGAATTTTATAGATTAAAAGTAATGCAACGTATGCTGGGCCTCACATGGAGAGACCACAAGACAGCATAGTACATCCGAGGAAAGACAAGAGTCAGACACATCATAGAATCCATTAAAAATCTCAAATGGCGGTAGGCTGGCCATGTTGCAAGAATGGCAGACAATCGATGCACATCACGACTCACAACATGGATTCCCCGAGACCACATGCGTAACCGAGGCCGGCAAAATGTTAGATGGAGAGACGAGCTAGACAAGTTCAGGAAGTACTGGCTCCGTGACGCCCATGATAGGGAAGTGTGGCAGATCCTGGGGAAGGTCATTGTCCAATCACGGACGTTGAAAAACTGATGATGAAGATGATGATGAATGAATGTATATTAAATAATCTTGTTCACCACTTCACTAATAAGATATTAGAAGATACGATATAAGCGTAATTTATGTCAGTATGGATGAAAGAAAGAGAGAACAAGGATATTAAAGATTATCTGAATTATATGAAATAATGCTCTGAATATCATATCATCCTGTCCACTAGTTAGTAGATTAGAAAATAGATGATATAATGGAAGCGTAACGTATGTATGCAAGAATACAGGAAGCAAGCAGCAAAAAGAAAAGTATGGAAGACTTGAATATCAACCATCACAATACGTCAGGTAACAGAACAATGACCTTATGCCTTCAATACTTCCAAAGTGTAAGTCATCATCATCATCATCATCATCATCATCATCATCAGTCTTTTAACGTCCGTCGTTGGACATAGACCTTCCCCAGGATTCACCACACTTCTCTATCATGAGCGTCGCGGAGCCAGTATTTCCTGAATCTGTCCAGTTCATCTCTCCATCTTGTGTTCTGTCGGCCTCGGTTTCTTATGTGATCTCTGGGGATCCATGTTGTGAGACGCGATGTCCATCAGTTGTCTTTCATTCTTGCTACATGGCCTGCCCATTGCCATTCGAGTTTTTTTAATAGTTTCTATGATGTCACGGACACCCGTTTTCTTCCTGATATACTGTACTGTCTTGTGATCTCTCCATGTACGGTTGAGCATGAT
Source organism: Thysanoteuthis rhombus (assembly GCA_963457665.1). Taxonomy (NCBI): domain Eukaryota; kingdom Metazoa; phylum Mollusca; class Cephalopoda; order Oegopsida; family Thysanoteuthidae; genus Thysanoteuthis; species Thysanoteuthis major. The sequence goes on along the minus strand of OY735242.1, from coordinate 21,973,063 downwards.
TCTCTCATGTGCACGTTGCATACTTCTCAGACGTACATTCAATTCTTAAATTACAGATTTGCTGTGGAACTGTGATCAATTTTAGACTCTGTTATCGACATGTGTGTATGAAATAGATGGGTAATGAGTCAACGGATATTGCCAAATGGTGGCAATTGTTGATAGCCATCGACTATTAGTAAGGTAACACCATGACTCCAACCAAAGGTTAGTTATGTCATATCTTCTTCGATCTATCTACAAATGTTACAAATATCCTGGACGGAGCATATAACGAATGCAGAAGGTCTGATGAGATTAAAAACGATAAGGAAACTATTACTAACAACGAAAAAAGAGACAACTGATATTTATGAGACATAAAATAAGGAACGAAAGCTTGGAGAACTTGACCTTCACAGGGTCCATAAAAGGATCAAGGGTAGGCAACAGGTAAACTGCCTGGAGCAGGTAAATGGCAGAAGAAATACCGGAAGGCGTTGATAAGAGGGAGTTGCTAAGAGTTACAAGTTGGAGAAAGCTGTGGTGAGCCATGATCTCCCACCTTCTGAAAGGACTTAGTACATAAATAAGAAAGGTTGTCTTTAATATTTCTATTATTATTCGGACTATCCTCATCTTGGTTGTTTTTCATACATATGAGGATAGTCCGAATAATAATAGAAATAATAATAATACCTCATCTCAAAAATTCAGAGATAGGTTGTCTTTAAGTTGAAACGGCAGATTTGAAAGAAATCTGATTGAAATGAAAATCTTAAAAATATAAAGGCCCTCGACAGAAAAGGGTTGAAACCTAGCCCATACCCTTTGACGCGTAACTTACAACCACCAACAAAAACATACACATTACTAAAAAAAATACAACAAAATTGATAACTCCACCATAGTAACACCCACAAGACTCTCACCAAATTCCCCAAACTAGAATCTAAAACCACATACAATCATTCGCCTGATGAGGCACAGAGAGGACAGAAACATAAACTTGTTTGTGTAGCAAATCCACTTCCTATCATATTCTGAGCTCTACTCTAAAACAACTTGACTCTCGGAGTATAAAATTGAATGTATTGAGCACTCTATGAAATAAATCCATCACAAATCAGACATTGCTTTACATCATGCTATATAGCAAACCTGATCTGTACCATATGTATGTATATATATATATATATATATATATATATATATATAGAGAGAGAGAGAGAGAGAGAGGGGGGGGGTAGAGAAAGAGATGAGCAATTAATTGTTTTTAGGACCGTTGATTCTGATTTTTTTTTATTTAAACCATAAAATTATCTAAAACATATAATTTCTGTAATTAGGTGTCCATGAACCTATATAACGATTTTCATCCTTATCAATTCTGCAGTTCAATATTTTTTGCATGTTGACACATAATTATTTACTAATGAAACGGCCATAACTAACCCCCGTAGACACTTCCCATAAGGCTACATATAGAATTTCATTGAAATGTATCAAGGAATAACGAACTTATCGAAGTTAGAAAATGACACAGCGACGGCGGTGGCGACGACGACAGATACCCATACCAAATGATAATCCCGGTTTTTTTTCCACCGGGGACAGAAATCAATATAGAGAGATCAATTTTTGTCAAGCCAGAGACCTTTTTGTGGAGGTGGGTCATACTCAAATCATCATCATCATCAGTCTTTAACGTCCGTCGTTGGACATAGACCTTCCCCACGATTTGCCACACTTCTCTATCATGGGCGTCACGGAGCAAGTACTTTCTATACTTGTCTAGCTCGTCTCTCCATCTAATATTCTGTCGGCCTAGGTTGCGCTAATGATCTCGGGGGATCCATGTCGTGAGATAGAAGGATAAGATAGAAAGGTTTGCCAGTTAGACATGGCAGAGGTTAGCGCAACAAAATGTCCATCGGTTGTCCACCATTCTTGCAACATCGCTAGCCCATTGCCATTTGATTTTTTTCGTGGATTCTATGAGTCTGACTCTTGTCTTTTCCCGGATGTACTGTGCTGTCTTGTTGTCTCACCATGTAAGGCCTTGCATAATTCTTCCATGTGCACATTGCATGGTTCTCAATTTGCGAATCTGTCTCTTGGTTAGGTTCCATTTTTCAGCTCCATAAGTGACTATTGGGAGGATGCATTGGTTATACACCTTTCTTTTTAAGATTAATGGGATCTTCTAATTTTTGAAGGTTGAGCTTGCTCTGCCAAAGGCTTGCCATCGTAGTGTGATTCTTCGCTTGATTTCTTCTTCTTTTGAGGTTAAAGTGACCCACTCATGCTCACCGAATTTTTCTCACATGGACAGAGAAACAGGGGTGATCTGGGTACTAATTAAATGAACAGGGTGATTTTCGTGCCTCTCATGGACCATGGACTCTTCCAATTAGTACTGAGAATTTTGCAGATAAGAAAAATATCTTACCCACCATTTGAAAAAAATGGACTTTTCCACTGTAAGGAGTTTTTTAGTTCTTCTAAAATCACCAAATAGAATTCAAATACGAGTAGTATACGCTTTCCAAAATTTCGCTTTATGCTCCTTTTTCGAAAAAAAGGCGAAAAGCAAAATTAGTTTCCCGTTTTTTGTTTTGAAGCAATTAATCGTTGAGACAGCGTACACTTCCCTCCTCTTTCTTCTGCATCCCAGTCTCATGTACCTCCCTGTACTGCAAAATCCGATTACTCAGCCTGATATACCAGCATTTCAGGGGGGGGGGGGGGGTTGCAAACGCACAAAAATTTTATCTATGTATAATAATCGTAATTGCTTCTCCGCTTTACACTATTTCAGCTTACGAAAGTCTTTTATAGGAGCGATCTACGAACAGAGACCGGGTAAAACTTGTGTATCCGCGAACATTTGAGAGTAAGGCGTAGGGACAGTATATAATATGAATTATACGTCAAAACTAAAGTTACTTAGCAAGAAGAGATGACGACTTATTGAGCTAAAGAATAATCAATTGGTGTCCATGGAACAGAAATCGCTATAGAGTAAGACCAAACACAAGATAGAAGGATGAGATATAAAGGTTTGCCAGTAAGACATGGCAGAGGTTAGCGCAATCGCGGTTCTCGTAGAAGGAGATAGGAGAGGCGATTGTCCATCAATGATGGACGATGATTGTAGGCAACATAATTCCCTTCACAGATTCACCCATCTCCATTTCACTTCGCAATTATCACTGGTTCCTTTTAATTAGATATTTGAGCCTAAGTTCATGTAATCCATCCTATACCCGCCCTTGGAAAGTGCACGTGTCAGCTTTCGATTATTTACTGGGGACAGGGTTAATAACAGAAATAACCATGTAGATTTACTGGAACGGAGATAGATATGAACTGACTTGATAGATGAACATAAATAGACTGGTAGATTTGGATAGATAGATAGATAGATAGATAGATAGATAGATAGATAGATAGATAGATCAATTCATTAATAGATAGATAAAAACAGACAGAATAGATAGATTTTAACAGATAAGGACATAGATTGATAGATATTAATAGACTGAGGTGGGTATTTGTAGAATGAGATATATACATATGAACAGAGATGAATACATAGATAGATAGATAGATAGATAAGAACAAACTGATAGATAGATAGATAGATAGATAGATAGATAGATAGATAGATAGATGGATAGATAATAACAAACTGATAGATAATAGATAGATAAATAGATAGATAGATAGATAGATAGATAGATAGATAAGAACAAACTGATAGATAGATAGATAGATAGATAGATAGATAGATAGATAGATAAGAACAAACTGATAGATAGATAGATAGATAGATAGATAGATAGATAGATAAATAGATGAATGCATACATACATATTCAGAGAGATATTAATTAACGATACTGATAGATAGATAGATAGATAGATAGATAGATAGATAGATAGATAGATAGATAGATAGATAGATAGATAGATATGAACAGATAACCTGAAAAATGAATAATGAAATAAGCCCACAGAAAGATTTACAAGAAAAAGGCGCAAATGAAAATGTCCACGTGGAAAAATGCTCACATGGAAAAATTCGATTGCAGTAATTCATTCAAGTTTACGTTTAAAGACGCAGAGGTTAGGTTATTTCCGATTTACGATTTCTTTTAGATTAAAATAATATATAATTTATTATTCATTAAATATTTCAATTATTCCCGTAAAAATAGTATGTTAAATTGAATAATAATTTATTTTTCATAACGACTGAGCAGTTTATTTTTTTCCTTCAGTCAATCAATTGAAAGTGTTTGGTGTTATAAAACAAGGTGTTCCGACTCAAGCAAAAGTCCTGGTTTTTTCGTTGCTGTTTTTTGTTCTATTCAACACATATTTTTAAGACAAAACAAAAATAGGATGTTTCACTGTCATATTGGTAGTGTTTTATAAGATTTAAAAGAATATGCACAAACGATGAGTTAATGCATTAGTATAAATGCATAAGAAAATCCACTCGTTGACGTTGCTGCTTGCGTACATCCAGCATCGATGTTGAGGACATGAGTTTTTTACCATCTAGTGATGGCTTTTTGTCGTTACACTGAAGGCTAATAATCAGAAATTAGCCTTATAGTAACTTTATAAGTACAGTAAATCCTCGCTATAACGAACTGGTTCTAATGAACTCATGGATCCATTCGAACTTATTTCGGATTTACCGAACGAAGTTCGGAAAATGCTGCAAACACGTGGACCACAATGACTGTTCTTCTCATTTACCGAATGAAGTTTGATAAATGCAGCGAACACGTGGATCATATAAATGCAGCGATTGCGTAGACCATAGCGAACTTTCTTCTCACAACTGCCTTTGGATTTACCGAACGATGTAAGGTAAAGTCGGAAATAGTACTTGTGGTGATCGAACGGCTATGGGATTTATCGAACGATATTCGTTAAATGCGTCGAACTACCGTACTTACTCCTTATTCACCGACCTGAGTCGAGGTCCATCCGGTTTAACGAACTATAGGCTTTAACAATCATGCTTTCTCCCAATTATTTCGTTATAGCGAGGATTTACTGTAGTTTTCTTATAATTAAACTTTTCTTTTGAAAAAATATATCTGTTTTTGATGTCTGTGAATCATATTGAGACCCTTGAAAGGCTTAGATAAAACGTACTTACATTATGAGGCAGGTTAAAAAAACAACTAATAAAGCTATTAAAATCTCGCATATCGTGCTTAACACATCAAAAGGAAACATTTTTGAAATCACGAAGATTTTCAAGAAGATAACTCATATCTTTTGATTCCGAGATTTACTTTCATGTTTTGATTTAAACTTATTTGTTTGTTATGGAAATAAAGCAAAACTTTCTCCTGTTTTTGCTGTCGGGTATTTGTAGCATAAATAGATAAGAATTCAAATGGTTTTACACTTCTACTTATTCTTGCCAATTTCGTCTCCATTTTTCGTCAGAAATAAAAATGCGTTTACAGTTCGGAAACGAAAGGTTGGGAATGAATGTAACACGAAGTAAAAAAGCAAGTCTTCTGACCCCAATTATTTTGTGGAAACATTCTCGAAATGTATAATGAAGCCTTTTGGTAACACTTCTAAAAGTTGAATCATGGTTCCTGATTTCGATAGGCAGAAAACAAAAAATATGATTTGAGCGATTGCAATTAGACTTGCTTTCTCACTTCTTCCGCTTGTTTCTTTGTTGGGTTTTTTTATACAGTGATGTTAATTTATCAGCCTTTCCAAATTTAATTTCGTATAGAATTTACAACGAAGATCCAACATAAGTAAACAATGCATGAGATTAGGTTCCATGAAAAATGTCCACTTGATAAAGACCCACGTGAAAATTATTTTTTTCCGTGTGGGCATTTTCCATGGGTGTATTTATGATTGTTGGATTTTTTCTGTGGGCATTTTCATAGAATTAAATGAGAGAGAGAGAGAGAGAGAGAGAGAGAGAGAGAGAGAGAGAGAGAGAGAGAGAGAGACGGTACCTGTGGCCAAACTAAGTGAAAGAGAGAAGGGAAGTAGAAAAAAAGAGAGTAAGAAGACTGACTAAGAAGGAAAAAGAAGAAGGAAGAAAGCGGGAAACGCGATTAGAAATTAGAAGGTACTCCGAGAGCCAATATGGCTAAAAACTGAATGAAAATCAGCTCAGTAATAGCTATGATGCGGAGGGAGGAAACTGTAAAGACTCCTAGATCTGCCCTCACATATAATCAATTCTTCCTTAGCACATAGGCCAGCATCCACAACAAAACGTCATTGAGAACTTCTGGAGATACTTTCAACACACGCGTACAGACTGATAGTTACAAGTGGGTATATATACTTCTTCGAACAATGTAGGCAGAGGTGAGTGAAGTGAAATAAAAGGTGACCCCCAACCCGATAAAAAAGAGCCAAGGGATGGTGAGGTTGAAAATCAGTGGAGGTCTGTAGACTTGGGAAGGCATGGAGAGGTTGTTTCAGCTTCTTTCGTTCTCCCAACACCCTACAGTTACCTCATCGGAACAGATAAGGATTGTTAATTTCATCTTTTCGGCGAGACTTAACCCACCCTACTGCACTCCACCATGCTCCACGGCTGGGCATTCCTGACCTCCTTCCTTTTTAATTTCCTTATCTCTATAACAGTCTCAAGCAGCACGTTGATTGTGCCACGTTGCTTTTACTATGAACTGAATCATGTTGAACTTTAGTCAATGAGAAAATGGAATTGGTAGAGGGAGAGAAAGAAACGTTAATCAATAGTAAAACTAATTCAGTGTATCACTTTTTCTCTGCCCAAAAAAACGATATCCGACCAAAAACACCAAAACTTGTCCAAGAATTGATTTTATTGTCAGTAATAGGTGCGTCATTCAAAGGAACAATGAATGGCGAAAATCCTGGTATAAAAATCATTTTTCTAATGCTTAGAATCGAAGATTGACCAGAGAAATACCGCTGTTGATCTCGAAGGTTAGCTCATGTGGCAAGTCGATGTTTGTTGATTCTCCATGCCAAATATCAGGTCAATCAGCCTGAGGGTTTTAGCGAAGACGAGGCAAGAACAAACAGAAGGTTCAAATATTAGTATAAATTATGCCTCCTTCCCCAAAGATGAACTGCCCTGGGTACTGTCTTTACCTTTGGGCGCTGATAGCCCCTGTTACTCCGCCGCCCCAGTACCTCATAATAGATGTTTTAGGATGGCTGATCGGTAATCGCAGTTTATTTATTTATCTATTTATTTTGCTCCATCTCGACAACTTGGAAACTTTGATGTTGCCCTTACATTGAAGCAACGAATTTCAACCTATGTGCGACGGCACATCAGTGTGCCGAAAACAATCTCTAGGTGTGCAACGGAGTTTTGGGTCCGGTCGTTTATTAACCTCAAACAAGTACCGTGGGACTGCATTTCCAGTATGGATATCAAAAATAACATTTCAACATGTTTTGACATTACTGGTACTTTTATGGAGCACATTAAACTCCTTTTACTCAATCATGCAATAAATAAATAAATGTGTTGTTCATTAAAGGCCCAAATACCAGTCTTAAATTCTCTCCTGAATTCCGTAGTGTAGAACTGCCGATCTCATATTATTTTTTGATAAATGGCATCTTTTTCAATGACATCTTGTTTTAATGTATAGTAATAACAAATATGCACAAAACTTTCAAAATCTCTCGAAAATCACGAAAATATCTTTTAGTTAAGAGATTGATGAAGTATTAGTTTGTTCAACTTCTGAACTCATCATTATCATTCGTTTTCTTTTAAATCTATTCTTAAATACTGATGGTGTGCTTTGACGATTTTGGTGCCCGGTTCACTGTGTCCAAAAAGGTTGAAAATCAGAGCTTTAGAGAAATATTGGTTTAATTAAACATCAAGTGGTAAAAAGAAACATCATATGCCCAAATTAGCTGATGCGTAATAAAACATAAAAAAGGAGGAGAAAAGAGGTTCAATCTCGTTTATATATATATATATACATATATATATATATATATATATATATATATATATATATATATATATATATATATATATATATATAATCCTTATATGTTTGTTTCGAATAACACTCATTAGAGAATGGCTCGTCAGAATTTTTTTTCAATGTACAGTAATGAAATAATTTGAATGAATTCGAAAAATGTCGTTTAAAACGGCAAACAGACACGTTGGACACACGCCCAAAGAATTACGGCTGAGTCGAAACAAGCCCGTAAGGATTTATTTAAAGAAAAAAAAAAGTTTAAAACTTTTTTTCTCCTCTTTTAGATTTTATTGTGCATCCACTACAAACGACGACGGTAAAGTTTTGTACCACTAAAAGACCTTTCAGCTTATCAATGTGTAAATCAATGTGTAAATGTGTAAATCCAAATGTGTAAATCAATGTGTAAATCCAAACTTCAATAACTTCTCTGAGTATTGACGAACTCATCTCTTGTAAACACTAATCATCATTGAGGATAAATATCAGTAAGGAAACAAAATTGTTTATAGAAAGATTATTGATACATGAACTTCAGGGCACTTACTATTTTTATTCTGTATGTATTTATTGCGTGAAATTCGTCACAACAATGCAATTAACTCATCGCTTTTGTCCCTCGTAAAGTTTGTGCTGAGCATTTACCATGGAATCTATAACAAAATTAGAAGTTAATAGCATTGTATATAATATTGTATGATTAGGAATTTATAGCACTAGGACAGTGCGTAGTAGAAAACTACGGCTTCGAATAATTTCGGTTATTTCTTTTCAGTGTTGCCAATCTGGACATTCTATATCAAAATTTAGTTAATTCTGAAGAGCTGAAGTCTAGAGAGATAATTTATGGAAACTATGAAGAAAGATCTATGACTTATTTTTTTAATTTACTTTTATTAGATTCCTCGAGAACCGCTGATCCAAACAATTCAAAACTCGACATTGTACTGCATTGTGTGTTGACTAGTGTATCTGGCGAATGTCGCACAATAGCCAGTAGCTGCGTTATCGTGCAGCATACTTATACTGAGAATGGGAATCGTTCCATTAAGCCTTGATGCAACTTAGATTTGAACCACGGAATTCTTTTTGCTCTCCACACCTTTATGGCTCCGTGACGCCCATGATAGAGAAGTGTGGTGAAATCTGGGGAAGGTTCATATCCAACGATGGACGTTAAAAGACTGATGATGATGATGATGATGATGATATTCAAATTGCACACCCCTTGACTTTACCATCATAATTTCCTCTGAGATGCGCGTGTGTGAACGCACGCACGCGTCCTGCAACAAGGGCACAATGGAAATTGATGCGTGCACAAAAAAAAATTCAAATTCTCTAGATACCTTATTGAGTTTTTTTATCGAAGAAGTATTGATACACACACGTTTGTCACAGGAAAAAAATTGCGCAAAATTAGATTTTGGCACAAAACATCAGAGGGAACATTACACCGTCTTTTGGGGATGGGGGCGTCAGGTGCAGGGTGTGGTGGGTAGGGGGAGGGGTTATGTGTGTAAGCGAGCCAGACATGTCAGAAATACTTTTGGGGTTTTCGTCTTTTATATAAAAGTTAATTTCCTGTACAGGAAGAGATTGCTTCCTCCCGTCACCATCGAACAAGTTACTTACATATCGTAAATATATATATATATATATATATATATATATATATATATATATATGTACATATATATATGTTATATATTTATATATTATATATAAACATACATATCATATATAGGTATCATACATATAAACATATTACACACACACACATACATGTTAATATATGTGTGTGTGTGTATAGTCAAAAAAGCTTTACAGATTTAATGACTAAACATTGAAAAACTTAGTCAAAAGATCTCCTCTGTGTCTCTTCAGTCACCTATTTCCCAAGATCTGTCAATACAATTTATGAAATTTTCTTCTCTGTTTTTCCGTGTTTCACATATATTTTGTTATTACGGGATCATTAGTTATTTACCATGTAACCGTTTCGGGGATATAAAGAAACAAAACAGTTATATTAACATGGCACACAAGCAGTGTTGATCAAACAACACCTTCCTCCATTATGTAGTTTTTACCATACATGTAGTTTGTCATTTTATATAAGGTTTTATGTGTATTGAACATTGATATTATTTCATACTTCACGATTATCTTTTGAGACAAGACGTACTCACGTAGGTTACCCTAAAAACGTTTTTAACGATGTGGGATCAGTAAGTGTAACGATAGGCATGACTCGTCTTTCGTGTCGTTTCCATTCATTTTCACCCACGTAAATATTAAATCCGTTGCTTTTTAATTATAAATATACCACGGGATGTTCTCGTGTAGTTTAACCACTGGACGGAACATTCCCACAAGGGGGTGACAAACCCCCATAGCTAACTTGCATATGCCCGGAGAAAAGACACTCCTATCAAACCTACGTACTTGGAGCCCTGCTCTTATCTTTAAAATGAAAACCCTTTGTTTAATGGGTGGGGCCGGCCCAGGACAAGTCGACTTCACTTGAAAACCTTATATATATATACATATATATATATATGTATATATATATATATATATATATATATATATATATATATATACATATATATATATATATATATATATATATATATTAATTATATATATGATACATGTGGTACAGATCAGGCTAGCAGTATAACATAATATAATGATATATTAATAATATAAAGCAACTTCTGATAAATAATGGATTTATTTCATAGAGTGCTTGATACATTCAACTTTATACTCTGAAAGTCAAGTTGTTTTAGAGAAGAGCTGGAAATAAATAGTTTAATGTGGATTCGCTACACAAACTAGCTCACGTTAAAAACATGAGCTAGTTTGTGTTGCGAATCCACATTCTACCATTTATCAATTATATATATATATATATATATATATATATATATGTGTGTGTGTGTGTGTGTGTGTGTGTGTGTGTGTGTGTGTGTGTGATGAAATGAAGGATTCGCTACGCAAACACGTTTAAATTTCTGCCCCGTTTGGGCTTTTTCATTGCTGAATGTATCGAACATTTCATTGAATAAATCCATCATTCACCGGATATTCTATTACTGATTTGTACTTAGATATATATATATATATATATATATATATATATATATATATATATATATATATATATATACATATATAAAATTAATGATAATTCACAGACAGCTGTTTCGTTGTATCACAACTCTTCAGTGTGGCTATAGACTCGTATATACATATAATTCAAATCATACCAGAGTTTTTAGATCGTCGGGAGTACCATGCTGGGTCGTTTATGGCATTAGAATGAATCAGTCAAAATGTTGGGTTAACATCACAGATGCGAAAAAAGTTGGAATGAACACAATGTTATTGTTCTTATAGTCGTAATCAATTTCTGCAGTCTACAACTTTCATTTTTTACATCGAATTTTTCCTTAATAAATAATGTATCGATTAGCATTATTTTTTGTTCAAAATACCGGATGAAGGGTTCTTGCAAAAGTCAGATTGCAAAAGCCTTTTCCACCAAAACGTTTTCGAAACTTTGGCTCTTTCTGTTGCTTTGTATCGCAATATTTTAAAACTTATACATTCGGATTTTTAGATCAAACTCGCTATTACAGTCAATATTTGACATCTAATCTTGAAGTCATGTAAAAAAAAAGATTCTATTGAAGAATAAACATGGTCATAATAAATTCTACTTATGACATCACTGGCGTTTTTCCCACACGAAAACATCTAAAATAGCGTGAAAAAATACGTTTATGAAATATCTAGATTCTGGAGAATCCGGATGTTATTAATAAACCCGTCAGAGTGAGACCATCAAAAGGTCAAAAAAGATTTTCTTTACACCCCCCACGAAGAAATAACATTTTAGAAATGGTCTAGGGGAGTACTGATGCCAATTTTTAAGTCTGTAGACAAAACAATATGGCCAGGGGTGCCAGAACGCACAAAGAAACACATTTTTAATGGCCAAGATTGTTCAACGTGTAAAATACCCATTGCTTTGATAAAAGTACACAAAGGGGTGGAAATCTAAAGCAATGTAGTATTTGGAAAAAGAGACTCATGGAATTCGGCTGGAAGCGTTGAACCTATGCTATCAACCAAACCTTAAGCTCACAAACACTCGAAAGCAAATTCAATTCAGCCTCATCTTATTCCCTTAACTTTCTTTTCTCAATGGCTGAGTTCAGCCGTTCTCCTTTTGCTAGATCTTCATGTTTCACGCCTACCCTTTTGCGTACCTACTTCTTCCTCCCTCTCTTCGTCCTCTTTATGGTCTTTATGTTGCAATCCAATTCTCAGAATCACTCTACTACCCCATCCCTTACAACGTAAATTTGTTTTTAAAAGTGTGACAGACAGAATTGTACAAACACATTGCTTTTTAATATTATAGATTTGACAGAATTTAGTACAAAATCATAATAGTGGTTTAGATAATAGACAATGGAGAGCATAACACTTTCTGACACTTTCCTAAGGGGGTATATTTCTGGGTTGGCCCAAAGAATATATTCAGTATACCAGCATTTTACATGGCTACATTAATTTGGGGCTCCACAGATCAATCGTGCTATGCCATTTTCCTTCACTGACTAAGGTTCCAACTCTCAAACCTGATCCGGGCCAGAGTGGCAAATACCTTGTTTGCACACCAGTGCATACGTAGACTGGAGAGAAATAAAACAGAAGAAAGCTGCAAACATTAACCTGTCGGACAGTTATTTGAGTTGGGTCAGGGTGAATTTCATCATGGTATAGTTTTCTTTGCTCAGTAAGGAATCGGAAAGCGTCTACATGTATAAATAAAGAATCACCTGTGTTACACTGCTCGTTAAGAATGGTTCGGTCTGAGTGGCTCGCATTGCTAAGAATGAGCCGAACCATTTGTATATTAGCAAATATTTATTTTTCTGTTCACCACCATCTTCTATACAAAAGAGACTCTTGTCTAAACAATAAAAATAACACGAAGTATGGATTTATTAGTTCCAAACACTAAAGATATTGGCTTTAAACAAAATTCCAACTTGCATCCCATAACACAACAGCATGTGGTCATGTTTAATGAGAGATCATAAATTTTGAGCTTGCATTTATAAAAAGAGTATTGTAATAAAAAGCTACAAAAGCGAATCCTACATTGTAGCATGGCTAACATTAGAATATTCTGTTTACTAATAATGCTGGAAAAATTCTTTTTACGACCATCATATTTGGATATTACACCTGAAGAAGGCTGTGGAATGAATCAGACAAAACTTTGTATTTACAAGACAAATAGCAAGATGGAGGTCAATCATCTGAACAGCTCTTTGAAATATAAAACTAATTAAACTTAAAATGAGTTGGATAATGGGAACATTTGATCTCAGAATCCTAAAACCAGAGTTTTACTACTGATTCAACAGCTCAAGAAGTGTTGAGCTAAAAAGAATGTTGTGAGAAAAAGAAACGAAAAGCTGATATACTAATCAAGAAATTGTTTGGAATAATGAATATCCTTCATCTCAGGATCTCAGAATAATACTACCACGCCATCTACTGGTTAGAAGTTATAAAAGAGGATTAGTACACTGAAATAAAGATTTTTATTTGATTTTCTGATTGACATTCATGCAAAACAATCAACCAATAAAAGGTTAACAAGTGAGTCTTAGGTTAGCAATCAAGCCTAATTTTAAGACTATTAAAAATACAGACACACCATTGATTTTCTGGCAACTGCTGGTCCAAAACCTCTTTTAATCCAGAGGAAATTACAGAAAGAGAGGCAAAACGTCCTGTCTCTTAAGAGACAACTCCCAGTGGAGTATGGAGGCTGGTGACTCAGTCCTGCTTTCTGTTGCATGTGTCAGTTCAGTGATCCTTGTAAGTCTCAAGTCCGGTCGAGACCAGGATTTGAATACAAGTTTTTATGGCCATCCCTTTGCCAGAATGCAAGTTCATTGAAAGGAAAACTTCTATCTTAAACACACAGTTAAGAGTGTACTCGATTTGCTGCAGGGAAATTTTGTTCAAATTAAGAGTTTTCCTCTCTCTCCTCGCTCATGGATCCCAGACCTTCTGCATGTGGGGCAGACGTGCTAACTATTACACTATCCGAGTGGACAGGGACATAGTTAGGATAATTGCTCACATCTCTCACAAAAAGTCAACGCATGTAAAACAATATCATAAACTGGTCCCTAACTGTAACCCTAAAATCAAACCTTAAACCAGTGATTTTCAACCTTTTTCATCTCACAGTGAGTCAAGAGCTAAAATCGTTCAGGCACACCATTAGTATTGAAAGCTGGATTTGATCATTTGAAAAAATGAATGATAATAATGTATTCATAAGTTAAACCAATTAATAATTTATCAATGCTGAAAAAGGGTATATTTGATCATTTAAAAAAATGAATGATAATAATGTGTTCACAAGTTAAAACAATTAATAATTCATTAATGCCGAAAAAGGATATATTTGATCCTTTTAAAAAACGAATAATACTAATTTGTTAATAAGTTAAACAAATCAATCATTCACTAATCTTATTGCCAAAAGTATATCATTAATCTTCTATCATTTTCTAATGAATGACATTTTTTCAATGACCTTTTGTTTCAATGTGTTGTAGTAACAAATCAGCACAAGACTTTCAAAAATCTTTTGAAATCAACGATCAAGGATATACCTTTATCAATAAGATTAATAAATTATTACTTTGACTAACTTATGAACAAATTATAATTATTCAAGAAGATAATCAAGAATGATGAGCTTCAAAGCCATAGTTCAGCATTCACAAATCCTTCAACATCAAGTGATCAGGATGTCAACTCTTAAACACCTTGAGTCTATGATGCAACGGTCAATCGGGAAACAACCAGTAACCCTGACAGTTCTCCTCTTCCTAATCTTTCTGACTGATTGCACAGTGCAAGAAAAATTGTAGAATTCGTCATGTTGAGAGTGGCAATAGTTGTGGCTTTGATATAAAACGGTTACGGTATTGCTGTACAAACAAATGAAAATAGATATAATCAGGAAAAAAACATTTTCTATTATAAGACTGGAGTACTGAACTGTGAGTTTTTTGACTGCATGGACAGATTTTGGAATGAATTGACCACAGTATTCAAACTATTGCTGTGTATGTGAAATTTATAGGTGTTACTGAAATACACTCATACAAACTAGACATTTTGTATTAATAGCATTATATCTTAACATATATAATTACCTCTCTCTCTCTCTCCCCTCTCTCTCTTTCTCTCTAGTCGCTTTAATTTAGCATGAAGTCTAGCATCGACTAATCATAGGTCTTGTACAGGGTAACCCACAATTTTCAAACTGTTAAAAATAAACAATTGTAATATATTTGACAGCATGGTATGACCTCAGAGGTTCACAATAGAGAATATCAATGTAACATGCTAATGTCAGATATAGTCTAATGGATGCAGGGCGAGTATTCAGGTCACGTGAATTTAAGTATACGTGTGATTAAGTGTTTTTTGACGACGAGTGCATATAAAAGAGGATATTCGTCACGTCGATCAATCGGTCAGGGGGATTCAGCATTCACCCATTGGTGCAGAACCAGGACAGTACCAGGTTGACATTGATGTCAGTAGGAATGTGAGAGTCAGATTGCCCGCTCCGAGTGGTCAGACGAATTGACTGAAAGAAGATAACTCATATCCTGTGTTGAACTTCTCATGGTGGGACTATTGTGTACAGTCTACCAGACCAGGTAGACTGGAGCTTCTTGACCGTTCAAATGATCAAATTGTAGTGTCTGTTCTAATCAGCTTGATATCCGATTTGTCTTGATTGGCAGTAATATCATAAACTGGTCCTAAACTGTAACCCTAAAATCAAACCTTAAACCAGTGATTTTCAACCTTTTTCATCTCACAGCACAGTGAGTCAAGTGCTAAAATGGTTCAGGAATACCATCAGTATTGAAGGATAGATTTGATCATTTGAAAAAAAAGAATGATAATGATGTGTCCATTAGTTAAACCAATTAATAATTCATTAATGCCAAAAAAGGATATATTTGATTGCTCTAAAAAATGAATGATGATGTGTTCACAAGTTAAAACAATTTATAATTCATTAATACCGAAAAAGGATATATTTGATCCTTTTAAAAAATGAATAATACTAATTTGTTAATAAGTTAAACAAATCAATCATTCACTAATCTTATTGCCAAAAGTCTATTGTTAATCTTGCATTATTTTCTAATGAATGACATTTTTTCAATGACCTTTTGTTTCAATGTGTTGTAGTAACAAATCAGCACAAGACTTTCAAAATCTTTTGAAATCAACGATCAAAGATATACCTTTGTCTATAAGATTAATAGATTATTACTTTGACTAACTTATGAACAAATTATAATTATTCAAAAAGATAATCAAGAATAATGAGCTTCAAAGCTGTAGATCAGCATTCACAATTCCTTCAACATCAAGTGACCAGGATGTCAACTCTTAAACACCTTATGAACAAATTATAATCATTCATTTTTTTAAATGATCAAATATTGCCGTAAATAATGATGGTATGCATAGCCATTGGAAAAAGGGGTGATCAATGAATTAGTTCTCTCACTTTTTGTCCAAAAGTCCAATTTTTCAAAAAATAAGCATGAATCCCGCCAGACACAAAAAAAAAAGGACCACTTTAGCATAAACTTACATTGTGAATTGAACCCTGTCACTAAAAAGAAACTATTTTGGAAGGGAATTAAGAAAAAAGTTATAGTGTTCCTATGTATAGAAGAGGTATTTCCAATCTTTTCTATGTGGATATTCAAGTTCAACTTTCAAAAACAAGGTGATCCCAATAATCCTAAAAAGAAGAGTATATAACCAATGTATTCTCCAGATAGTCACTTATGGAGCTGAAACATGGAACCTAACCAAGAGACAGACCTGCAAACTGAGAAGTATGCAATGTGCGCATGAGGGAATCATGCTCGACCTCACATGGAGAGATCACAAGACAGCACAGTATATAAGGAAGAAAATGGGAGTCCGAGACATCATAGAAACTATTAAAAACTGAAATGGCAATGGGCAGGCCATGTTGCAAGAATGAAAGACAACCGATGGACATCATGTCTCACAATATTGATCCCCAGAGATCACATGTGAAACCGAGGCTGACAGAACACATGATGGAGAGATGAACTGGACAGATTCAGGAAATACAGGCTCTACAACGCCCATGATAGAGAATTGCGGCGGATCCTGGGGAAGGTCTATGTCCAACAACAGACGTTAAGAGACTGATGATAAAAACATTAGTGAATAACACACCTCTTCCACTTTGCTACTCTTATGGGAAACTTCTCTATCGAAATTCAAAATATGAACGAGAGAAATTAGGTTCAAATTTGAAATCAGTATCAAAAGTTCCCTTTAAAAAATGCATTTGCAACTAAGAACAAAAAAGTTTTCTTTTGTGGACCTGTGTTATTCTCTTCATATATTTAATCTTGTTTTGTCCTCTTCCCCACCCCTCCCTGCAATGTAATTAACAAGGGTAAGAATAGAATAGGATACTAATGCTTGAATGTGAGCTAAAGGGAGTCACACTAATTGTCTACTTCCTCATCTAACCTTGCAATGTAATTAACAAGGATAAGAGTGGAAGAAGGTGCTTATGTTTGAACTGGAGCACAGGAAATTCACACTTCTCTATAATTGTCTACTTCCCCATCCACCTTTGAAATGTGCAAGAATGGAAGAGGGCGCTCACGCTCAGATAGAAGCAAATGAGACTATCTTCACTATAAGTGTCATTCATTCATTATATCTCCCTCGCAAGTCAGAAGCTCAAAAATTGAATTATACCTGTGGCAGATAACAGGAAGATAGCAAAAGTAATCAATCAATTTTCCCCCTCTCTTCCTTCCTAACCACCAATTTAACTACCTGGCTTTCTTTCCTCCATCCCCCCTCCGCTCGATATGTCTTCCATGTCTGTCTGTCAATAGTAGCCATCAGCCTAGCCTTATGTATATTTATGATAACCATCAGAAAAAGTGACAGGTCATGGATTGGTGTTATCGATCAATAAAGTTTAATAAGGTGGCAGAAGAGAGATATATGCATTTTTTTTAATTGAATGAATAAAGTAATTTGTTCCCTTTGGAATCTAGATTGAACTGTGTTTCCTTGCAGTAACAATATAGAAAAAGTTGTTGTTTGATAGTTTGATAATTGTGCTCCTGTGGTTCCCAACTGGAGTGGGGAATCCCCCCAAGGGGAGGAATTTAGGCAGTCCAAGGGGAGGAATAATGTAAAGAAAAAGTTTGAGTGAATCATTTTGGCTTAAAGGTTGTGGGGATGCACCATTTCTGTTTGAAAAAAATGTGTTTAATTAAGTATAAAATTCTGGATTTGCATTTCTCTTCATCCCATTATAACTTTTGTATATAAATGCAGTCTATAAGGTCTCCAGAGGATGAATGAAGAATTTGATATTTCATTTGATTAAACACATTCATTTTTTGGAACCGCACTCTGTGTGTATGTGTGTGTGTGTGTGTGTGTGTATATATATATATAAACACATGAATATGCACTTAAATACTGATACATACATACATGTATATGTGTGTGTATATACACAGGCATACCTAGAAAGACATCTATCAGCATAGATATGTATAAGGTTGATATCAATTAGACATAAGGCCATATTTGAGGGGCTCTCAGAGAGAACTTAATACATTAGCAATTATTTCTGGGACGAGTTTGTATTTCAATTCAGCTACTCGGTACATGTATTTATATACTGATATAAAATAAAATGTCCTCCCCTTAAATGTATATATATATATATATATATATATATATATATATATATATATATATATACATATATATATACATATATATATATATATATATATATATATATATATATATATATATATATATATAATATATGAATGTAATATATATATATATATACATATATATATGTATATATATATATATAAATAATATATATAAATAATATATATATGTATATACATATATAAAATATAGATATATATATGATATATATATATACATCAAAATATATACAAATACTTATGAAATTCATATATATATATATATATATATATATATATATATATAAATATATATATATATGTATATATATATATATATATGTATATATATATATATATATATATATATATATATATATATATATATATATATATGTATATATGTATACATGTATGAATATTTATAAATGTAATATCATAAATCTTCAAATCAGTGACAAATTGCATTTTTCAAAAGTATATTTATATATTTTTGTAAGATTTACATATATATGCCTTCTCTCATTCCTAAACATAAATAATCATATATATGTATATATATATATATGCAATGATTATTTATGTTTATGAATGACAGGAGGCATATGATCATAAATCTTACAAAAATATATAAATATATCTTTGAAAAACATGTATATATATATTAGATGAATGTGACGTAAGTAAATTCCTAAATGAAGTAAAACCATCAAAAAATTCCAATATCTATCATTTTATCTATATTTAGAACATTCTTCAGATTCCTTCACAATGCTTACTTCATTAAACTCTAATGTTTTTATACGTGTGGGCGTATGTGAATGTGAGGTGTGGGTTGTATGCATGTGTGTGGGTGTATGTATGTGTATGGATATGCTGAATCCCAAATTTAGTAAAGAAACATAAATATATAGAAATGAGAAAAATAGTGCAATAAACCTGATACACACACACACACACATACACACACACATACACACACACACACACACACACACACACACACACACACACACATACACATACACACACACACACACACACACACACACACACACACACACATACACACACACACAGTGGATGAGAATTAACTCCCTATTTGAAATAATATGCTGCCCATAGAAGAACTGAATTTATGCTCTGGGACTTTTTCCTGCAAGGTGGGTTATGGAAGAAGTGTACAGCACCTAACCACCAACTATGGATCAACTGGAGGAGGGTATTCAATATTCAATATGCTATGTCTAACATACCACTAGACTTCCTGCAAAGGTCTATAGAGGCCATTTCCAAAACACTCATAAAGATTGACGGACAATACTGAATGTTAACAGAACAGGTAAATTCTTTGATAGTCCAAAGTAATGCTAGTTTGACTACCATAAACCAATAAATGATAAAGTTAATAACAATTCCCAATAAGGAGTTGTTTTTTTCGACCCACCCTTTATATAGGATAAAAGAGACACTGTATTACGTCACCAGTAGGATCCATCTGAAATATATTTCTCTGAATTTGACAGACTAAGAATTACAGATGATCATCACCCTCTTTCTCTCATATCTTTGAACTGCTCTCCAAAGATCATTAAGAAAATTGTAAATGAGTTCTTCAAAGAATTAAGCCATTTTAATTCTTTTATGAAAGAGTTTTATCTAATCATTATTAGTGATATGATTGGATTATTTCAGACAATGGAAATAGTCTGACCCTATCACACATAATGATTAATACACCCCGTCAGACTAAATTCAGACAATAATAGTTTTATGTAATTTTCGAAAATAGTAAGAGATATTCTACGAAGCTTTTATGATTTACCATATTTCCTTGAGTTGGAGAGACTATTTTCCCCTTCATAATAAATCTTGGAAATTTACCCAGACTGGAGGTTATGTTTTTTATAGGCTTAATTGATTTTTAGTCTCTATTTTTCCAAAATTTACCAAGTCAAAATTGGGGTAAGTTGTAGAGACTGGAGCATACTTGACAATAGGAAATAATTTTGTTTCCATTTGTTATAAACGTAATTTTTGAATGAAAAATTTCAGCCATTTATACATTGAATTCCACTCTGAGCAAAAATACAGTTTCAAAGGTCTATTGGGAAAACAAGAATTCTGAGCCTTTAATCACTAAAAAAAAAAACTTTTTTGAGATGATCACCTACCATTATATGTTTAATGTTTCAATGTTTCTATATAGTATCGCAACTTTGAAGTGGCTACCTTATTGGTGGCAGTTTTGATTCCTGCAGCAGCTCCATTTCTTTTAATTGTCTTTCCTATTGATGTTGTTTAAAATGAGTGATACATTAACTGTGTAATGACTGGATATAATTTCAAATAAGTTTCTATATAATATAATGCAATTTATAATCATACATATATATATATATATACATAGATACTCATATAAACATATATCTACAAACATATATATGCATATATACATATACATATGTAAATATATAAATATATATATATATATATATATATAACATACACCCCCTGAGCCATCTCATTACAAACCAAATGTTACCCTCATTTACACAGGTACAAAACTTCTTTTCCCAAACCAACTGAACAACCAAACACAGAAATATTCATAGTCTCTTCTTCAGCATTGAACAAGTAAATAGCAAAGTTTTCTCAGTGAACTGCTGCAAGTACTTTTTCTCTAAAACGATGGCAGGCCCCAGCTGAAGTGCATCGAACTCTGCCCTCAGAATAATAAAAAAGAATTTTGAGATGTAAGACATCTCTTATGGGCTTTTCTCTTCACCTTCCTAATGTCATCTTCATCTACATACATACATACATACATACATACATATATATATATATATATATATATATATATATATATATATATATATATATATATATATATATATATATAATGTATTTAGGGGGTCCAGATTGGCCTAACAAACACATAGATAGATTAACAAATAAGCCTAAATAAACATCAGAAATAAATATACGCATATCATTTATAAATATACATATATATATATGTATATATATATATATATATATATATATGTATATTCAACCTTTCGTTCTTCCAGTTGCCAGCAAGTATATACGTGGAAAATATTATAATTAACTGTTTCCTGGGGCAGACTGGATACAACTTGTTTCCTGTGGACTTATATGTATCTGGTTGACACCGTAACTAACAAAACTTCTCGCTCACAGCCACTTTGACTTGACTAACCACTATATATACAGGTATAGTTAATCATTCAATAGAAACCATCATATGACCAACGTCTTTTGGTTGCGTGCCATGTTGGAGATGATCAGTTAAAAAATTGAAAAAGGGGGTGATCAATGAATAGATTACTTCAGTGATCATCGAAATAGACTGAATTTGAAAAAACAAAACAAAGTTAGAATGCTGTTGGACACAAAATGACCAATTTAACACAAATTAAGAGTAAACTTATATTGCAAATTGCCCCCTCCCACTAAAAAACATAGTTAAGGAAGGAATTTGGAAAAAAAAAGTTTTTTCCAGATATAATAAAGTAAATGCTGAAATTTTCAGCCCTCTAACTCCATTGGTGTGGCCTATATGTGTGACACAAACACAGCCAGCTAGACCATCTTGAAAACTGAAGAAACATATGTTGACAGTTGTGGTGACAATTTCGATGGACAGTTTTTAAAATTGTAATGGTTTATTAGCAACAAGCTTTCTCATAAGGTAACAAGAAAAAAATTACTCACCTGGACACGTAAAACATCCATTTCCACAAAAATAAGAATCGCGTAGACTATTATAACAATCCAGGTCAGATCTACACGTATGTGCATCCAGTCGAGGTTGTTTTTGTAAAGCGAGATAAGCTTTAGGATTTTAAGTACGAACGTTGAGGACCAATATCCAAGAAGTATCAGTAAGAATCCCGGAGAGTTCCAAATTTCGACGTTGTGGTAATACGTAATGCTCATGATGGATCCCATCAGGGCGATGAGTGGAGGGACAAATACATGGTAGTTTACCGTGTCAGGATCATGGGCATCTGACGTAAGTCCCTCGGTGATTTCGAAGATATTCAGCACAATGAGGAAAAGGATTATCAACCATCGGAAGACATGAACACGGAAATGGACCCAAGTCTTGACTTTTTTCAGGCCGATTACCGACTTACTCCAGATGATCAGGATGGGGAGGCTGATGAGGAGAAAGATACAGTGTGGGACGATGTTGAGCACGTCAATGAAACATTCGTTTTGGAGAACCCCATTGGCGACACTCAGGGCGTCAATCCTGGAGCCACAAAAACCGTAAGTCTTTGCCGACATGCTGGGGGAAGGGGTCGACGAAGATACTGTTGTGATGACATTAAGAATATTGCTAGAATTGGAAGAGAATGCCATTTTGGGACCAGTGTATATATTTCTATAGATATAGATATCCAATCTAAGTCATAATATTATCACAGTTATTATTATACACAGTATAATAATTATTTCTTAAACTCATATAAAAAAATTTAAATGCTATTATAAAGGGAGATAATTTCTGATTAAATCCACCTCCCTTGTACTTTTAGGTGAATTTTTCTAATTTTTTCGACCATCATTTTGGAAGGGTACCAAGCAGTTAATAAAATTGAGAACTATACATGATTATTTTTATACATACAGATTTTCAAATTTAAAATAGTTGTTAATCTTTCATGGAGATTGATATATATATATATATATATATATATTCTTTTTAAAAATGTTATGGCAGATTAGAGAGAGAGAATTCAAGAAAAAGTTTCCCCTACTAGATTAATAATGCCATGGCACAGCTTATCCAACCATCCTATTTTCAAAGATTTGAAGAACACAGAAATCTTTTGATTAGTCGCAAAATATTTGCTCACAATATCTTCAATGTAAGATATTAATGTTTTTTCTTTGTATGATGTCTTTGTGTAATTTTTTTCTTAGTATTTTCCCTTTGTATAATGTTTTTCTTTGAATAATGTTTTTCTTTCTATAATGTTTAATCCTTGCATTCATTGAATAGTGAAAGGTTTTACAAGTATATAAATCACATTCACAGTTGAGACTATCTTACTAGCACTGCATATGTAACACAGATATTCATTTTCCAGGTGTTTCAAGTTTTTTGGTGATTATCGTGGTAATTTTTTTTTGTCCCCTTGGAAAAAAAAATAATACAAAATAAAATTGTCTATATCAATATATTTGGAATATTTTTTTTGATATATATATTTTTTTCAACTTTTTTCCGTCAAATTTTTCACGTGTCATGAGTCCTCTCCATGCGAATTTTAAATGTTTCATCATAAAATAATTTGTGGTCCGGTAGGAATTCGATTCCAATCGTCGTGGCAGGAAGAAAGACTCTCGGAATATGAAACGTCTGATCCGGGTGCAGACTTGAGTGAATGAAAAGAAATATACATATATTAATGTTCAGAATTATAGATATAACAAATATAGACATGAAAAGAAAAGCACTGATTTTTATGCATGTATAATTTTTAATTACATGGAGGCTTTTTTTTTTTGTTACAGATCAGTTTTATACCGATATGTGATCTTCAGACAAAGAGTGTATTTTTATCTTTTTCTGGTTTTATTATTCTATTCTGGTCTTTATGTCATTGCTACTAATGGTTTTCTTTCTGTTGAGAAAACTCCATGTAATTGAAAATTACATAAATATCCGGCCCTCACGTAAATGGACAATAGTAGCCTTCATATGAGCCGGAACTAATTATCTAGAAAAAAATCTAAAATTATCTGAAATATTTGGATCTTTTATCTAAAATTGACTTTTTAAAAAATACCAGCACAGGCTTTGGGCATTGTTGGTTCAAAATGACCATAAAGGCAAAAAAGCTTTTCGAAAAAACAAAAATAAAATACATTTTTAAATGGTGCCCTGTAGTGTACTCATGCAAATTTTGAAGGTTGTAGCCCCACCAGGAGTGCTTGAAGACACACAAACATGCACGCACACACACACACATACCCACATGCAGATGAGCAAAGAGAGAAGATTCTGTAGCCTACTTTGCTGGTTGGTCAGGCTGGCCACTTATGGAACTGGGGTGATTCAATAAGCTCTATTTTGTAATACTGAGCAGAAAACAGAAACAAAAAACAACTTATAAATAACTTACAAACATATCAAAAAGCAGTAAATATATATATATATATATATATATATATATATATATATGAATATATATATATATATATGTATATATATATATATATATATATATATATATATATATATATATATATATATATATATATATATATATTATTATACATATATATATATATACATAGATCAAACATTACACAGTGAAAATTTTTCATCAAAATTCACCAAATAACTATGTTAGGTAACATAGATGATTAAACAACAGACTTTATTGAACCACCATAGTAGCCCCATTTTCTTTAATTGCTTTTTTCTATTTACATTGTCTAGGCCAAATGATATTTCCACTGTGTAATGACAGGAGACCATTTCAGATAGAGTTTCAAAATAATATAACACAATTTATAATATACATATACATATATATCATAATAATTAATAATTTAGTCATCCACAGACAGCTGTTTCTTTGTATTACATCAATTCAGTGTGGCTATAAACTATCCATTATCCCATCCAGTACCATGAGGTAGGATCGAAACCTTAGCTTCAGACCCAGAGGCTGGTATCTTATCTCTGCTCCACGGTCAGCAAGGTTGAATATAAGCGATGTATTTATTTATGCATCATTTCTCCATCTACCAGAATGCTCAATTCCATGTTGGAAGAGCATACATATATATACATGTATATATACACACACACACATACACATATATATATATATATATATATATATATATATATATATATATATATACAAATGAATATATATATACAAATAAATATATATATATATATATATATATATATATATGAATACATATACATATATAATTTAACAAAATTGATTACTTTTTAAAATCAATTAACTTTCCTTGTTTTTGTGTTTTTTTTCTACATTGTCTAAATATTGTTGAACAGACTCTCGACTTTATCTGATTTTTGATTCTAGAATTCAATCAGTTATCTTTTTTATTCATTTCATTCCGTGATAAGCCCGAGAGAAAGAGAAAGGAAAGAAATAACGAAAGAAACTAAGAAATAAACAAAGAAGGAAAGAAGGATGGAATGTACTCCACAAGAGAATGAAAATTAAGAGAGAAAGAAAGAAAAATCAATTTTGAATAAAGAAATTTTTCCCAAGTCTTTCACTGGACAACAATGATTACTTCAAGAATTAATTAGAAGCTGTCAACCAATACCATCAGCAAATACTGTCAACATAGGTTTCTAAAGTTTTTAAGTTAGTCTGGCTGGATGGCTATGTATGTATGTACTCAACATGCATACAAGCCACATCACAGGAGCTAGAGGCTGAAACATTTACTTCTTATTATGTCTAGAAAAAAACGTGTTTTTTGCTTTTTCAAGCTACCCCACCACAGGTTTTTTTTAGTGAGGGAGTTCAATTTACAATGTAAGTTTATGCTAAATTGGTACCTTAGTTCAGTGTTCACATGCTTGGTTTTTTTATAGTTCAGACTTTTTTTGATCACTGCCCAACAAAAGTCGAGAGAAGTAATTCATTCTTTGAGTAGAATTTTTTCTGATTTTTAAATTGTTCACCACCAACACAACTTGCCGCCAAAGGATATTGGTCATGTGAAGGTTTCTATTGAGTGACTAATCAGACCTGTTTTCAGTCTGAAATAGATAATTTTTAGTCCAATCAATAAAAAGTGGGATTTCAGGGTGGGTGTGCATCTTGGGGTGGAGCAGGAAAAAAGAGTTTAAAATTTTCAAAAGGAGGGAAAAGTTTGAATATAAAAATTTTTTTTCTGTCTGATTTTTTCCATTTAATTTCTCTATTGCCTCAGAATCAATTTTACGAAAATAACCAGAAATGTCTGTGATGTTTGAAAAGATATTTTCTCTGGCTTATTGATATTTCAAACATGATTGAAATATTTTTAAGGATATTTACATATATATATACATATTTTAAAGATAGTTATAGTTTTTTGTATATGTATATATATATATATATATATATATATATATATATATATATATATATATATATATATATATATATATATATAACTATAATTATCTTTAAAATATGTATGTATGTTAATGTCCTAAAAGATATTTCAATCATGTTTATATACATATATATATATATATATATATATATATATATAGAGAGAGAGAGAGAGATAGATAGATAGATAGATGGATAGATAGATAGATAGATAGATAGATAGATAGATAGGTAGGTAGATGGATAGATATATGTGTATATATACAGGCATTCTGAGGAAAATTATGAATCTGCCCCATCTTTATATACTGTGATCAATTAAAAAGTTCAAAAAAGGGGTGATCAATGAATGAGTTACTTCTCTTCCCTTCTGTTGGGCTGTGATCACTAAAAAAGGTCTGCATTTTCAAAAAACAAAGAGGCACTAATTAGTGACCAATTTAGGATAAACCAAGATTGCATTTTGAAAATGAATGTCGTAGAAGTGACAGAGCAACAAAAATGGAGATGGGCAGTACACCTAACAAGAAAAAGGTAACAGATGGGGCAAAAGGTCTATCAGTTAGTGCGTAAGGGAAAGAAAATTCAGTAGGAGAAAACCAGACATTAGATGGAGAGATGAAATAGAAAGGTTTGCCAGTAAGATATAGCAGAGCTTAGCTCAGTTATGGTCGGCATAGAAGGAGCTTAGAAAGACTTTAGTCCAGCAGTGGACCAGGAATGGCTTATGATAGTTAACGAACAAAAACAAGTCTGGTCACTCAAATAGAAACTCTTAGCAGCAAGCCATGTTGGGGTGATCAGTGAAAAGAGATTTGGATGAAGGGGTGATCAATGAATAAGTTACTTCTCTCATTCATTCTTGGGCAGTGATAGCTAAGAAAGTCTGCAAAACAAGTGTGAATGCTGTCAGTACAAACTAAGGGACCAATTCAGCATAAACCTATATTGTAAATTGAACCACTCAGCGAATCTGTATCAGGGGCTAAATTAAAAAAAAAAACAAGAAAAAAACTGATTTTCCCAGACATGTTTAAATTTTCAGCCCTCTATCTCCTTTCTTTCTTTCATTTCTTCATCTCTCCTATTCTTCCTTTCTTTCGTCCCTCTCCTCTCCTTTCTACTTTCCTTTCCTTCCTTCCTTTACTGGTACGGCCTCTACGTGCAACATATACATTGATAGCAAGCCAGCTGGCTAGATCACTTGGAAACTGAAGAAACCTCCGTTAGCAATTTTCGTGACAGTTTCTGTTGACAGTTTCTAATTGGGCACTCAGGGTCATATAACTGTGTATCTATCGAATAGCTGAGAGACAGCTGTATGTTGAGGGTACCCAGGTTTGGGGAACTTATGCATGGTGGTGTTGGTAAAGACGGTGAAAAAGATCAAGTGACAAGACTGGCTGCTTCAGGGTCAAACTCTATTCTGACTGAAGCTTTGATGACTTAGGTCATTGGTTTTGAAACTGGACTCCATGGACCATTGGGGGTTTGACAAATTATTTCAGGGTTCCACAACAGTGTTCCATCTGAACTTGACATTACCAAACTTGTAACAGAGAAACATCAACTTCCATTGCATAGCTTTCAAAAAACGCAATTATTGTCCAAGGATTTATACCATATATTAGAATTTGAATAAATGTAATCCATTTAAAATAAATATGATTTTCATATTGCAGTTCATTAAGAGTGGTCTAAAAACATGCTAAATAGGGGTCCGCTAGGATATTTGCTTTATAGAGAGGGTCCTTGAGTTTTCCAAGAGACTTCTAACTTGGGTCATGAGTTTTGAAAATATTTAAAACTTTTGTGAAAACAGTTTTCATTTGACTGAGGAGACCTTTAAATTTTGCTATAGGAAAGGGCTTTAATGAAAGAGTATCTGGATATTTTCTGGATGGATATCATGGAGATCTAGATAATTCTAGATATGATTTGAGGTAATTCTAAAGTTATAGTGAAAAAATAATGTGGGGGAAATGGGATCATGTCACCACAATTTCTCTTCATAGAACTTTCAGTGGAATTGGAAGAATTGAAAGTTACAAGCCAAATT
>OY735242.1:21598978-21941478 GCA_963457665.1 Thysanoteuthis rhombus | reverse complement strand
CATTTTTGGCTTACAAAGCAAAGCTCCTGATGGCGGACTCATGTTCCACATCAAACTTACGAACTCTAAAGGTACACACACACACACTACTGAAGATGGGAATACCTCCCGAAACATGTCTAGACCATTAATGAAAACATTTACAGATAAATAAACCTAACTTCCATACACTTTCACTCCTGAGTCTGTCTCACTCTCCATAGTTCAAATTATAAATAAGTAATAAAAAATAACTAACGAACAAATACTGAATGGACTGTTTAGTTTCTTTGTAGCTAATCCACTCTGCTTACCAAGCGCTTTTTTTAGTAAGTAATAAGTATTTTACTTCTACACTAAAAGCTCATTATAGCACTAAAAGAAGAAATATCAGTAGGTCTGTGTTAATATTTCAACACCAAGCAAACTGGTGCACTGATTGATACCAAAATGCCAAAAAGATTACAAGATACCGAGGTGATTATCGCTTCGTTATAATACTAATAACCGTAGTCTTTTATTTTAATCAGCTTTAGTCAAAATCTAGGTTGTTTACACAAATAAATACTAACAAGTCGATTTACTGAAAAGAATGTCAAGTATGTAAGGTACTTTTAGGCACCTGCATTGTGTAAGTAATTTTGGATACATTCAAAGTAGCGCAGTCCCTAGAAAGAAGAGCAGAAGCTCTTATTGTGCTTGTAGTATTGCTTTATTTTCGTTTCTTATGTTCCAATGATTGCAGTCCCGATTTTATCAACAAGCAGTAATTATTGGTTTATTTAATAAAATTCATGATGTAACATTGTTGAATGTGCAACAAGATACGTTAAAAACATTGCCAACATTCACGTTGCACCGCGTTAGAGTAGGGTAAGGTTGCAATTAGGGGTGGGACTATGGGTAGAGGTAATCTGGAACCAGTCATTGGAAAATGAGATGCGAAAATAATGCAATATTATTAGCTCTTTATAAGGGATCAAAATTATTTTTAGGGACCACGATACTTTACTTGAACCGAAAACTGATTACCAAGTAATGAAAAAAATAAGTTTTTAAAATCTGACAGCAAAATTCTATTAATTATATAGCGTAAAAGAAAACGAAATACTACAACTGCATATTTAAAAAAAATGAGAAAAAATGAAAAAGAACAACCGTATTGAACTGTTGACAAACCGTAAAATAAATCTGTTTTGTGTTTTTGCTGATAAACAAAATGACAAGGCGTAAAAGACTTGGGTGCCGGTCCCCAGGCTCGAAACCCGAATCACATGATATCGCCAATTATCAACTGTCAACTGAGCTTTAAAAAAAACCTTCTCACAACGTAGATCGTTGATTCACTCAATTCCTGATGCCTGGAGCGTCCTATAGGAAGTGTCGAAGAAACTGGACAATTTCTGGCACCACCCACGCGTACACGTGAGGGTGCCCACACTAAAACAAACTTTATGTCGTAGTCTGCTCTCGTGGGGAGGCAGATAAATCTCACTCGACAAGAAAAATTATTCGATAAGAGAAAGTAAGGTGAGGTTAAGAGAGCGTCTCTGTCTCTCAAGTTGTCAACTCGAAATTTCTTTTCGCGCTTAATCGACCTCGAAAAAGCACCAGAAAACGCAAAACGCTTATTGGCTAGGAAATAGCTAAGGATAGCCCAAAATTGTTGAAAAATAGCTCTAAAAACGATGTTGAATTCTCGCGTTGCCAAAACAAGAAATGCGCTAGATTTAGCATTAAAACGCTAAAATGGCAACACTGTATGGCGACCAGTGCCGAAGTCCAGGTTTCAGTTACATACATTAGCTTAGTGGTCCTTACAAATATAAGGTCTGGTCGAGACTAAGATTTTATACCTACAAGTATTCTAATAGGTTGATGCAAGTCCAACCTGATCACATAGCTTGGAGCGTACTCAATTAGCTGCTGAGAAATTTGTCCCGGTGAAGGGTTTTTCATACTCTTTGCTCATACCAGGAATCGAACCTGGGACATTTTGTGCGTGAGACAGAGCTGAGACGTACTAAACATTGTTGCACCGTCCGAGCAATAAGAAGTATTAATTATTTTTCAAGAAAAAAAAAATCCACCAACCTGCGGTTTTATCCCTGCCTTGCGTATCAATTATTCCGATGACGAAGATCTACTTCTCAGTCTAAATAAGAAATATGCACCTTTGCCAAATGAGTTATTTTATATCTAAATTTAGATATTTTTGCTAGATTTAGATTCAAGAAATTGTTATTAGATATCAGATATCAGTTTAGACGCTGTAAGTTTTTTTGTTGATAATGGGGCTTAAATATTTGTGTTATCTTTTCTTTTTTTTCTTTTCCTTACGTTCTTTGTACAAAATGAATTTAATCAAAACAGTGACAATATATTTGAATTTTGTTGAAGCTTCCAATTATTTCGATATTCAGACAAATCCAATTATTAAAGATCTACCCGATTGACTCACGCTAAAA
This sequence comes from Thysanoteuthis rhombus, assembly GCA_963457665.1. Taxonomy (NCBI): domain Eukaryota; kingdom Metazoa; phylum Mollusca; class Cephalopoda; order Oegopsida; family Thysanoteuthidae; genus Thysanoteuthis; species Thysanoteuthis major. Next base: position 21,939,031 of record OY735242.1, on the reverse strand, counting down.
CCATAAAAGATTGTAATGTTGTTTTAAATCAATTTGATTTAACCAAATAAGAAACAATTTGATTTAAATCCGAGTGGCTCCGCGACGCCCATGATAGAGAAATATGGCAGATCCTGGGGAAGGTCTATGTCCAACGACGGACGTTAAAAAACTGATGATGATGAATTAGATTAGAAATTTAAGTCAATTTTATTTATTCATAAGTTCATTTTGTGTAATGAAGTAAATTAATTACACTGTTACAGTTTTGATTAAAATCATTTTGTGTTAAAGAAGCAAGAAGAAGAAGAAAAGATAGTTTTAATGCAACTTTTAAAACATGGCTGAAAAGCGTATATTTGGTGGTTGACCATACTTTTATTGATTGATAGATTTTAATTTTTTCCGACCCTCACCGCCTATCCCCCACTAACCCTCCTGCTAATTAGATTCTTTTATATTTTCATATCACCCCATTCATTCCAACCCTTTCCTGCTAATTAGATTTTTATTCTTCACACCCCCTTGCTTACCCTCAGCTAATTGGAATTTACTGTTTCTGACTCCCTCGATAATTCCATTACCACCTATTATTCCGTATTCCTGAGTACACACTTAATCTAGCATATACAACTTTTGAGAAACTGGCCCGTTTAAAGATTTTAATTGTACAAGCCTGGCTGCAGCGGGGTCTAACTCTACTCCTAGTCCGACTGAAGATGATTACTGCAACTTTCGTATTGTATAAATATTTGATAAATTCGTAGATATTGAAGACTTGTCAGTTTAGCTCAGCTAATATTTCTATTGAAGACGATTACAGCAACTTCTTCCTTTATTGTTCATATAATGATTAAACAATTATGGAAATATATATTTTATAGAAGAAATGTATGTGGGTGAGAAAAAATTCATAAAATAATCCATTATTGAGTATTTGTAACATGATTTTTCGTAGATATGTAAGTCTTGTCTGTTTGGCTCTGTCGCCTACTGATCACTTGCACATGATTTCAAAATCCTGGCAGTGAAGTGTTTACTCTCCTGAATTAGGTGAGGATTGTTCTTCTTGTTAAAAAACAAAGTCAACTCCAGCGTCTCACTTGGACTGGAGAATTTTATATTCAAGAAGAATAATCATTCTCTCTATCTTCTGTTTTAATTTTATTGAATAAAATCAGTTAAACCTTACCGGAAAGTAATAAAAAGTGTATACTGTATATTATTGAAATAAAAGCCTACAGGTGTTTACCACACTTTTCTAAAATTCGCTTTACGCCCTTTTTTCTTCTATGAAAAGAGAGCGAAAAGCGAAAACAGCGTTCAGTGTTTGAGGAGCAGTTCTTTATACTGTATCTCCCCACACTCCGACTACTCAGCCTGACATACAATTATCACCATTTTGTGGGTCTGGGAACGCTCACATTTTTCCCATTATAAATCATCGGTAATTGCTTCTTTCGCTTTACTCAATCAAATGTTTGTATAGGAATGTTCGACTTTGGGGGATCGGTGAAAACCTGTGCGTAAACATGTCAAGTCAGTGTTGAAAAATTTTTTAAAAAAACAACAAATAAACTTGGAGATCACATCCGGGTGCTTCAAAAAAGTCGGTGAGAAACAGCACACCCGACAAGAAAAATAGATAAAATTGAAAAAAAAAAAAAGAATGAAAGGAAGGAAATCGAAAAATCTATAAAAAGAGGGCGACTGTTAACGCCGGACAATAATCAAGTTTACAGTCCTAGAATGATATGATTAACCGGCCTGTAGCAACCCCATTTTTTTTTCCTGTAAATAAAAGATAAAATATTGGGCGTGGGAGAAGATAACATGTTACAACAATAACAAAAAAAAAAGTGATCAGAGGCATAGCTAGAGATCAGGAGGGATTCGGGGGGTCGGGGAGAAAATAAATGAGCAAAATTTAATGAGATTTGATGAAAAACGAAAATCCGCAATATAGGATGAAATATAACTTAATTGGCGAAAAACAGCCCCAAAGTATGGTTTATTATGCAATTAATGTATAAACAAATATATATCCTTAATGTATAATGAGGAAATGCCGATGGCCAATGGGTTAACAGCGTGAGACATAGACTAGGCGAGCCGAGCTCAAACTCTGACTGAGATTTAGACTAGTACTAATGCTCCTAGGAGAGGCATGAATTCAACTCTCTCCCAGCTATGAATAAAATAGCGTATGGCGAAGTGAGTGACATCACTTTGGGTGTTTGTCGGCTCTAAGTCTATATTCATATGTTGTGAAGACCTCGATGAACTCTGAGACGAGGAGAAATTTGTGATATGTTGCCGTGGCCAGCGTAAGGGCATTTACCATACTATCGTATAAAAACTCAGAAGAAATGCTGTAGGTGAACTATGATTTATAAAACCCAGGGGCGTTTTGAATAGCCCCCCCCCACCTCTCCCCAGCTAGGTTTCTGAATACTGTATTTGTTGGCCTATAAGATGCATAAAAAGGAGGGTATACAACAAATGCATTCTCCTGATAGTCACCTATGGAGCTGAAACATGGAACCCAACCTATCCTGATAAAAAAACTGACCCTCAAACTGAGAAGCTTTCATCATGCACACGGAAGGATCATACTCAATCTCACATGGAGAAACAGCACATTATATCAGTGGGAAATAGGAGTCCGAGACATCATAGAATCCATCAGAAAACTCAAATGGCAATGGGCTGGTCATGTTGCAAGAATGGCAAACAACTGATGGACATCAGAACAAGGATCCCAAGAGATTACATGCGTAACCAAGACCAGCAGAAAACAAGATGGAAAGACGAGTTGGACAGGTTCAGAAAGTATTGGCTCCGCGACGCCCGTGTGGCGAATCCTGTGTCTGGTCTATGTCCAACGACAGACGATAAAAAACTAATGATGATGAAGACGCATGGTTCACCAAAATAAAATAGGAACCATTGCTCACTGCAATTCATATAAGTTCCAGAACCGCTTTAGATAGGGAGCGTCCGATGGGACGGGGGGCATTTGATCCCTTCTGGATCAGGTCCTCTCATCTAAGGTAAGGTTGTTTGAATATTTGAACCTTATAGTCAATAGAGGATAATGGTGCAGTCAATGGTTTTATGCAAACCAATTTAAAGTACTTGTATAAAAAGATAGCATTATTTTCCTCTGTTAACACGGTATGTTGCTGCGAAGATATATTCAGGGTTTATCCTTTTGTCCTTACTGAATATATATATATATATATATATATATATATATATATTCCCCAACCTGCTTGGAAAAGTGACAGCGTACGCTCGTGGGGACTACTGCTAACTGCAAATCATCCAAGAACCAGGACTGTCCATTTAGTGCTTAGTCATAATACCAACGCATTGAATGCAGTTTAGTTTTTGCACAGGATTAAAAAAAAATCCAAACGTGCATCATGTATGCCGATTAATATGGTAATTTTAAAGGTTATCAAACACGGGTCCATCAATAACAACAACAAGAACAATCCTCACGAAATTTAGGAGAATAAACTAACAGTTAGAGTCAACTTTTCCCTACTGTGATTTGAATTCACCACCCCGTGATTAGAAGACGGCTCCCTAACTGACTGAGCTAAACTGACAAGAATCTATTAGTTATGTATAAAATTCAAAAGTTGCAGTCATCATCTGCAGTCAGAGTTGAAGTGGGAGTGGATTTTGACCCTGCAGCAGGTTCTTATGTAATTACAATTTCCGTGGCAAACTAATTAGTGCTTCCAAACTTGATTTTATTAAGATTATTAATAGCTAATTGATGGATTGATATTTAATCGAATAAAGTATATAGTTAGAGTAATAAAAAATAACCCAAATCTATTTTCGATGATCAAATTAAATAGTTTTAAATCTATATTATGATAAGCAACGTGTCAGTCTGTCTGTCACACTTCGATATTAGAAAAAAAAAAAACATATTGAAATTGGGACTGTTGATAAAAGAAGGCGAAACAGTGAAGAAAATGCGATGGAATCGAAGTCACTTTCGAGTGTCGGTGAGCGGAAGATTTGGTCAAGTGCCGTGGGTGGTCGTTTCAGGCAACTCCCACGTTTTTTTTCTCCAGATACTACAGATTTCTACCCACAGATATACTGTTAGCAAAGCAACGGGTATTTTGCAAGTATTTTAAAAGCTATGAATACGTTTCGTTATTTGTGTGATTTCAGTTCTAAGTTCCAAATTGTGTATTTGCTGCTGCTGGACTAACTTAATTATATCGAGTTATTAATTCACGCCCAAAAGGTTTATTTTACGACAAGCATATAGGACCAGATTCAAACATCAGGGACCCGGGGCACTTCAGGTTCGGTGGGCCCCTCATACACAGCAGTTATTGTCAATCTATTTCTTATTATTCTTTTTTTATTATTATATTTTTGTACCAAGGGGGGCCGGGTTGAATGTTCGTCTTGTCCCGTATAAATTCGACAATGCCGGCATAGAACCTGAAAAAATAAACCTGTCATCGAATATCGAATAATTGGAATTGAATTTTGAATTAATGGAATTGATTATTCAATAGATGAATATATTTTAATTGTAGCCCTTTAAATGCTTTTAAATGCATCTGTAATTAGTATCACCAAGTCGAAGTGATCTACGATTTCCGGTGACGTAAAACGAAAAATTGCGTTCCTACTTTGTGTCTCAAATAAATTAAGCAATAATATAGGTAAATAGTATTTACTTTTCAACAAAATAATCTCCCTGCCTTTACCCTTTCCCCTTTTTACACTGGGTGGGTTGGGGGTGCCGTACAGGTGGAAGGGGTGTGCTCCGTATGCTACTTGTCAGTCTGTTATCTTAGCTCTGCTGCTTTTAAATACTACCCTCCCTCTTTATGTGAGTGACAAATCAACAAAACGGGATTTGTATAGTTAGATTTGTATTGTGGGTAAGGGGCGATGACTGGTGGGTGCGGCTATTAGTTTATTGGACGACAGGCAAGTTTTGAACAAATTGAAAAAAAAGCTAAAATTATTGATCAAATAGCTTGATATTGGGGTTAGGATTAGGTGTAAGGTCAGGGTTAGGTTATTAGGGGACACAGTCATTGAAGTATGAGATGCGAAGGAAAAGCTATACAAGCTCTGTAGGAGGGACCGCTCTTTTCTAGGGACCACACTACTTACCTTTTTATTTTAAATAAGCTATTTAAAAATTATTTTACTATTATCTAAATCTAAATACTTCCAGATTTTACGAATATGCAAAAATATGCCACATTTCTGTAAAATTGAAAGGTCGATACCCTTGAACTAGAAAAAGTTGAGTGATCGTAACAGATTTTACAAGAATATATGTAAAAACGTACCAAAAATAATTTGCCCAAATTAAAAAAATAAATAAAATTAGTTTCATTCAAAGTCTCATTGAACAGCATACTTATGTATTATTTATTGATGTCCAACAAGTCCCAGTCTAAAGTTATAATAGTTTGACCAGGTGAATTTTAGAAGTACATTGATGTACTAGCAGAGCTGGCCAAACTGCGACTTACAGGCCACACGCGGCTCTTGAACACGTACAGTTCGTGGAAATATGTTGATTTAGCCCCTTTTCCCATCACTATTAATATGAAAGGTGAATAAGAAAAAATTAGTAATTATTTACCGGGTATAATCTTTGACCCTACTGAATTAAAATGTAAGTTTAATGCTCTTGGTTAATAAAAATATATTACTATATTATTTAAATATAGGATTTTAAACAACTATCAGTCAAGATTTTGAAAGTATTCGGTATTAGTGATGAAGAAGGCTAAAAAGTCAATAATTGAACAACCGTATCGACAAAATTTGAAGTTCAGTAAAAACAAAAAACATCGAAGAATATGGTCAGAATGAATTCCATTCATGACATCACTGCCATTTTCCACATGAAAATATATTTTTAAAAAAGTGAAATAAATATAATAAACCCGACAAAATAATAACCCCCAAAATGGCGTTTTTGTTTCTTTTTAATTAGAAGGGGTCCAGTGTAGTACTGATGCCAGTTTTCAAGTCTGTTGACAAAACAGTATGGCCAGGAGTGCTGGGATTCACAAACACGTAAACAAACACATAAACACACTCATAAACACACAAACACGCAAATATATGAAAAAGAATAGAGCTCTACATCATCTTTGATGGCTACGGTCGTTCATCTGAACCGCTTTACGCACAACATGAACAAGTGACGTTAAGTCCGTGGGAACCCTCCAAAATAGGGTTAGTCATTCAATACAAAACTGTCACGTAATCAAAGTCTTTTAGCAGCATGCCGTGTCGGGGCTGTTCAGTTGGAAAATTGGAAAAAAAAATTATTTATGTCACCTTTTGTTGAGCAGTGAAAAACCTAAAATGGCAATGGGCTGGCCAAGTCGCAAGAATGGCAGACTCCCGATGGACATCGCGACTCACGATACAGATTCCCCGAGATCACATGCGCAACTGAGGCCGGCAGAGTACCAAATAGAAAGACGAGCTAGACAAATTCAGAAAGTACTGACTTCGCGACGCCCACGATATTGAAGTGTGGCGAATCCTGGGGTGGTCTATGTCCAACGACGGACGTTAACAGACTGATGATGATGAAGGAGATGGATTTTTTAAAAAAACAACAAAAAACGAGCATGTATGCAGCCGGACCCAAACTAAATGATCAATTTTGCATAAATAAACATTCAAAATCGAACCCCCGCTGACAACCAGGAGGGGATTAGAAAAAACGTTTCTTTCAGACATAATAAAGAGTAAATGTTGGAATGTTCAGCCTCTTATCTTCATTGATTCGGTCTGTCTACGCGATAGATTACATACACCAGCCAGACAACCCTAAAAACTGAAGACACCTATGTTGACTGTTTTGGTTAACGATTTCTACCCCCCCCCCAAAAAAAAGCCAGTTTTTGAGCCCCGTGCGCAAACCCCTGCCCTAAATGCAGGCGTAAAATGAAGACCTAACGCGAATATGAAACTTAAACTGTCAAGATAGTGTTATAAAGGAGCTTGGTAAACAAAGCGTTGACTGATGATTTTCCTTTCCCTAAGAGCAGGTGTCAAGTGTTAATTAACAGTGTTGTAATTAATTTTAAGTTTGTTAAGAAACCTGCTCGAGTGGGTAGGGTTTTTTCCAGCGAGTTGAGTATTTCCAGGTGTGACAAACAATACAAAAAGGTGTTGGAAGGTATAAAATAAAAGTAAAAATTCATAAATCACAAAGGTGAAAGGAAGATAAAAATGTAAAATACACGAACGTTTCTGAGAAGGTCTCAGGTGGCACAAAAATCTCGGATACAATTTAGAATCCGTCAACCAAAACTGTCAATATAGATTTCTTCAGTTTCAAAGTGAGTCTGGCTGGCTGACTGGCCATCTATCTCTGTACTTATCATGGCATGCTGCCAAAAGACGTTGGTTAAGTTACGGTTTATTGAGTGACTAACTAGACCTCTGTGTATGTATGTATGTATGTATGTATGTATGTATGTATGTGAGTGTCTGTGTGTGCATGTGTGTGTATGTGTATGTGTGTATGTGTAAGAGAGAGGGGGGTAAGAGACAGAGGAAGAGAGAGCAATAATGGAGTGGGGCTGGGGCTAACTCTTTTTTTTTTTTTTTCGCGGGAACGAAAGGTGAAAGCTTTTCTTTTTACCATTTTTCCGCAAGAAAAAATGTTTTCATTTTGTTGGAGAGAAAGAAGAGATTTTTTAAAGTTATCTTATCGAAGAAAACAATTTTGTTTATCAATGAAAGTATCTTTTTCGTGGAGGGAAAAATACTTCTTTTGGGGGATTAGAATTATCCTCCACAAGAAAGGAAGCAAAATCTTTCGGGTTAAACTTTATAGATATTAAACTATATTCACGGGAAAAGAAGGTAGGCTTTTAGAGGTATGAGATTTTACCACAGAAAATGTTGTTTTTTCTAGATATAAAACTATTTTATTGCGAGAATAAAAAGGGGGGGGGTGCAAAATGAACGGAAGAGAAAGAAAAAAAGCAGAATACGTTGCCGGCAGAAAGTACGAGGTTTGTCTGAAAAATATCCAGTCATTTTGAATATCTCGAAAACCGGTTGCGCAACCATAACGTAAGTTGACAATCAATTAGAAAGGATCTTATTACATGCGAGTAAAAAAAAAATTCTCGCGTAGGGTTACTCGGTCACCAGTTAGGTACTATTGGCTGAGTGGGACCGTCTCGCAAACAATAACTGAGCGAATCCATTTTCTATGTCTCGTTCAAGAGTTTTTTTCGGAGGGGTGCAAAAAATCGAATCACCAAGGTATGTCCGTCCTTTATAGTCTACATTTGTCTCTCTACGACTTCTGGCTTTTACCTAAAAGAGATTTCAGACCCTGGGCGAGATTAAGGAAAACGTGATGAGCCAGCTGATGACGAAAAGTGGATTGGGATAGGTGTATGGAGTCCCAATGGGGAATACTTTGAAAAGGACTAAGGTGCCAGTACCGTATGTAGGCCTTTTTTTTTTTTTTCGTTTATATCAAATGAATGACTATTTTCCAGATAGACCTCGCATTTTCACACCAATTAAGGGGTTTAGGGCGATTAACATAAGCTATTTATATCAAGAGGTAGGGTTGGGTTACCCCAAAACAATCACGTATATAGATCGATAAATAGATAGGTGAAATCTTTTCAAGACTTCAATGAACAGTTTGAGATAGATAGATAGATAGATAGATAGATAGATAGATATGAACTGGCTGATACACCTCCCCATATATATATATATATATATATATATATATATATATATATATATATATATATATATATATATATATATAGAGAGAGAGAGAGAGAGAGAGAGAGAGAGAGAGAGAATGCGAGAATGAATGAATGAGAAAGAGAGAGTTAGAAAGAAAAGAAAACAATAACTAGTCTCTTCTACTGCATCAGAAAGTTGAACTTAGAAAAATAAACAACATACCCATGGTGTGATTTTTAAATCATAAATATGTTATATCAATTCTTTCCATCCCAGAGAGTATTCCCTTCTTCCTATGAAGAAAAATGGTTTGTTATTTTTCATGTTGTACGCGAAGTTTTCTTCTTTTTTTTTTTGTAAATTTTTTTTCTTTTTTTTTTTCGAAAAAACACTCCGCAAATCCAGAAATGGTTTTCTTTCAAAAGAATATAATCTGCAAATCCGGAAGAAAAAAAACTAAGGTAAAATCTTTTCCAGATTTCTAGACTTCTGTGCGGCGTTTCGTAAGTATTTCCGACTTTAAAAAAAAAAACAAAAATAAAAATCTTTAGATTGGAATGTAACTTTCTTTTTTAATCCATTCTGATTTTTTTTTCCAGTTCTTAGAAAAGGGTGATTTCACAAATCTCCCCAAAAGGTCCAGAAAATTTCACCCTCTCTCTTTAGAAATCACAAAAAAAGTAGAAAGTTCTAATGTTGATAATTGTGGAATTAACAAGTGCAGGATTGCACGACCACTTCGTTGGTTCCAATGTAAACTCTTCTTGTGATTTGATCGAACTGTAGATGTATTAGGTGTTGAGTACCGGGTTGTATAAACACTTCTTGGTTCCGATGTAAACTATTATGATTCAATGAAACTGTAGACGTGTTGAATTTTAGAAGTACACGATCTCACAGATATGTACGATGTTTTATGCTATTTGGCTTTCGAGCATAATTTTTTTAAATCTTCGATTTTATAAACCGACAGGGGGATTGAATACTTTTCCCATGGTTCTTGCAAAATAGAATTTTCTCTTTCTCTCTCTCTCTCTCTGTCTGTCTCTCTGTCTCTGTCTCTCTCTCTCTCACGTATGTATATATATATATTATTTTTAACGTGTGGGAGTTAATAAGTTTAAAATCTTTTTTTCTTTTTCTTATCCACTGTATACTGTAGCCATCCACGGCAGTTCGGGTTCAGAAATAGATTTCCAGAATATGTATCAATGAACGTGCAGCCTCGAGTCAAAAAAGTATTTTTCTTCTTTTTTTTCTTTCAACAGAGCGAGAGAGAGGAAGGGAGAATGAAGATGAAAAAGAGAGTTTCGTGTCCATATGATTGGCTAATCAAGTGTGTAGTAGAGATGCAGGAATTCACCCATTCTATTGACAATGTGTATCCCCCCCAAACAACTGACAAGTACTCCGTACGATAAATGAGTAGAAAGAAGAAGGAAGACAAGATTATGTCAGGCTAGTATCAATAAAACGGTGATATGATCTGTATCAACCAGGACTGCTAATTGATTACAAACCATCTCTCTCTTTTTTTTTTAATCACAACAAATGAACACAGAGGAACGACCTTTTTCACGCGAATGGATGGATTTTTTTTTAAAGAGTCGGTGCTTTTAGCAGCGTTCAAAGATTGTTTCAGTAATAAAATAAATAGCGAACATAATTCGTTCGTTCATTTCATTTTTCAGATTTCTAAGCGATCGTAAGCCTGTGTTGAAAAATCCTGGCCAGGCTGTCAGATAGTACTCACTCAGGTAAACGACAGGGGTGTGTAAATAGATGCGGGTATGTTAGTGAAATCTGTTTTCTGTCTCCTTCTCCCCCCACCTGTTTCCGAAGGAAAAAAAAATCGTTCAATTTGAACGAGAATCTGCACTGCTCACTTACTGCCGTAGATCGACGGTCTGAGTTATGTTGTGATAAAAGCAACTGAAATTAAGACGAAGGAAAATAATGGTTACAAATTAAAGACTTCTCTGCAGTGCTTTGTTGTTGTTGTTGTTGTTGTGTGTCTGTGTGTATGTGTGTGTGTGCGCGCGTGTGTTTGTGTGTGGGTGTGTGTTTATTTAAAATCCTTCAGCGTGAGGATGTTTTTTTTTTCGTTCGTTTCTTCGAATCTAAGAAGATAAAAAATCAAATACAATATTGACAATGAATGCAGCCGAGCGACAAGAGGCTATGATATATATATATATATATATATGTATATATATATATATTTTTTTAGGTTCCCCGTTTTTGCGAATAACGAGAGGAAGAAAAACCTGTGAACGCACTTTGCAATGAGTAAGAGACGTGTTTTTTCAAAAGCTTTGGTTGTTGTGTTAAAACACAGAAAAACAAAAACAAAAAAACTCAGCAATTCTTTTTTCCTTCTTTTCTTTTCCAGTAAAAAAAAAGCCTGTACGTTTTTGTTTTGTTTTTTGTTTTGTTTTCTTCCCTTATTTTCCCACTTTCTTTCCTGGAGTAAATTTCAAAAGCAGTAGTAGCGACATGTGTCGAACTTCACTTAAACAACACCATCGAAAGCCGCGTTTTCACACACACGCATGACACTCTTTTCCCTTCTCTTTCTTCGCTCATTCATGGCTTCCCTCGTGCTTCTCTTCCTCCTTACTCTCCTCCTCAATCTTACTCCTTACTCTCCTCCTTACTCTGCGCATCAATCTTTGTCCTTCTCTTTCTTCCCTCACTCATTGCTTTCCTCGTTCGTCTTTTTCTCGCTACTCCCCCTCGTTACTCATCCTCATTATTCCACCCTCTTTTTCTTTCCTCGTCTCCTTTACTGTCTCTTTCTGTCTATCGTTGGCGAAGGGTTGTGGTAGCCTCAACAGCACAAATGCTCTCTCTCTCTCTCTTTCACATCCGAGATCGTTGGTAAGGGGGTCGTAATGGCCTAAACCACACAAATGGTCACTATCACTCTCTATCTCCCCTTTCTCTCTCTCCCTCTCCCCCTCTCTCTCTCTCTCTCTCAGTCTCTCTCCCAGACTTAGTCTCTCTCTTACTATAAAGACGTAGTGAGGAGGTCGTGATGGGCTAAACTGCACAAAAGGTCTCTCTTTCTCTCTCCCTCTAACTGTCAGCCCTCTCTCTCTCTGCCCTCTCTCAATCTCTCTCTCTCTCTCTCTCTCTCTCTCTCTCTCTCTCTCTCTCTCTCTCTCTCTCTCTCTCAAACCCAATATCATTGGTGAGGGGTCGTTGTGGTCTGAACTGCACAAATGGTCTCTAGCGCTCTCCGTGTCTCTATCTATATCTGTCTCTCTCGACCACTATCTCTTTCTCTCTCTCTCTCTCTCTCTCTCTCAGGCACATACACACACACACACACTCTCATTCTCTCTCTTTCTATGAAGCCTTGTAGTCGTAACGGGCTAAACAGCTCAAAAGGTCCTCTCTCTCTCTCTCTCTCTCTCTCTCTCTCTCTCTCTCTCTCTCTCTCTCTCTCTCTGGGTCACTTTTTCTCTACTTTCCTGAAGCCCGATATCATTGGTGGCGGGAGGGGAGATTAAACAACATAAATGAGCCTAGATAGTGACATTTCACAACATGGAAAGAGAAAAAATAGAAAAAAAAACAATTTTCTTACCTCTGCCAACGAAGTTGGAAGAGGTATATGTATTCATTCATGTCCACGCAATACCTCCAAAAGCTCTCCATGAATTTCGATGAAATTTTGTGGAAGGATTGGCCATGTGCTAAGGAAGAATCGATTCAATTTTGGGTTGGATCCAGGAATCTGTTTTCGATTGAGAGATGTTTTTTTTTTTTTTTTTTTTCATCTATCCAGAAGCGCAAGACAACAGTCATGAACATGTTAAATTGAAACACAGTTACTTCCCTTTCATCGTAGCTATATATATGAACTGATGTTCATTCAGGTTATTAGTTTGAGCATGGCGTTGGTAGAGGTATGCGCTCTCCGAGTGCTTCAAAAAAGAAGCCTTGGCGAGGAAGTCCACTCTCTCCCCGGTTGAATTATAGCAGCCGTTTTGCTATGAACGAAGTAGAAGAGGAGGAGGAAAAACAAGGCAGGTGAGAGTCACCAGTACCTCTACTACTCCAACTAGTAGCACTGTAGTATCGAGAAACCCAACAGTAGTTATAGTAGTTTTTCTAAGTAGTTTCAAAGCAGCAACACCAGTGGGAAAAGTAATGGTTTCGAGACTTGTAAGAAACTAGAGTTCGTAAAATTCACTCCAGGTACTGTATTACTGTTACAACTTAATACGGTATTTCGTTCTAAAAAAGGTGAACAGATTTTATTTCTTTATGGACGTGTCTCTTTTGATTGTGCAAAATCCAATGCTCGCACGATTATGTAAGTAAAATAGATTATCAAATTGATTAACTGAGGGTGTAATCACATGAAAATATTTCTCCGAAATTAGGAATGTAAACTTCGTTGAATAATTTCGTCTTTTATAAAATAAACATCGAAAAATTTATTTACATCCAATAATTAGCTGATTTTTCTGTAGATTCTGGAAAACCGGTCTGTTTTTGTTTTTTTTTACCCTAAAAATGTCTAAAGCAAATTATTCTGCTCTTGTTTTGTTCATAGGTGAACAGCTTTTCACTATTTAAAAGTATCTTCTGTTCTTAAGAATGCACACAAATAATTTTTATATCATATATTTCTCGGACCGTTCTACTTACTGATGACACAAAGATATTGACAATACAATTAACTTTTATACGAGTTCAATTCTTTTTCTCCTGAAGTGTCGATATCCCGAAAAAACAACTTGAAGTACTCGTGTTTCATAAAACACCAGTTCATGGGGTCTGCCCTGGTCAGTACTATAGGCAGAGGCATAGCTAAAGAAGGGGGATTTGGGGATCGGGAGCTTGGCTCCTCGAGGGGCCCCTCAGCTACGTCTTTGGTTGTAGGTCAATGTTCAAATCAAACATGTGATAAAAGCAGAGTATGTTACACTAATATCAGTGACGACCATCAACCCCTCTCCCTTCCTACTCTCTTATCAAGCTACCTACATTTTCCTTTTCATCTCTCCCTTCCTACTCTCTTATCAAACCACCTTCCTTTTCTCTCCCTCTCCCTTCCCGTCCTCTTATCAAACAACCTTTTTCTCCCCCTCCCTTCTTACCCTCTTATTAAGCAACCTTATTATCTTCTCCCCCTCTCACTTCCAACCATCTTTTCAAGTTACATAACTTTTTCTCCCATACCCTCATACCTCACATTAAACTACCTTTTCTCCTCTCTCCCTTCATATCCTCTTTTTAAACTACCTTTCTTGTCCTCTTTCTTCCTACCCTCTTATTAAATATACGGCATTTTTCTCCCCTTTCCCTTTCTACTGTGTCTATTACACTTATAGTGTCAATAGATGCCATCACCAGGGCCTGTTTCTATACACTTATGATGATAAAGATAATCAGCAGCAGCAGCTTTTTAGCGTCCGTCTTTGCACACAGACCTTCAACAAGATTCACCAGGCCCCTCTATCATGGGCGTTGCGAAGCTAATACTTCCTGAACTGGTCTAGTACGTCACTTATTTGGCCAGCCATAATTTCGAATATGATCTTTAGGGATTCAAGTTGTGTGTCGTGATGTCCAGCTGTTGTCTGACATTCTATCAGAATGGCCAGCCCATTGCCATTCAGGTCTTCTTATATTTTTTTTTTCTCTTATGTGCTACCTCGTGATCTCTCATATGCTGTTGAATATGATTCTCTCTTGTGAATGTTGCATGGTTCTCAGTTTGAAGGTCAATCTTTTTGTTTGGTTTTAGGTTCCAGCTCCATAGGTCATTATCGGGAGAATGCATGATGGTACACCCTTCTTTTTAGGATTAATGGGATCTTCTTGTTCTCGAAGGCTGAGCAGCATTTGTTGCTTGATTTCTTCATCTTTTGAGAATTTCATGGAGATTCGTTCTCCTAGGAAGATGTAGTGGTCTACTTTCTTCAGCTCTGTATTTTCTATTCTAATCGTTGTGTCTTTGTCCTCTACATGTTCGTTGTAAATGACATTTGTTTTACTGAAGTTCATGTGAAGGTCTACATTCTTGCTTCCTTCATTCAGTTTGTTTTGCATTCTTTAGAGATCATGAAATTTCTCAGCAAAAAAAGACAATGTTGTCAGCAAATCTGAGATTACTAAGGTATTCGCCGTCTATTCTGATTCTTTTATTATCCCAGTCTTGGTTTTGGAAGATCATCTCAATACAGACTGTAAAGAGTTTGGGTGAGCTGGTATCAACTTATGTCAACCCTTCTTCGAGCTGGAAGGGCTCAGTCTTTATGTAGCTTGATCTGTTGTGTCGATAGATATGTTGTTGGACTCTGATAATCGATAGATATGTTGTATGATAGCATCAATAACTTTGGGGATTTCTACTGAGTTGAAGGCTTGTTTGAAGTCAATAAATGCTTCAACGAGTAGCATTTTATATCATCATGTTTTATATTTCAGTTGATTTACCGAATGGAAATGGGCAATGGTCGCTTAGCTTCTTCTGAAGCCAGTTAATTCCCGTGATTGGTTTTCATCTTGCGTTTTGGTGGAATGTTTGTAGATACAATTGGGTCGGATTATTGGCCTGAATTTGTTTCGGTTTCTCGTCTTATATAATAGCATTATAATTGCAGTGCTCCAATCTTCTGGGACTTTATTCTGTTTTAGGAATATTGGATAGCATGGATACTTTGCTAACGATGACTCTGCCAACTCGATGGTGATCTTATCTGGTCCAGAACCTTTCTTTGTTTTTACTTGTTTGATGGATGGCTTCACCTACCACAGAGTAACTTCTGGGATTTCTTCGAACTGGTTTCACATAACTTGTATATGCTGTTCGTTGTTTTATGTTTCTTGTTTAGAGAAGTTGTGGTTTTCGTAGGATTCTTGAGCGCATTCAACAATTCGGTCCCTACGCGTTGTTAGGTTTCTGTTTACCCCGAACACTAATTATTTACTGACAGTTTTTTTTTTAATAGTTTTACTGCCACTTACTTATTCGAGTATGCTTTCGCTGCCTGCTATTGTTTATATTCTTTTATTTTCTCTTCATTCCTTTTCGATGGTTTTGCTTCAATCTTTTTTCTCTTGTTGTCGGTGGCTTGATGTTTCTGCATTTTCCATGAGATTTTTTGTTTCTTCTGAGAGTTTACTGATGGTTTGTTGCTCTTTAGTTTAAATATATTGACGGCTTCTTTTAGAGAGGTTGTTATTTCATTGTTGAGCTCACTCTTTGTTAGATGAGAAGTTCGTCTCTGTTTTTCAGTTTGAGCTTGAAGGATCGAGTGAACTCTTTTTGTACACTAAGAGGTTGCAGTTTAGTGCAGAACACATTCTTGGTTTTTTTTCTTGGTATCAACTTGAATTTCACATCTTATCATTTTGTGGTCGCTTCTTATATTGACTTGATTCAGGATCTGAATTTCTTTGACAGCGTATCTTTTGTCTGCTAAGATGTTGTCTATTTCGTTCTGGGTTTCGTGATTGAGGCTCCTCTGGGCCCATTTTCTGTTTGGTTTCTTCTCGAAAACGGTGTTCATTTTTGAACCCGTATGGTGAGGCGAAACAATAAAATCTTCACCTCGTTCTGTATTTTGTATCCGTGCTTGCCAATGCAAGTTCCATTACTTTGTCCCACCTGAGCGTTGAAGTCTCCCATAATGATGTTGAAGTATTTTTGGTATCTTGGAATATAGAGTCCAAGTAGTCGTTGATATCAAGCTTTTCTTTGGTTGACTGTGAAGTGGGAGAGTAGACTTGAATGATGTTTAGTTAGTACAGCTCTGAGAACTGTACGGTGACCCTGGCTACACTATAGCGTTGTATTGGTACGTACAGCATCAGAACACTCTCAACAGGCATTCCTCGAAAATTACTTTTTTTTTGTTGGTATTAGTGAAATAAGAAGACCCGGAGAAGAAACAATCGAACTGAAGAACAAATATCTATACATTTACGGATAAGATAGAAAATATGAAAACAGAGCAGAGCTGGCTTTCTTATTAATAGAAAAAAATCCAAAACAATTTGCTGGCGGTCATAATAACACATGATTATCGTCGGCAACAGGGCAGATCATGGACTAGTCCAGATGAGTCAGGGTTTCAAATGCTGAATCATATCTAGACAGGTAGGACCCTACTTGACTGGCGTCGCACAAACTTTCTCCCAGGATTACAATGAGTACCCGACCAAGCTGAGCTGATTATAAATACCTAGGGCACCTCACCGTGGAGTAGGCAGTTATTGTTGAGGGTTCAGTCCTTATTGGATGCCACTAGGGGTGAAAATGGCGGGGGCATGGCGTACACCTAATTCTCAATTTCCAGATTTGTTTCGTATGTTCAATGTTCACTAATGGGAACATTATCGTATACCTAGTTCCCGAAACCTAGTCTTGCCATATACCTAATTCCTAAAACCCATTTACATAACAAAATGTCACACATTTGTGGTTTTATACAAGACTAATCTAAATTGTGCTGGAGATTGGTGTTTCCTCTTCCGGTTCAACCCCTGACCTTGTATATCATTGGGATGCCATACTGAATACCCCACCCCATGATTTTCAGGACAATGGGAGTTACTTGGTTATGTCTATCTCTCCTCTTGGTAATATGACAGCTTCTATTAGATTATATGACAGACGCTAGGAGTAATCCCGAGCCTAATCAATTGCAAGAAGGTTACCATATACCGAGAAGTTATCCGTCTCCGGAACAGATTGCCAGCCAACGCTAGAAAATCCAGTTCACCCAGCTATTTACCCATACCTAGGGAAAGACCAAGACTAGAAAGCTAAATTTGCTCTGCTGTTTACCCATAGCGCAGGCTATTAGTACGAAAATATGTAAAATTTAGCATGAAGAATTTCAAAGTTCAATCCGGATATTAAAGAAATCGAATATCAGAAATGTAGGGAGAAAAAAAATGGAAAATATCTTTCACTCAAAAACGAATTCCTTGATCCGCTCTAAAATGTTGTTACTTTCCCTTATCCCATGACTTACGCTTTCATGAAATTTCATTGAAATTTATTGAGAATTTTTGGAGATATCGTGTTGGCTGACAGGAGCGGAACAGAAATTAATGGGGGCGGGGGAGGATGCAAAAAATCTCTCAAATCAAAAATAGATTCCTACATCCAACCCAAAATTTGATTACTTGTATCATACAATTTAGCTCCACCTTCCTCAAAATGGCGTTTTGTTTTTTTCGTTTCCAACTGAAAGATATTTTTTGTTTAAATATTTTATACATTTCTGTACTTTCTCATGTCTGTTTCTACAGTATCTTATGAAGTTTTCAGTGATTTTCAAAGAAATTTTGTAGCAGAGGGAGCCATATTGTACGGAGAAAGTGATTAAATTTCGGAATTTCTTTTTGATTGAGAGATATTTTCACGTTTTCCTCCATCAAATTCTGTAGTCGCTCTTGTCAACACGATATCTCCAGACGTTCTCAATGTATTTCAATAAAATTTCGTGGAGGTGTGAAACACCGGACAAGGAAGAAGGAACTGAATTTGGAGGTATTTGTTTTGGGTTGAGAGATATTTTTCCGTTTTTTTTTCTTCATACATTTCTGTATTCGCTCCTGTCTGTCTATACGGTATCTTCAAAAGTCCTCAATGAATTCCGATGAAATTTTGTCGAAAGGTTAAGCCACGTGATGAGAAATAAGTGATACATTTTTCGGTTGATTCAGGAATTTCTTTTCGTCGCAGAGACATTTTTTATCTTATTTTATTTTATTTCTATTGATATTCGGACCATCCTCATCTTGGTTGTTTTTCATACAACGTTTCGGCCATTGCACTCTATGGCCTTCGTCAGGTATCATCCGGTAGATGTATGAAAAACAACCAAGATGAGGATGGTCCGAATATCAATAGAAATAATAATAATACCTCATCTCAAAAATTCTGCGATATATTATTTTATTTTATTTCTCCATACATTTCTATATTCACTCAAATCTGTCCATACAATATCTGAGAGAGTTCCCAATGGATTTCGATGTTTTTTAGCGGAAAGGTGGGCTGCTGGATAAGCAGGAAGTGATGACATTTTTGGGATGGATCCAAGAATTTGTCTATATAATGTGCACTGATGTATGAAAACTTCTATAACTCATGTATCAAAAGATGATAATAATTATTATTGAATGCATAAAAGTAGGTTGTGTAATAATGATGCGGAGAAAATTGATGATTTCTTTATCATTTGAATAGGAATTTATCAAAATCTGAAATGTTTAATGATTTTTAGTTCATATATATATATATATATATATATATATATATATATATATATATATATATATATGATTTTTAGTTTATATATATATATATATATATATGATTTTTAGTTTATATATATATATATATGATTTTTAGTTTATATATATATATATATATATATATATACGATTTTTAGTTTATATATATATATATGATTTTTAATTCATATATATATATATATGTGTGTGTGATTTTTAGTTTATATATATATATATATATATATATATATATGATTATTTTATATATATATATATATATATATATATATATGTATATATATATATATATATATATATATATATATATATATATATAAGTTAGGTAACCAGTTCATTATAAGCTTATGCAATGCTCTTCCATAGGAATAGAGCACTCTGGTGGACGGGAAATTTAACTATAATAAATATATCGTTTAAATTCAGCCTTACTGACCGTCCAGTTTCGTAGCTCAGAGGTAGGATATCGGCCTCCGGGTCTGAAGCGAATGTTTCAATCCTGTCTCGTGGGATAATGGAAAGTCTATTGTCACACTGAAGAGCTGCAATACAACGAAACAGCTGTCTATGGATGACACAATAATGTATATATATATATATATATATATGTGTGTGTATGTATGTATATATTGATGGTCAAAATTGGAGGAAATATACTTTGTACATTAACAGTCGTCAGTTCAAAACTTGTCAAATTTTTTTCTTCATCTGGGTGGTTTTCAGGTATGATTTAACATGGTAGTCAAATTTCCTCCTATGAAATGTTAACTTCCACTTTAAGATAGACTATAAAATTATTTTTTCTCGGTTTATATAGTTTTCGTGACCTTTTGACTTTGGTTTATTCAAGATAAAACTTATTGTTTCTGGAGTAAATATTCTGTAAGACATGATCATTTATATTTTCACAACCCTCATATATTCGACAAAGCGTTGCTATTTTCATACAGAATTCACAGACTGACAGTTGTAAGGCTTGAATATTTGGATTCCCGGAACTGTAATCTATTTGGGCCATTAATCAAACCTTGTGCACCCAAAAACATGAATAAAAGCGTCTCAAGTCTTGGACTACTAGGATATAGTGATGGAAAAATGAGAGAGCATGAATCTCTCACCTTTTCTAGGCGCCTTTAATCTGAAGAACCCTTTCTATTGACTCAAAAGGCAGATTTTCGAAAATATAGTGGCATAGATTTGTCAATAAAATAACAATTTGAGTGAACCTGTTTAGCAAGGTTCAAAAAAGTTGCCGGCGAATGCAAAATTTTCACTGGGAGGTTTCCGGAGCTTCCTGATCAAGCGCGTAGCTCGTAGAAAAAAGTTATTGGTGAAATTATCTTTGAGGAAGGCTAAAATCGGCCAAAGTTTTTGCATTTCCCGTTAACTTTATTGCTTTCGATATGTTATATACTCACTTGAAGTCCACTTATCAAATGAAATAACTACGACTCAACAGCAGATTATAAATAAGAATAACAAGTTTACTTTTATTAAATTACTAATAATTTTTAGATTAGCCTGATATTCGGTTATCGTAGATTTTTATCGGATAAATTGGAAAATAATTCAGCCAGATCTAACCGGAAAATTGTTAATTTGGCAACCCTGGGTTGTCTATAATAGAAGAGATGATTTTTCGATTGGGTTCAGGCTAGAACATTTTGTTGTGTTCTTTAACTTCAATTGAAGGTCAAACGTGAGAGGAAATGAATTTGACGGAACACAGAAGTTTGCTACTCTAAAGATTTAAGTAATAAATTTTGTGAAGGTTTTAAAATGTTTGTACATATAAATTTGGCAGAACCTGAATAATTCAGCGATTTTATTTCATGGTAAAAATCTTTTTGTAGTTATAAAAAATCATTCACTAGATTGGAAATAAATATTCATTTCAGGATGACATACACTTCCTTATCTTCATAGAGGACATACAGCAGGAAGCCAGGAAGATAAGGGGCAGCTGCTCCCTGCAGTTGAATTATAGAACCGCTAAATTTTTTTGTGGTTACTAATGGGACCCCGAAGCATGTTTTTAGCATGTAAGTCTTTAAAAATCCAAAATTTGATTTAGTGCGGGTAGAAGAAAAAAAACGTTAAAATCTTTGCAAAAAGATAAAGGAAAGGGACTTACATCTACTAGTGTACCGTCGGGGGGTTGGGTCAGGTGACACCATCAGAGGGGTGAAACCATGAAATCCAAGACTTGCCGCTACTTTTTACGCTTTTTACAGTGATTTTAGCAATTTACTATTACAAAAAATCCATAAAAAGGCCAAGTGTTTTTTTAGCGCGTTTTTTTTTTTTTCTGTTTTTTGTGATCGATTTGGCGTGAAATTTTTTATGAGTTGGCAACTTTATGGCGACACCAAGTCTAGAAACGCTCCTGCTTACATCAACAGTGTCGTCTATTCAGAAATCCTCCCCAGAATATGAGATTATGGTTCCAGGTGTTAATTTCGCAAAAGATTGCAAAGTATTCAGATTTTAAGATTTCCAGATTTCAAATAAGAAATATCCAGTAAATAATCTTGATTTCCGAAAAATGTGGGTACTTGAAATCTTTTGCGAAATCCCTCCCCCAGGAAATTTCAAGTGAATGTGATCCAAGAGTTCATGACAGAGATGATTTCAATATTGAGTATTATACACAGTTGAAATCAATGATATCTTATTTGCCATATTTAGGCCTTCTGTAAGAACTAGCTGAAAATTCCATCCGTAATGTTGGTTTTCAGATAGTCTTATTATGGATTTTGCTATCGTTCTGGTAGAAGATTTGAACATGGAAAAAAGTATTATAGTTACACTGCAGACAAATGCAAATGTCGAATCCACGTTAATGGATGTTTATTGGAAAATGTCACGGAGCATAGACATGTGCCACAGCTAGTAGTATCAGCAATGGAGTTGACTCGCCATTACAGTCAATAATTGAACAACCGTAGCGTTAAAATTTGAAGTCATATAAGAAAAAAAAATATGGTCAGAATAAATTCTATCCATGCCATCACCGGCGTTTTCCAATAGAAAAACAAAACAACAACAAAAAAACAAAAATAGAGTAAAATAAAAAAAAAACATCCAGAAACATCTTCTGGAAAATCTTGATGTTATTAATAAACCCGTCAAAATAAGACCAAGAAAAGTTTTTTTAAAAAAGGTGATCTTTCCAAAAATTAAAACAACCATTTTAGAAGGTATCTAGGAGAGTACTGATGCCAATTTTCAAGTCTGTAGACAAAACAGTATGGCCAGAAGCGCTGGAACACTCAAACACACAAACACACAAATAAACATATATGCACAAAAAAAAGGCCCCGGTTGTTCAAAACTTTCAAATATTTGTGAGAGGGTTGGTGAGCCTGTTGCATCCAATGGTACCTTTAGGAGAATAATCCAAGAGACACAAGTCTCTTTGCCAAAGAACAACGTTTCCACATCAGAAGTACACTTCAATGAAACAAACTGTTTAGCGTCGTAGAAAACGAGATGATAAATCAATTCCAGCACTTAATTATCTGTTTATATAAAAACCATTATCACTTTTTTGTGTAGATAAATGTTCGTCTGTCACGCTATTCCAGACTGATATATAAAATTAAGAAACACTACTAAAACAGCGAAAATCGATAGACAGACAGCGTAATTAAAACAAAAAAGATATGTCACCAGAAATCATAGACCAATTTGACAAGCAAATTACGGGTGGATTGAAAAAGCATGCTATGGGCTTCAATTGCAAAATATTCATCAATTTAATATTCAACTTCATCAATTTGATATTTAATATTTATTACAGTATTTACAAGTACAATGCAACCTCCGATATAATGCGACCCTCACTTTCTGTAGCTAAAAATCAGAAATATATTTTTATCTACATTTAAAAATGCATAAAACTTGAAAAATAAGACACAAACACTAAAACAGACATAGTCCCTGCCTTTAATCACCAACTTTTAGTTTGAATTCACCAAAAGATCCGAATTTTGTATATTTGTTGTTTGTTAACATAATTCAGCAAAAATGTTACCAGTCATTTTTTTACGGGTTTTATGCTAATGTTAATTTATGAAATCTGTTGTCATTTTTTGTTTGTTGGCTCTGCAAAGCTAAAGAGAACAGATATATAAAGTTAACAATGTCCAGCAGTGATTCGAACACATTACCTGGAGGTGAGCAGACAAGTAGTCAAACCTGCTTGGCAATTGCTACGCCGTTATCATACAGGGTAAATATCAAATTCAGCTTGAGTGCATTTGGTAAGTCAGGGGTACTAGGAGGAAAGGGGACAATTATATTTACAGCAATTGCAACCAGCTAGCTAGCTAGAGAGACGGACAAACTAAGAATGAGAAATAAACAGGGAGAGATTTCTTGAAAGAGATGACTGAGTTTGAAAAGTAAATACTTTCTTTAGTTTGAAAAGTAAATACTTTCTTTGTTTCTATTTGATCCAGTTAAAAATATAACCAAGAAAAAACTTGGGATATAAAATCTTAATAACAAACAAGTTACTTGAAATTATTGAATCAAAAGAATGGCGGAATCAATTGTGTATGGATAACTTTTACAAATATATCATATCAGTCTTCTAACATCCATCGTTGACCTTCCCCAGAATCAACCACATTTCTCTGTCATGGGTGCCGCAGAGCCAGTATTTTCTAAATTAGTCTAGTTCATCTTTCTATCTTGTATTCTGTCAGCTTCGCTTTCGCATGTGATCTCTGGGGATCCATGTTGTGAGTCGTGATGTCCATCGGTTGTCTGCCATTCTTGCAACATGGCCTGCCTATTTTTAATAGATTCTTTGATGTCTCTGACTCCCGTTTTCTTCCTTATATACTGTGCTGTCTTGTGATCTCTCCATGTGAAGTTGAGCATGATTCTCTCATGTTTGCATTGTACGCTTCTCAGTTTGCTGGTCTGTCTCTTGGTTAGGTTCCATATTTCAGCTCCAAAAGTGACTATCGGGAGAATGCATTGGTTGTATATTCTTCTTTTTAGGATTATTGGGATCATCTGGTTTTTGCAAGTTGAGCTTGCACTGTCGAAGGCTTGCCATCCTAGGGTGATTCTTCGCTTGATTTCTTCTTCATTTTTGGGTTTCATAGAAATTCGTTGTCCTAGGTAGATGTAGTGGTCTACTTCCCCCAGTTTTGCAATCTTCGATTTTGACAGTTATGTCCTTATCCTCCATGTGATTGTTGCACAAGGCTTCATGTGTAGGCCAATACTTGTGTATAAATGTCTATTGTTCTGAGTAGAAAAAGGAATTGGACGAACCAAAAAACTTACAGATGGAAGCAGGGCGTTGCCGGAGATTTGGCTTGGCTCCTTGGGTTCCCTCCTTTCAGCATGTGCAGTAGTTCCCAAAGAATGCTGCCGACTGGAAGTCCGTGGACAGACTTTTCAAAAGCCTCGGACCCATGAACTTGTTGAGTAGGTAGTCCTTTCAAAAGCAACGACGTGGCTCTGGAGGCCTGGGATCGGGATTTGGCTCCTGAAGGGTCCCCTCCGATATTTAGAGATTTTTTATATAATGTTAGTATGAATGCAGTAGGTGAACTACTATTCATTAAGCTTTTGGGGGCCCACCTTCATTGCCCGGGAGTGATTGAAGATCGACACTCTCCCTCAGCTACGCCTCTGGGTCGAATCAGGCCAGTGTTTGGCTCTTGGAATCACGCTTCTTTGTAAAGAATGTCCTCAACGAATTACTGCAATGAATACATTTATCCTAAATTGAATATTCACAGTTTGTTTTTTTTGTGTGTGGGTACCTTTTCTGTCAGCAAATTTCTTCATTTATTACGCCTGCAGGCCGGCTTTGTCGGCAAATTAGAGGCCTTCACGCCCACTTAATTACACTGCAGTAATATTTAATTACGTGAACGTTTGTGTGTAATATAAGGTGACAAAACCTTTCTAAGTTACGATTCTGGATTTTGAAGATAGCAGCAGGACTTTCATTTTTTGCACAACAAAAAATGTTAGACACCTTTCAAAGAATACAGCACAGATTAGTACATTAAAAGTAGCCCCAAGCTTTTTCTATAAACTTTATTTATAAATTAATTGGTTTATGAAAAGAGTGTTTTTTCCGATGATATATTACGCCGAACCGGTGAAATTGCCTTACTGTCAAAATTTATTTATTTTTTACAAAAACAATTTGATTTCTCTAAAAACTTTTGATCGTAAAAATCGTTGTTGTATATTCTTGTTTTGATTAAATGAGCTTTTGGTCAAATTAAAGGAATGTATTTATTTATTTTTCTAAAAAAAGTACGCATTTACTCATTTTCTTATAAGAAAAAGTTTGGTTTCACAAACCTCTGAGTGTTTTATGTACTTGTTAATATTAAACAAACTTTTGAGTCAGTCAAAACTACGTATTTATTAATCTAATTAACATTTCGTCAATTAGACAATTTCACCAACTATTCGGCATAACATATACACTACTAGTTAGATACTCTTTAGTTTGCTCAGAGTATACCAAGGGGGTGAATTAGATTTCCACCCCTTGGAATACTGTTAGTACTGTCATCATCATCAGTCTTTCAACATCCGTCGTTGGACATAGACCTTCCCCAGGATTCGACACATTTCTCGATCATGGGCGTCGCAGAGCCAGTACTTTCTAAATTTATCTAGCTCGTCTCTCCATCTAATATTCTGCCGGCCTCGGTTGCGCATGTGATCTCGGGGGATCCATGTCGTGAGTCGTAATGTCCATCAGTTGTCCGCCATTCTTGCAACATGGCCAGCCCACCGCCATTTGAGATTTTTAATGGATTCTATAATGTCCCTGACTTTTGTCTTTTCCCAGATGTACTCTGCTGACTTGTAGTCTTTTTATGTAAGGCCCAGCATTATTCTTTCATGTGCACGTTGCATGGTTCTTAATTTGCGTATCTGTCTCTTGGTTAGGTTCCATTGGAAAAAAATCATGGGAGTTGCTGGAAACGACCATCCCCGGCTCTTGACCAGATCTTCCGCTCACAGACACTGGAAAGAAAATTCAACCCCTTGCATTCTACTTTCCCGCCTTTTGTCTTTTGTCAACCGCTGAGTTCAGCCATTCTCATTTAGCGAATTTCTTTGTTTCATCACTACTCCTTTGCGTATCCCTACCTCACTTCTCTCCCTAATCTTCGTCACTGTCTTTGTTCATTCTCAAAACCTCTCCATTGCCCCCTACGTTTCAACGTAAAATTTTCATTTTTTGAACGAGGCAAACAGATGGATAGACAGAGGGACAAATGAACGGACACGTTGCCTCTCGAATCTAGACGAGTTGATCCCTATGATAAAAAAAAAACTACAGCTGTACAGTTGATTTTTTTTTGCTGCTTTTCGAAAGTATAGCGTTTCTATAAAAGCCTTTCATAAACCGAAAATGCGTAAAGCAAAGAGGCAATTACCATGAATGATTACTGATTAATTGATGGCCCATTCCCCTTTTATGCTGGGGTTGTATTTTGTGGGTTAATGAATGATAATTTCTTAGTCGACAATATTTGATCCATCCACTCGAATATTTACAGATTTTTTGGTAAAAGATGATAACAGTCGACTGTATGATAAATCATTTTATTTCCGGATCCAGTATTTAATTATTCTGCATTTTATATAAGATATACGCAAATGAGCTATCTTGAGCAACATGTTGTTAACACGTACTAGACAACCATGTGACTCGTTCTGTCATCTTTTACGAGAAAAAGTTGTACAATCTGATGTGACCAGAATGAAACTGGATACTTGCAAATGAATAAATGGCAAAGGTGAATAAATATAATAGTCAATACCTTGGCAGATCAGTCAGCATAGTATAGATAGGGGTGAGTGCTAACGAATACCCACACTATTGTTATCAAATTGCATTCTTTATTAGAGCATTTTTATTAGGGTACCTTAATTCAAACCTCTGTTCACAACGCGACCTTTTAACCCCTCAAAGGTCACAAACCGATAAACAACATAAAAGATTTCCTGTAGTTATGTTATAAGGGGATCCCGAATTGAGAAGATACATATGAATTATAAATCACATACATTTTTAATTTCAGAATAATTAAATCGTTTCATTTGCTCAACATCTAGATAATGAGACAAGTATGTCTAATTTTTCAATAATAATATTACTTTGTTTTTGTTTCGATCTGTGTGCAGTGGCTATGACTTAAGTTTCAAATACCTTCGTACTTATGTATTATATATGTATCACATATATACCACCCTCACATTAATTACTCTATTAAAAGAATCACTCCAATAAAAGTTGATAATCGGCTAAAATCCTTAAACTCAAACACTCAGGTCAGGACAGTATAGTACTTTAGAAATAGAACAAGATCAGAATAAATGAGTCAGAAGAAATAGCTAGCAAGCATTTAGCTGGTAGCTCTTGAAATTTCGGGGCCCGCTGCCAGTTTTCCGGGGTGGGTGAGCTAAAGGGTAAATTCCCGGGATCGGGAGCACAACAGGAAATATTCGGCGAAGGTATACTCTTTATTTCTGATTGCGTTATTATTAGAGTTATCAGGTCAGAAATACCCTTAGGTTGAAGGACCCCCATTAATGTATTTTTGAAAGAGCTCGAACAGAGGATCAGAAAACCTATTTTTTCATTTTTTGAAACCCGTAACTGAGCAACTTCAGAGCTGACAAATACATTTACTCAGGGACGTATTCAAGATTTACTTGGTGTTCCCAAGAAACTACAGAGAGGATGCTTCCAATTTCTTCACATAGGACACCGTGCATATGGTTGGAAATTATGCAGAGAGACCATGTTTGCGAACGATTAATTCACAGAATGCCCACCAGCAACATCGTAGTAATTTTGAAAATTCGTGAGAACCATGCAACGTGCACATGAAAGAATAATGCTGGGCCTTACATGGAAAGACCACAAGACAGCACAGTACATCCGGGGAAAAGACAGGAGTCAGGGACATCATAGAATTCATTAAAAATCTCAGATGGCAGTGGGCTGGCCATGTTGCAAGAATGGTGGACAACCGATGGACATCGTGACTTACGACATGGATCCCCTGAGATCACGTGCACAACCGAGGCAGGCATAATATAAGATTAAGAGACGAAGCTAGACAAATTCAGTAAGTACTGGCTCCACGACGCCCATGATAGAGAAGTGTGGCGAATTCCAGGGAAGGTCTATGTCCAACAACGGACGTTGGAAGACTGATGATGATGATGATGATGATGATGATGATGATGATGATGATGATGATGATGATGATGATGATGATGATGATGATGATGATGATGATGATGATGATGATCGCTCTTTATCTTGGAAGTTTAGTTCAGTCACTTCAAGCACGTGTTTCAAGATAAAACCAATCTTAAATAAACAAGTTTCAACTCCTTTCTATGAAGATGAAGAAATAGAAACGAGAGAATTTCAAACAAATTGTGACAAGTGTATCTCTGAATTATTGAGATAAGGTATTATTATTATCTCTATTATTGTTCGAACTATCTTCATCTTAGCTACATGGACACATGGCGTAGTGGATTGAGATTCGGACAGAATTACTGCAAGTAATCTAATGGTTCTAGGTTCAATCCCATAATCCAATAATAATTCGAAAATACTACTACTGCTAAGCGGGGAGTGCGGTCTGTATAACCCCGTCGGTTCGATAAAAGGTTTGGTTCGTTGCTTCCCCACACCTACCAGATGATACCTGATGAAGGCCGTAGAGTACAACGGCTGAAAAGTTGTATGGAAAACAACCAAGATGAGGATAGTCCGAACAATAATAGAGAAATTGTAACAAGCATTGAATCAATGTGTAGAATTGGAAATATCGGTACTCAAACTCTCGCGTGATTTGACTCATGATCCTCAAAATCTAACGTTGTTGAAGATATAACTGATGATGATACCTTGTTGTTTTCAGCCACTTGCAAGTCTTTGTTGTTGGCCTTGACTTAACAGTAACGCCATGTAGTGTAGAACGATCTTTTACTACACCAAGAAGAGTTGAATCTTGGCTACGATCCACCATGTCTGGTGATCGCTTATCTGGGTTGTGATATGACGGGTGTTCATAGAGATAAAATCAACAAAAATAAAATCTAGCTCATAAACAAAGTCACAGATAAGTTTGGTGAAGATCCGAGAATAATACAGTTTATTTTTCTTGATAGACTGTTCACAGCCAGTGGTTTATAAATTATCTGCGACAATGATTTTGTTATTTGTTCAGTAAAATAATAAAAATGATAAAAATGAAATTTCTTCGGGTGTGTCTTTTTGAGTAGATTACTTATATTACTTTATTATTGTAAATGAGTTGAGTAAATGAGTCGTGGAACCTTTTCAGGAGAGGGGTGCAAATGCCCCCTCTTGCATCCCTTACGGACGCCCATGGTTACTTTTGCTACAGTTTATCCGGTACTGAGTTCAAGGAGATCCACCAAAAACCAGCAGTTCACCACAAGGGTAGCATCGGGGCATTCAAGTATCATTTGAATATAGCCACAAAACCTTTCATAGATTGTCTCTAATTAGATTAGGTTTACGGTAATGTCTCCATTAAATTGAGAAGGATGTATACGCCGAACGGGAAAGAAAATATTAAGTCCCAGAGTTAGACACCAGGATGTTTATGAACATTCAAAATATCAAAGAGCTCATTCAGCAATAAAAAGTTTGTTTACGACTATGGAAACCGAGCCGATAAACTACAGTTCAAGCCATTTAATAAGAGAAAAATAAATAGCCTACCTAGGACAATGGCACCTTTGGACCTAACACTCTTACTCCAGCGCTCTTCTACTTTTCAAAACACTCAAAGTCATCCGTGGGTATCGCAAGACAGAGGCAGCAGGACGCCAAATTTGAACTGCGAGGAGGAGAAAGACAGACCTGGGTGATGCAGAGTTTCGCCAAAATACCCTGCACGAGACGCAAAGAATGACTCGTTCGGTTATTGTGCATGCGATGGTCACACAGTACGCAAGCTCACTCAACAGTGTCTCACTACCGACGGAGAGTGTCTGTTCGTACATGTGCAGTAAGGTCCCCTGTGATTGGTTGCTAAGTTATATCAAGACCGTGCAATATGTAATCTATTGTCCATCTTTCCCGAAAATGTCATAGAAAAGCATTGATAACTTTTGGAGATATCGTGTGGACAGTCATTAAATTTTAAAAGTGGTTAGATTGTTCAAGAAATCGTTAAAATTGGATAGATTCTATTTCCAAGGTACAGTACGCTCCAAAAACTCTTGGAAAGGCTCCAAAAAGTGTATATATATATATATATATATATATATATATATATATATATATATATATATATATATATATATATATATATATATATATATATATATAATGAATATTTCCATCTTTATTACAAAGTACAAAGTATGTGTATATGTATATACTCCAAGATGCCTAGAACAACGTATCACAGAACATTAACAAAGACATGTCCGAAATCAGCAGGTTTCAAATCAGCAGGTTTCAAATCAACAAGAGCAAATATCCTCAGTTCGAATTGAAAAATAAACGTCGACGTATTCGGAGTCTGCGTTTGCGTTCTCAGAAAATAAGCCTGTCAAAAATGTTTGTTTTCGTATATCTCTGAATTTTTGACATATAGACACATAGCATAATGGTTACAGCATCAGACAAAATTACTGCAAGTAATCTGATGGTTCTAGGTTCAATCCTAGTGTGTGACAATATAATAATACTACTAATGCTAAGAGGGGGGTGCTATCAATATACCCCCGTCGGATAAATAAAGGGTTCGGTTCGTTACTTCCTCACACCTACCTGATGAAGGCCGTAGGGTGAAACGGCCAAAACGTTGTATGAAAAACAACCAAGATGAGGATGGTCCAAATATTAATAGAAATAATGTTTGTTTTTGTTTCTTTTTATACCTAGGCCTCTTTCAAAACTATTAGAGTTAGATCCATGAAACTGAATAGATAATGATACGAGATTATGAGTTACATTGAATCTATTTCACGACTATTAGTTTCTTGCGAACGACCAAGAGCGGCTCGCATTCGTCAGGTGAAATTCAATCCTGTTTGTAACTATCATTAATGTCCACTGTTTGAGAATATATACATTTTTCATCCGGGAAAGGTTTTTCACCATGAATTTGAATCTATACACAGGGTGGGGTGTCAATGCTTTTTGAAAAAATTCTCTTTGAGCACTAATTCGTAGGCTCAAGCTCATAGCCGATAAGTTGGTTGATTGGAAAATGAACTCGGCAAACCCAGACAAAGTTTTATTTTCTTTCAATTTTTCATGCTTCCAATATATTTAATCTTTCAACCTTCTGGGGATTTGTCAGATTTGAAAAAAAGAAAATTAAGCTTTAGAGAGGACTCACTAAACTGAGTCCTCACTCTCCATTCGTCTGTGAAAGTCGATATCTGTTTCTCTCAGACCTAATGAAATTTTGACAGAATCTATCGATATCATAATGAACGAAGGTATGTATGAGTGTTTGTACTCCAAGATGCCGAGAAACGCGCATCATCGGACATATAATAGCATGCCCGAAAACAGCTGGTCTAATATTACGTAAGTACATATTTAGACCAATTTTACATGAAAGAAATTGTCTATTTCTATGGCGTCTGCGTTCGCGCTCACAGGAAAAAAATCTATCGAAAAATATATATTTACAACAGGTCTTAAATTAACGAAGCACACATCTTTGGGTAGAAATGTTGTCCATTTCTATGAGGTCAGTGTTCGCGCTTACAGCAAAAAAGTCAGTCAAAAAAGATTTATTTAAAGCAGATCTGAAATTAACTAAGCACACATCTTTAGGTTGAATGATACAAAAAGACATTGTCTATTTCAATGGGGTCTGCGTTCGTGCTCACAGAAAAAATTGTCGAAAAATATTTATTTTTGTTTTATCCTCCAGGACTTTCTCGCAGCAAAAACACTAACCCTACCATAAACCAAATTCTAAATCTGAACGCGACAAAAAAAAAAAGTTAAAAAAAATATGAACACAATTTAGATCCGACATTCCGTTTTGATGCAGGAATTATTAATGCTACCAGTGATCAAATTTTGAGAAAGAATAATTTTCAAGGTCTTCGGATTGGGTACGCAGGCCTGCCCCAGGTTCGGCGCTGGCCTGGGCGGGTCTGCCCGAGGGAGTGTGCTTGCCCGACTGATGAGGGAGGGGAAAGCAAGTATTTTTGATTTCATGAAATTTATATAAAATATTATTTGCTTGTCATATTTGGAGCTTTTTTTCCTGGGCAACGCCGGGTACCTCAGCTGGTATAAATAATTACAAAGAATGGTACCTTTAGATCCAGAATAACGTAATTTGATCGTTTACCTCGTTAGGTCGTGAATATTAATTACGTTATTTGAACGTTCGTATCTGATCAGTACATTGTATATGTATACTTTTTGGAGCCTTTGTATGAGTTTTTTGAATGTATACACTTACCTGGAAATTCAATCTACCCAATTTCAGCCATTTAAAAAAGATGTAGCCTCTTTCAGCCGTTCAAAATGACAATTCTCCTGAATGCGTTATTGCAAAGATTGCCAGAAAACTCGGTAAATCTATCAATTACGAAGAAGCGGATATGGCCACATGGTAATTTATTTGTCTGTTTCAATTGTGAGTTTATGAAACAAAACTATACTTGAAACTTTCAACTTAATATCAACACGTTTAGTTCAATGTAGCTGCTTTCATTTCTTCAGTACTGAGCCTAGAATAATGTGTTGATTTTTTTATTTGTTTGTTTGTTGTTGTTTTTCAAATAAAACATATCAACCTAGATTTAAAATAAAATGAAATTAATTAGCAATTCTCGCTATATGTTTCATCACTTCGCTTTTATTGTTTGATGATTTATTTTTTAACACGTGCACGTGGAAGGAAAACAAACTTCCTTTTTTTTTGCAAAAAATTCAAAGTATTAAAAATGACTGGAAATTAATTTTTGGAAGATATTCAAGCATTTTTTTCGTTTAATATTTTCCTACAAATAAACAAATCCCTCTCTCCAATTAACAGGATGAGTTCGTAAAACTATGATTGCTGAAGTGCGTGAACTATTTTCTTTGGCGCAGTTGGCGCAATGATAAATCTGAGAAGCACTTTGTCAATTTAGATGTCTCTCATCTAAATCTAGATGGTTTTGGTTGCATCTAGATGTCAGAAATTGCTATTAAATGATTTTTAATTAAATAAATGATATTTTCATCAAATCTAATGTTAAAAATTCAATGATATTTTCAATCAAATAAATGATATTTTGATTTTTAGAGTTGGCGATTAAAGTCACATTCAATTCAACAATAATATGCAACACGTTTATTAGATTTCAGATATGTATTTGAAGAATCTAGATGTTTTCTTAACATGGTTTTAGATGTAAATAAAGAATACAGTTGGCTTCACTGTTATTCGTGGTCTATTTCCGTTCTAAACAAAGAAGTTGTTTCCACGTTTTATTGAGGAATTCCTGTTTTTTTTATCTTGTGACCAACAATGGAAACGGTACCGAAAGATATGAGAAACCTGAGGGCTTGCCTCTTGTGTTCTTTAGTCAAGGTAAAAATTTGAAATAATATTCAGTCTCTAAAACGGAGATAAAAAGCGACGTGTTGTGGAAGACACGTTCCTCTTATTGCCATTTGCCAATATATACAATATAAATATTAATTATATTTTTGTCTTTTCTTGAACAAATCATTACTTTCTGTTCGTTCCTAGAACAAATACGGATAGTCGTATTCATTAATGATGGTTTTTTAAATATTTAAAAAATAAAATGAATTGATATCTAGGCGTTAGACCAGATGGAAAAGAATTCAGTCTAACGAAGACACGTTGTCTAAAAAAAATCTTTTTATACTTCCTGTTTGTTACTTATAAATTTGATAGGAACACCCTTGTTCTTTAAAGAATTGTTAAAATTCCCAAACGTGATTATTTCGTGCTCTGTGGCCCATATGAATGTTAATTTGTCATGAAAACAACCAATTTCATGTATTTCGGTTCGGTTTAAACATGGCGGTTCGGGTTGTGTTGGAAACCCTTTTTCTTAATTCCTATTGATTTTGAATTTATCTATTCTTACATTTATTATTTTGTGCATATATATATATTTATATATATATATATATATATATATATATATTATGAAGATATCTAAAACTTGGATCTTCAAATGTGTTTACTTTCTTTTTTTAATCTATTTTCTGTTGATTTTTGTTTTTCAAGTATGTTTTTTGAGCTTGGATATTTTTCATAAATTCAAGAAAATTGATCTTGTTGTAAAATAATTAAAGGATGGTATTCAATTATTATCAAGAAAATTATCTATTTTCGTATCGATTTCGTGAACAATTATTACGATTATAAAACCTCTGTTCATAATGAACTTGAATTAAGCAGAAGATTTTTATTTTATAAATATGAAAATTATTGTATTTGTGGCATGAATAAAGTAGTATTTTCGTCTTTCTTTCTTTCCCCATTATAAAATTTATAGTTGAAACTTCTGGATGAAATACATCAAATACAGTTATTTTCACCTGCAACACACGAGGCGGTGATCGAGGAAATTTCGTTTCCTTAATATAAACAACCCTCGACAGCTGATTTGTCCCCGACCATAAACTGGTTCGTCACTGAACCTTCTCCCTGATTCATAGTTTGATATGCGAACATTGTCTCAATGTTTAGTCTGAAAATTTTATTTTATTTAAAAATGAAATTTCATCAGTTTTTGATACGAATCAAATCAGCTGATGACGGATATTTATGTTGAGGTGAGGAAATTTCCTCTGTCACCGCCTCGTGTATTGCAGTTGGAAAAATCTTTAATCTCGATGCAAATACATATTCTAAATTAAAATCTTTTAATTATACATACCTTATTTATTTTAGAGTACTAGATCGTGTTGTTTTTTGTATTTTTCTAAGGAATATGAATTGTTTTTTCTTGAGGGGCGGACGGTAATTTTTTTAATTTTTGAGAATAATCTTTTTATGCCTACATACGGTTAGTATATCTCTGAATTTTTGAGATGAGGTATTATTATTATTTCTATTATAATTCGGACTATCCTCATCTTGGTTGTTTTTCATACAACGTTTCGGCCGTTAATTAATATATCTCTGAATTTTTGAGATGAGGTATTATTATTATTTCTATTATAATTCGGACTATCCTCATCTTGGTTGTTTTTCATACAACGTTTCGGCTGTTGTACTCCACGGCTTTCATCAGGTATCATCTGGTAGGTGTTGGGAAGTAACGAACCGAACCCTTTATTTAACCGACGGGGGTATATTGACCGCACTCCCCTCTTAGCATTAGTAGTATTATTATTGTCTCACACTGGGATTGAACCTAGAACCATCAGATTACTGAAATGTGTCCATGTGGTTACAGAATCAGACAAAATTACTGCAAGTAATCTGATGGTTCTAGGTTCAATCCCAGTGTGAGACAACAATAATTCTACTAATGCTAAGAGGGGAGTGCTGTCAATATACCCCCGTCGGTTAAATAAATAAAGGATTCGGTTCGTAACTTCCCCACATCTACCAGATGATACCAGAGTACAACGGCCGAAACCTACATACGGTTATTTAAAAGAACGAAAATAATAACGATTTATTTTAACACTAAACCAAACCATAACCTCACCACTGACCCTTATTAATTAGATAAATAAAATGCCATAAAAAAGAGCCTTGTATTTACTGGTATTGTATGTGACCATCAAATAGGAGTCATTATTGTACCTAAAGAACAGAAACGAAATCAAAATTTGAATCTTGAACATGTAATTAAAACTTCAAAGAATCTATTTCACCCTTTAAAGACTAAGTGTGCTTAATGCCCGAATTTTGTAAAGTGTCTAAAAGGCCAGAATGTTTATTTGTATTCAATGGTGAAAGGAAACTACTCTTTAGTGAATAAAAATGTTTCTATCTTTCGAAGAACCAGAATCATGATGGGATACATTTGTCCCGGGACAGATGATAAACACAGAATTGGATCACTCTTCCAATACATCTTTCCTGTTCAGTTGTGTCATACAAACTAATCTCTGAGCCTGTTTCCAACTATGATGACGTTAGTTTATGGTTGTAAAAGCCAGGAAAATCTTATTTACTTTCTTACTTTTTGTCCCAGTAGACTTCTAAAAGAGATCTATGTACATATATATTCCAGCAGTTATAGAAACTTCAATATACATATGTCCCAAGAGATATTGTTAAGCTTTGTATGACCATTATATGAAAGTCTGTCATGAAACCCGTCATAAAACATGTAATTATCTTAATTTTTTTTTTCCTTCTCCCCACAGACGTTTGATCAGTTTGAATATGAAGGCTGTGAGAATTGTGACGAATATCTTCATATGAAAAACAACAGAGATGCAGTTTATGTTTGCACAAGTTCAAACTTTGATGGGTAAGTTATACAGTCAGTTTCTATCCCTTTATTTTGCTTGATTTTTTTTTTGATGTGTCCCCAGATAATACACACTGCTGTCTGGCAGGAGTGCTGGGCAGTGGTACTTTGTTTCCAGGCAATAGTTTATTTGACTGAAGTGCCTATCCATATATAAATAATCCTGCCATTTTTATGCTTGTTAATGGAATTTTAAAGAAAAGTGTAATTGAAATTTGATTTTATAAAAAAAAAAAAAAAAGATGAAATGTAGGATCTAGAGCCCCTTAATTATATAAATGATTATTGTGAAGGTATCTCAAAATTTGAAAAATTTATTGTACACATCTTTCATGGCATGACCCGACTCCTTGGTGAAAGTTTTTCCAGCACTGACATCTGAACACAAACTTCTCAACACCTGATTACTAGGACAGGGATAACTAAGGGCATCTCAACACAAGAACCAATAAAAACAAACTATGGAATAAAAACAATTTGAGATTCAAACATTTTTAATTCATTTTTATAGCTGAATTATTTTAGCAAATTAACTTCTACAGTTCAATTTGATAATTTATAGTTTGTAGGAATCAACTATTGACTTGAAACGATTTATTGATTCATTTCAGAAATTGAAATTATTTCAAGTATGCAGTATGGCTGAATGTGTTGGTAAACAAATTATAAAACTATTAAAATATCAAAAATCATTTGCGAGAACGGTGTAATCTGAAAATTTGCGCTTTTGACTTGAATCAATTTGGGGGTGCGGATTCTACATTTGATCTGCAAAATCTTTGGCTGACATAATTGAGCAGCAAAAACGTCAAGGTGAAGGGAGGCTCATGATGAATTTAGTCGGAGGGCAAATACAGAGTATTACTTGAAAAATGAGTACATTGTACTAAACGAAAAGTGGCGTGGATTGGTATTACAGCAAGGATAGAAACCTCAGTCTGAAAAAATCCATTTGTTATAATTACCAATGTCCATTCATCTCTCACACTGAGGAATGCCATTGGCATAGTGAAATAGAATTTCATGCATGTTCTGATGATGACGTAATAAAAATGCTGAATTTAAAGGACAATAAAAATAAAAAGTAATAAAAACAAAAATTTAAAAAAATCAATTGGCAGTCAACAAAATGTTATTCTCCAAGCTCATTGCAATACAAATTTCTATTATCCACATTTATAAATGGTAATGTATGTATCCATATATTTCATATATGGTGTCATTTCTGACTGAATAGGTAAACTAACTGTTAATGATATCTTTCAGAATTTCTTCTCTTTTATCAGCATTATCAAAGGTAGACTGAATAATAATCCTTTGCTGTCAGGATAAATAAGATGAAGGGTCAGGCTAGTCACTCAATAGAAACTGTCAAAGGACTAATGTCTTTTTGCAGCATGCCTTGTTGGAGATGATCAGTTGAAAAATTGGAAAAAAGAGTGTTCAATCAATGTTACTTCTCTCGCTTTTTGTTGGTCAGTGATCACTAAAAAAAGTCTAAAATTTTAAAAAGAAAATAAGTGTGAATGCTGCCAGACACAAACTAATGGACCGATTTATCATTAACTTACATTATAAATTACCCCCTCAAAAACAAATTTCTTCTCTAGACATGAGTAAGTGAGCAGCTTTCTTAAAAGACAAATAAATTTCAACATGGCATTCAAACATGTGGAGGTTTCCCATCTCTGGCTTAATCATATAGAAACAGAAATAAATCAGGACTACACCACAATGCAAACACTGACCATGGACCCCCAAAATAGAGGAGAGGTTGGCTGGCCAAAAACGACCAGGGTCTTCAAAGCAGACACTAGAAAGCTGGGGAACACCTGTTGTCAGTTGGTGAGAAAAGGCCAAAATAGAACTATCTAGAAATATCTTAATAACCTCTCTCCCATGTAGGATGGAAGACCATATTCATTCTAAGCTGGACGGTTAAATGCAAGAAATAATTATGGCATAGTGTAAAATTTTGATGCTGTGCATTGTAAAGAATTAAATGAAAATGAATAATGATAAATAAAGAAAAGTCAATACACTGAATAAATCATTTCTTCTCTCATGCTCTTTTTGTTATGAATAACTGACCTTTTTTCATGAACTTCAGACAAAAAATAATCAATGATTATGTCAAAATATTGGGAAAATTGTCAAAAGGAGTGATCAAGCCTTTTATAGGGTCACTAAAAAGAAATGTCTGAATTTTCAAAAAGTATGTGTGAATGCTGCCGCATACAAACTAATGGGTCGATTGAAATTGAACCTGCATTGTAACCTCCTACAAAAAAAAACTCTTTGGGGTGGGGGGATTTTCCAGAAACAAATTTTTTTTTTAGGCATAACGAGTAAATGTTTAAATTTTCAGCCCTTTCACTCCATTGTTACGGCTGGTACACATGATACATACATAACCAGCTAGCCAGACCTATTTAGAAAATGATGAAACCTATGTTGTTAGTCTTGACATAGTTTTGGTTGATGGGTGGAAATCTGTTTTTGATTTGACTCTAAAAAGTGATGTTTGTGACTTCATTTTTGGGGGCAGATAGAGGGGAATATTAAATGTGCATATACACCACTTAACAGAAAATAAATAAATGTTCTTCCTCTTGCTCTCAGTCCCTCCCTTTGAATAATAACCAAAGTACCCACTATTAGCGAGACCCAGCATTTCCGATCAGCAGTCAATATCTCCCCCTCTCTCTGTGAATAAAGTTTCTACTTGCTTTATGATTAGGTGGGTTTAATCCGCTCACAGTTAATCCAGCTGAGAAAGGTACTAAAAGTGTCCATTTTAGTATGAATTTTCATTGTAAGTCAAACCTCTCGAAAGATATATTGTAGGTGATTATCAAAAACTAATTTGCTAAAAACCATTCTGAGGGTCATATAGATATATGGAAAATTTCATTGGGTTATGCCGTATGATTTCTGCAATAAACTGTTGTACAAAGATGGATGAATTTTAATGAATTAGTGTTCTATTCCTAAATTT
The DNA here is from genome assembly GCA_963457665.1 of Thysanoteuthis rhombus. Taxonomy (NCBI): domain Eukaryota; kingdom Metazoa; phylum Mollusca; class Cephalopoda; order Oegopsida; family Thysanoteuthidae; genus Thysanoteuthis; species Thysanoteuthis major. Next base: position 21,899,511 of record OY735242.1, on the reverse strand, counting down.
CTAAGATTCACCATGGAATTTTCCAAGATTGTCTTGAATGTTCATGGCAGTAGAAAGTTGTGGTAACTCTACTGAATTGTCTCTATGTATTTCTTTTTAGCTCGTCACTTTTCTTGTTTCTTAAAACAATCTCTGGCTGGGACAGTCTGTATTCACTTCTCACTAATGGCCTTGGGAAAAGCATGAATTTACCCCCCCCCCAATCTATGGATACATAGCAGGGCTGTTGTAGCATCTTTAGACATCAGGCTAGCACCCCCTGCTCTGTGGAAAAAAAAACCAAAAAAAAAAGCCCATAAGCGCTACAATGACATGGATGATTTAAGAAATGGAGACAAAATCATTGCATTGTGTGTTATACGACCTGGTAGTGACTGAGGTGAGCCTTTACCTTACAAGGAGCTGATGATTCAGGCAATTATGCTTCAACTGTGCTCGGGACTTGACAGTTTCTCAGTAACCTGCTTTAAGCCATCAATAATTCCAGCAGGCTGCTTTCTTTCTCGGTTGCCTGTCCTTCCTGTAATCTGTTTTTACACTTGGCTGGTTAATCCTTGCAAGCGATTAATGGCCTCACCAGCCGACTGGTCAGCCAACCAGATGGTATTAATAAGGTTTTCTTTTTTTTATTTTTTTCTATTTTGTTTTCATTTAAGGGAGAAAAAACTATTTTTATCACTCAAATTACTAGGGCATTGTCCATTCAAAAGGTGCATGTTTGGAAAAGGCCAAACCTTAGGTGTGCAGAACAGCCTGCCATAATTGTCATGTAAAATAATTTTCTGTCTGTCATACAAAACTTCTGGTTTAAAGTATTCTGGTTACTTCTCCTCAGTGTTGCCAATTTAGATATTTTATATCTGAATTCGGAGTTACAATTTTGAATAAAAGATCTAAAATCTGTAATTCTTTATTAATTTTTCTCTAGATTAGACTAATCTTAAAAAACTTTTAGTTTAACATGATGGAACTGATAAACGATAAAGAGTTTTCTTCCAAAACTTGGTGAGGATTGTTGTTTTGTTTTTTGGGTTTTTTTTTTTTTTTTTTTTTTTTTTTGCAGTCGAAAAATGAAGTCAACAGATTTTAACAAAAATAAGCCTCTGGTGAGACTTGAACTTACATAAATATCAATTCAACTGATTTGACCATGAAGTCTTAATGGTTTGGCAAAGCTCTATCTACATTGATATAGATTACTCCATTCCTCATTCAATTAGTAACACCATATTGTGCTTTTATTTGTTAGTAGAATAGCAGCAGAAATAGTATTAATTTCTCTGAATTACATGAAGTATTGCTTGGTCAGTCAGTTGGTTGCTTCTCAATATGTTAAACATCAATTTTCTCAGCCGTATCATGTTGAATTAATAAGCTTGGTCCAGACCTTCATGTGAACTATCCTCATCTTCCTCCTCCTGCTACTACTACCACATCTAGTAATGCTAAATATCAATTTTCTTGGCCGTATCATGATGGATTGATGTGGGACTTTGTCCAAACTTTCAGGTGAACCATCCTCCTCCTCCTCCTCTACTATTCCTACCACAAATGGTGGATGCATCGTTGAACTTACAGTTCTTGTTTTCTTTCATTTCATTGTTGGCTTATCAAAATGCTTGGGTTGTTATGACATGAACATGTGATAAAAAGCAACAATAAAAGAAAACCCAATTAAAGTTTACCTAGGCTGTGCGTGTTCCGAATGTGTATATTGGAAGGGGCTGAATTTTATACTGTAATTGTTGCATAAAATAATTTTTGTATGAAACTAGGACTTCATAGTATTTCGGTCCCTTTTTTCAGTGCTGCCAATTTAGATCTTTTATATCTAAATTTAGATCTTTTATATTTAAATTTAGATAATTCTGAAAGGGAAGTAAGATATAAGATATAGAAACTATGAAGAAAGATCTGTAATCTTGAATTTTTTACTCATTTATGTTAGATTTCTCAAGAACCACTGACTCCAAAAACTTGACACTTGCTCTGTCTTCAAATATATCTGAATGTCAACTTAGTACAATGGCTGGTTGTTGTGTGGTCGCAGTGTGCACACACACACCCTTTCTTCTGTCTTGTTAGATAATAGAATTAAATTTAAAAAAAAATGATTGTTGAACAACAAATGTGGTTGTGTAGTTTCCTTATCAATTCTTGTAAATCTTTCAATTGGGTGGGGGGGATCTCCCTGCTCTGAAAATCCTCATTCAAAATCTTGATTTTTGCACAGGTTCAAACATAATCAATTTTTTCTTAGATCATCAGTACTGTCAGGAGAAAACTAGTGTCCTGTTTAACATGTTGAGAAGTTCAGTTGCCGTTTTATGAAGTATCACTGAAAATGATGGAATATTTTCATTAAGGGTGCTTGCTAAGAAATCTAAAAAAAACTGAAATAGGACTTCATGACAACTTTTTCCTAGCCTTAAAAAATCTGTCTCTTACATTTCATAGATCTTAGGCCACCAACATTCATATTTCAATTTTATGAACTATCTCTTCTATTTCCTCATCTAAACCTCTTGCATTTTTATCAGTCTGCAATTTGTTGTATGATATAAGGTAGAATTGCAGCTTAGCCATTCCCATGTGATACGACACACAGGGGGGCAATGATTTTGATTTCTCAAGTGACCTATGGAGACACAATCATTGTTTGTAGCTATGGTGGGTTTTTATGGTGTTGGGGTGCAAAGCTGAAGGGCTCCAACTGCCCTGCAGGGATGGGGGAGAAGTGTATTCATGCCTCTCATAAGGGCATCAGCGCAAAGTGTCCAAGCCGAGGTTCAGACTTGGCTCTCCTGCTGATAATTGTCACGTCGACGCACCTCCTTGTATCGCACTGCAGCAATAATCATTTTTTATCCCCCCCCCCCAATCCAGAGGATAATGCTGAGTCACCTTGCTTAGAAAAATCAAATCTAAAAAAATCCTTAACGACATTGTATAATATCAAATGGTCATTGTAGGCAGAATTCTGGTGACTAATATATGAAACTATAGTTACTGTCTTTGCGTCTCTTCTCCCTTGCTACCCCTTCCCCCCGTATTACTTAATCCTCCTCACCTGGCCATCCCGATGGTCAATCTGAAAATAGAAGACAATTATAGCCAGAAATGGCCAACTCCTAATTAACACATTGATAGTAGCCAGTGCTCATAACAAAAGGCCTCTTTTTCATTTTGTTGTAAATCTGGTACATTGACTGCTATAAATTTGTCTTTAATTGGCTTTGGTTTTGATTATGACTGTGTCTAACACAGTATACACACATAGTGTATTTGTGTATGTATGTGTGCGTTTATACACGCACACAAACATCGTAGATGCGTTATAACATAGAAATCAGTGTCTATAATTTTCTACCACATTATAACAAATTTTTTTTTTTATAAACCTAGATTCGAGTTCCTCTCTTCAAATTCAAGACCAATTCTTGTAATTCATGCAGAAATGACGAGAAAACTGTGCGGATAGGGTGAGGTTAGTGGCAGGAAGACGGAAATAAATTTAAAAATTTTCAAAAATCGTGACCCCTCACGTTAGATTTTAGGTTAGATTTTGACAACTTAGATCCATATGTAGCCGAGTATCTAGAGTGGGGGTTTGACAATACATTAGTTATTTTTATTTTAGCGACAAATGATAGGGAAGGGGGCAATGAGTTTTGTTAATTGACTACGGAAATGTTTTCGTCTGATTCAGTAGGGGTTTTTCTATTTTTGTATATTGCTATTATCTTGAGAGGATGTGTTGTGCACACACACATACACACGCACAATCTGCTTATTGTGATCAGGACTTGGTCTTTTAGATAGCAATAACCGGCTGATAATATTAAGCATAGGATATTAAAAATTGGAACATTTTGCATTCATTGTTTATTGAATCCATTGTCAGAAACAACTTAATATTATTAAAAATGATTAATATAAATATTGAAATATAATTCATATTCAATAAAGTGATTGGAACCTACTGATTTTGATAATGATAAACGTTTTATAACATTATCCATAATTATAATAAGCAGTTTTCTATGAGGTCAGTCCAGAAAGTATCCAACCATTTTGAATATCCCAAGATCCAATTGTGCAACCTTGAGATAAATAGGCAACCAATCAGAGGGGACTTGTCTTCGCATATGTGAACATTGTTCCATGGGGTTACTCGGTCTGCAGTGAGATGCAACTGATTGAGCTTGTCTACTCTGTAACAAAGTCATTCTTCATGTCTTGTGCAGGGTTTTTTGGCAAATCATTGTATTTGTTGGGACAACAAGTTCACCCCACTGAATCTCCACCGCGTATTTTGCATTAATTAGAGGATCTGCTGTTAGCATCCTGACACCAAGTCCCAGAGGAAACCATGTCTGATCAGATGAGCCTTTTTGCTGGTACATGAAGGATTAACACCTCATTAGGCAGGTGGTCATAATGTTTTAGCTCCTCTGTGTATATGGATACACATTGCATTTTATGTGGACAAGAGCTATGAACAAAGCTTCTTTTTTTTTTTTTTTTTTATTCATGTGAGTCACTTCTCTCCTTGTATGTCTTTGTATGGTCATTTTTTCTTCTTTTTTTTTTTCTCTCCTCATCAGTTTGTTGCCCAAGGTTACACTTAACGCAGCACATGATCCCCACCTTCCCTATAGATCTCCAATCTGGAATAAGAAAACTCCTTGGCATTTTCTATTGTTATTCTTTCTGGTTTTTGAGTGAGGCTCAACACCTTTGATGCTTTGCGGTTGTCGTGGAAAGTGCTCGACTATTTCACAGTTTTCTTATTCTTTTTTTTTCCCCATTTCTGTTCATATTGGAGTGGATGAATCATTATATGTAGTTTGTTCAAACAAATTTCTTTGTCTTTGTTGTGTTTTTTTTCCTCAACCTTTCTGCTGCGTACCCTCCAGCCTTACTCGGGTGTCTGTTGTGTTCTTGAATCTTGCACACACCCCCACACACACACATCATCCATGTCGCATCCAGTGCCTGCATCTCTGTGTTCTTGGGTGACATAATAATATTAAGGTATCTGAATTATGTTAAATGACGGGCAATGCTCTAAGGAATTCGGATTTGTCCAAGATAAGGCAGCTATTCTCACCTGTGTCACTTCCTTTAGAAAGTGATATATATGAAAATGGTTTCTCTTATTATATCTGAAGACACTTGTCTTTATGCATTGTCCTCATATCTTGTGACATCACTGATGTTCACAGGTGAGCTGTTAATCCTTTCTCTGTCTCTTTTTTTGTCCTTGGTGAATGCAGCATGTATTATTGCAATTCCTCCAAATAGGATCAACAGGGGAGCCATAGCAAGGTTTGCCATGTGCCACATATGATTGATGAAAAGCATGGTACTACATTGTGCTGATATTTTATTAGTAGAAACTGTGAACCAGATCTGTCAATATTGGTTTTTCCTCATTTTTCAGGTTGGTCTGGCTGGCTAAATGTGTATGTATGTATGACAGGTACAGGCTACACCAATGTAGCTAAAAGGCTGAAAAATTGGATATTTACTCCTTATGTCTAGGAAAAATGTTTTTTTATTTTTTTGTTTTTTATGACCCCCAAGAGATTTTTGGTGGGGGTTCAATTTGGAATGTCAGCTTATGCTATATTGATCCTTTAGTTAATGTTCGGCAACATTCATGCTTATTTTTGGAAAATTTTGACTGTTTTTCTTTTCGGTGATCACTGCTCAACAAAATACAAGAGAAGTAACTCATCCATTGATCTCCCTTTTTTTTTCGATTTTCCTATTGATCTCCTCCAACATGGCATGTTTCTATTGAGTGACTAACCAGACTTATTTTATTTATTAATCTAATTTGTTTTTTTTGTTTTGTTTTTTCAAGATTCTTCTCAATTTGTTTGTGTGTCATCATCTTTCCATTTTCATTTCTCTATTTCAGTATGATATCTATGATGGGACCAGAAGACAGTTGGGTTGCCAAATGGCAGAGAATCAGTAAGTATAAATCTTTTTTTTCTTCTGCTTCCATCAAAGACATGTTTTGGTCTTTGTTTTCTTTCCATTCAAACAAGCAAAGTCTCAAAGGAAACCTTGTTTTTTTTTTTTTTTAAATTAAACAGAAGCAGCCCCACCCTCTTGATATATTGTGGGGTGGAAGATTGAATCCTGAAACAAAATTATCACAACTTTAATTTATAAAAGAAAATACTAGTCAAAATGGTTGACAATGCTTCATCTGGGGGTGGGGGGAGATTAATAAATAAGAGAGATGTTGCTGCTACTAATACTTCCAGTTTGAAAACAATAACAAATATTGTGCCAAGAGGTATTAGGGAAAGATGATGACAAAGGTCTTAAGTTGGCCCTATCATTATATCGATACCTACCTTGAGGGAGGTGATGAGGGGAACTACACTCTGCCTGCAGGCAACACTCCCCCCACAATCAAGGCTTTTCTTTTTCTATTTTTTTTTTTTTTTGGTCATATTTCTCATATGGGTCTATAAATGCCATTTTTGTAGAGCAAAAAGAAAGGCCAAGTTATTTCCCCGTGTCTTGCGACACATTAGGCAATGATTTTGTCTCCATTTCTCAAACAATCCCTGGAAACTTAATCATTGTAGCAATTGTGGATTTTTACAGGGCAGGGAGGCTAGCCCTACTTCCAAGATTGACTGCCTTACAGGACTAAAGGGCTCCAACTGCCCTACTATTTTACCCATAGTTAAAGTCCAGGAAGTGGATTCATGTTTTTCCCAAAGACATAAGTGCTTAGTGATTCCAAACTACCCCTACCAGAATTTGAACTTGGTTCATTGATTCCATTTTCCACTCTATGGACAGTTTGGCCAATGCAACCATTGACAGCAGCAGGTGGCAAAGAATAATAGTTATAGATTGCAAGATAAAAGTCCTGACTCACAGATAGAACCAAGTTGCCAGGACTGAAATTCTATTGAGTTACCCCTACAATGGTCTTGAGTCTGTGGGTAGTTGAGACTCTCTATTGTGTCTTTGCATCCAGATGTTAGAAACTGTCAACCAAAACTGTCAACGTAGGTTTCTTCAGTTTTCAAGTTTGTCTGGCTGACTATGTATGTATCGTATGTAAAGGCCACACCAATGGAGCTAGAGGACTGAAAATGGATCGAATTTTGATGTTGAGTTTGTTGGTAGTTGAGGCTGTTTTCACTCCTTGTGTCACCACAGATTTCTTCAGTTTCTAAGTTGGTCCAGCTAGCTGGTTATCATGCGTTCAGGCCACACCAATGGATCTAGAGGGCTGAAAATTTAAGCATTTACTCATTATGTCTAGAAAAAACTTCTTTTTTCTTTTTTTTCAAATTCCCCCCTTAAATAGGTGGGGTCAATTTGCAATCCAAGTTTATGCTAGATTGGTCCTTTAGTTTGTATCCAGCTGCCTTCATACTTTTTTTGTGATCAGTGCCCAAAAAAATGGCGAGAAATGAGTTATCATCCGTTTTTCCAATTTTTTAATTGATCACATCCAACATTGCAGGCTGCCAAAAGACATTGGTCCCTTAACAGTTTCTATTGAGTGACTAACCAGACTTATTCTTTTTTCATTAAGTATTGAGTTATTGATCATTAATTACTTAATTTTTTTTTCTTTCTACTCAATATCCTTTTGTATTCACTTCTTTCTTCATTTTTGGCCCAGCTTCCATACTGTGAGGAGAAAGGGGGGAAAAAATTAGACTTTATTAATTATTCTTATTATTAGATGAAGTATTGTAACCCAATATTTTTTCAATTAATTTTGACTACTTTTTTGCCGTCATCTCAACTAAAATTAAATTAAAATTTGAAGAAAACTGTTTGAGGATCTATAATAAAAGGAGTAACTGTGTTTTTTGTTTTTTTTTATATGACCACTGGAGCCTCATTGCTTGCGATAGATGCAGCTGCATGGAGTTGATGTGCTGCTGACCCTCCCCCCCCCAACATGTTTATTTTCCTCTTCAGGCAAACATCTCCATCTCCATCCCACCAACCAGCTACCTTACTCTGTTTTGCTTCAATTTTTGGTTTATTAGGAATTACCTTTTCAATATCTAAAGAACATTGGTGAAATGCTTTGTGGCTTAGACAGTTGCAAATTCCCTTGTGGTTACTGTTGAAGATTAGGTATTATGTGTATGACATTGAATATTGGTTGAATGTAAATTATGAACCAACCAACCAAGCAGCAGCTGCAGCTTGAATGGCTGCTTCTGATGGGAAGTTTTTTTAAGAGGAAAAATCAGTTTATTTTCTTGTTCAGAAAAATATTTCTTTAGTGAAAATTTTGGTATCCTAAAGGTGCATTTAAGGTTTTGAAACTGAATCCTAAGTGTTTTCAGTATTGAACCTCATGAGATATGGTCAGCAAATCTCCTCAGTTGACCACTGAAAATTGGAAACTCCAAACCAATAATCTACAGTTGTAGATGCGAGTTACTTTACCCTCTTCTCTTTCTGTTTGCTTTAGCATGACAGAAACCATTAAGAAACAAACGAAAAAATAACATGGGCTTTTATATTCCTACTATGCATGCCAACTTTTCCAGCTGTTTGTAAATGAGGAAATGTCCCTTTGATGCTACATCACATCCCCAACTTAATTGCAATTGAATAATGCAAACGTAATTCTGTCTTATCAATGGTCACATCTGACAACTAGGCATTAAGCTCATCAATTTTACAAGAACCATATGTTTATCACTGGCTGCTCAGATAGTATAATGCAGTACTTTTGAAACTAGTGTCTGCGGACCTCCTAAGGGTCCGACAAATAATGCTCAGAGGTACACAGCAGTATTCTCTCTAAACCTAACCTTGTGAATCTTGCGTCAGAGAAACATCATTTATTGCATAGCTATCAAAAACCAATTATTATACACAGACCTGTACCATATAGAAGAATTCAAATAAATGTAATCCATTTTAAATTAATAATTTTAAAGGGAAAAAAAAAAATGTTTATTGTAAGTCATTTCATCATCATCATCATCAGTCTTTTAACGTCTGTCGTTGGACACAGACCTTCCCCAGAATTTGCCACAATTCCCTATCATGGACATCGCGGAGCCAGTATTTCTTGAATCTGTCAAGTTCATCTCTCCATCTTGTGTTCTGTCGGCCTCGGTTTCTTATGTGATCTCTGGGGATCCATGTTGTGAGACGTGATTATTACATTTTAAATGCTGAAAGTAGGGATCTACCAGAATATTTTCTCCATTGAGAGGGTCCAGGAGTTTCTAAAGTTTCAAAACCACAGGTGTAACAGTTAGCACTTTGTCACTGGCTTCTATACTCCGTTAGGAGTTGTCTCTTTGAAAATTGAACCTTCCACAATAACCTATTTAAGGGAGGAAATTTTGAAAAAACAAAAACATTTTTGCTAGACATAATAAGGAGTAAATGTTGGAATTACTGCGACCTGTATGCGTGATACATACATTGCTAGCCAGACCAATTTGATATGTTGACAATTTAAGTATAAGGTTTCTAATAAGTACTGCCATCAGAATTGAAAGAGGTGTATGTTTTCACTCATATATGTCTATTTGTTTGTCCTCACAATTATTTCCAAAAGTTTTTAATGACATTTTATGGAAAGGTGGGCCAAGAGGTAAGGCAGAATTTATTAAATTTTGGGATGGATTCAAGAATTTTTTTTTTTTTTTTTAAATTTTCATATATCAAGACAATAGTCTTGAATAATAGAAACTTAGTTACACTTCCTGCATTGTTACTATATATGAACTGATTTTCATTGAGTCTTTAGTTTGTGTATGGCATTGGCAGAAGAATGCAGTTTCTGAGTGCTTTCTCTTTCACGTTGTGAAGTATTGTTCCAGATTTCTTCATGTGCTGACCACTTTTCCTTCTTTACCATACAATCAAATAATACCAATTCTTCCTTGCTGAATTCAAAGCTCTTACAACTGATCCAATCCATGCTGCATTCCATTCAGCCATTTTCACTAATCTGCTTAGGGCAAAGCAAGTCTTCATCTGACAATTGTCCTTTTCTCTTGTACTGCGTGTGTGGGTAATGGCCTTTTTGTTTTTCTAAATTGACTGCCAAGAGTCTTCCCAAGTGTAAACAATTAACTCCTAGGAGGAAAAGACTGTCTTCATTCAAATGGTAAGGCTTTTGATAGTGTTCAGCTTTAATTGGCTATTAATCCAAAGATCAGCACATGATCGTTAGCTTCAAGACATGGAGGCATCTTCGTGTAAAAGTGTTTGAATATGTCACCTTTGCTGTGTAGATTTTGTTATGATTTTGTAAATTCTTATGGAAGAAGAATTAAAAAAAGCTTGGTTGCTGCAGAGGTAAACTTCACTTTTATTTTGACTGAAGATGATGACAACTTCTGTACTGTATATAAGATAAATGGGAAATGTATATTTTTTTAGTATAATGTACTCCTTCATTAGAATGAAATGAGCCTTTGTGTTTATGTAACCAGTTTTTGATGACATAAGATTTGTCAGTTTGGTTAATTTGATCATTTGGTTGTGATTTCAAATCATGGTAAGGAAATGTTAATTTTATATATCCGTTTGGTTTAACATAACAGGAAAGACAAACCATAAAGTGTTTACCTCCCCAAGCTAGGTTATTATTCGTGTTATTACCATACAAAAACTGAGTCAACTTCAGCCTCCAACTTGAACTTGAGTTTGATAAAAATAAAAAAAATTAGTTACTTTACTGATACGCCAACACACTGGTGGGAGAGTATGTTTAAGGTTAGATTTGGCTGAGTTCTCTCAGGTCATATGGCTGAGTAACAACCTCATTCAATGCAAGAGATGTGGCCATATATCTTCTTGCTCTTTTTTTTTTCTTTTCTTCCCAACAGATTGTTATAAACCAACTAATGATTATTCTAATTAAATCTCATCTTGGAAAAACAGTTGTAAACAGAGAGCATAATGCTTGTAGTCATTGTTCTCTCTGATCACATTTTGCAACTAGTGCACAAAGGAAATTAATGAGCGCACAAAAAGATTTAAAATTCTGTAGATAGCTTATTAAATTTTTATTGTAAAAATATTGATTTACTATGTCCAATCCAGAAGTGCACACATTCTTCTGTCACTGGAAAATAATTTGCACATGAGATTTTTGTGCTCACTGATTACAAAAAATTAGAAGGAACATTGCTTGTAATATCAGTTATTGTATCTTTTTAAACTATGCGTGCAGCTTGTTTCAGTATTTAATGCGGAGATATTCTCAGACCCTTACTTTGTTGAATTCTCGACATCTCTGTGTTGAAAAATTAGATAGTCCAAACAGAAAATATGGAATGTTCTTCTCAAAGTTCTAGTCAATTGATGATTAGTTGAAATAAAAAACAATATAACATAGAAATCCAATAATTTTATTAATTCCAACAAAAAATGAACTGAATCCATCTGAGGCCTTTTTTTGGTCTGGTTTCCATAACACGCAACACGTCATCTACAAAAAAAGAAATGGGAAAACTCAATTTAATGAAGGTGATTTTGCCTTGAATTGGTCTTCCTCACTGTCTTTTAGTCCTTTAGAGGAATACTTTGTCTGCCTGGAAATTATCTCCTCTTTTTATTATGAATGAAAAATAGCTTACTTGGGGCAACGGCACCTTAGTCCCCTTCAAAGTACTCCCTTTGGGACCTCTCGCGCTTATCCCAGCATCCCGTCCACTCTTTAAAAGTCTGCAAAGTTCTCTTTCAGGATTGCTATCAGCCTCTTACTCACATTCTCCTCAATATTGTCTACGGTTTGACGTCTCCCTTTTTAAAAAAAAGTCAAAAAGCCAGACGTTGCTGGTGGCCAAATCTGGATTGTGAGGTTGGCCGACAGACCTGAGTGATAAAATATTTTCCAAAAAGCTCTGCATGAGATGTGAAGAATGGGCAGGCTCAATCATTGTGAATCAGACAGTCACATAGTACTCAAGCTCAATCAATTGCCTTTACTGCCACCTGAGTGACTCCACAGAGGGTTGTCTGTTCATGTATGCGTAATAAGGTTCCTTCTGATTTGTTGCCAAGTTACATTAAGGCTGCGCAACTAGTTCTGGAGATATTTGAAATAGCTTGATACTTTTGAAAATTGACCTTGTGAAAAGGAAGGGGGGGGAAAAAAAACACCTTCTGGAAATGTCATAGGTCAATACGATTCCTATAAAACATTTTCACAAACAAATTTTATTGTCCCTCCTTAGAAAAAGATTTTTTTTCTTTTTTTTTTTTTTTCTCTGATGGAAACCATCTGATTTTTCACTGGCCAAAACTGAAATTGGTTATAGATTTCTTATACCCACTTAGCTGTTGTTGGGATAATGATTGTAATAAAGATAGACATGAAAAGGTTTTTTTTTTAAACAATATCAAAATTTTCCCCTTCTTATCCACAGGCTGTCTAGTCTGTGGAAAATCTATCAACATATTAAGAACTAGTTATTACTCATGAAAAAAAATCAGGTACATTTCAATCTCTGAGATTTTTTAGCGTGAAGAAATTACTTGATCACCACATATTCTCTCATTGTAAAACTTGATAAATGTTTGTCTTATAAATTTCATTTGAGACTGTATTAAAAATTAAATGAACATGTTTAAGTGGAAGAGTCCATTGTTCGAAATGGTATTTAGATATTTTTATCAGCAAAATTGTTACCTTCAAGTGGGAGAATTGTTATGGGCAGGGACAAGTAGGAAAGTCACACTAATCATTATATAGATTTGTTTATATACATACATAGATATTTTCTAAACATAGATTAACCTGACACAAGGCATCAGTAATAGAGCACTTTGTAACAGAAACAGCAATGGCTTGTTGAATTAGTTTCTTGCCTATCCCTCTGGAGGTGTCAGACATAATCTGTATATATAGTTTAAAAGGTATGTTCTTCATTGGCAGCAGTTTTTCTATTTTCTCACTCAAACTTGTATCAATATTCACAAGATTAACTTCTCAAGGTCAGGTGCAGAGGAATGATAGTTGTAAGTTTGCGTTACACCCAAGTGTTTCTAGTTATTTAACTATCTTCCTGTGATGGCAGACTGTGACACAAGGTTGGTTTTAATTTGGGGTGTCCACACAATTATAATAACTGATGTTCCTAAGCAGTCAACCATCTATGTACTGATCAGGCTCAACATTGCTTAACTTCAATGACTGAATCAAAGCTGGTGCTTTCAGCATGATTTGACTGTAAGCAAAGGCATTTGTATGAAGTGAGACCAACTATCTGAGCTAGAATCTAAACTCGATTTGCCAATTCCATTTTCTGTGTAAACCATTAGGCCACCCACATGTCTTAAAAGTACCCCCATTATAAATCTCTGCCTCTGGTAACTAGGAATCTGTATTAGCAAAGCCACACCTCGTATGTTGAATGACTCTCTTTGTATTGAATGTGGCATTAGCGCCAATAATTTAACCAAAATGAACCTTCTATCTATTTACAAAAATGCTTCAACCCTTTAAAGATTAAACTATTAAGGTGATTAATGTCTGAATTAAAATGTCTCAGTAGATTTGTAAAATAAGACATTTATCCTGGCAATCTTAGAAACTGCCTGATATGTCTCAGGAGTCTTAAAAGAATTATGAAAAATAATTTATTAGAAAAACAGAACAAAAAATAACAACTTGGTAATTCCATGCAAAAGACTGATGCTATATTAATAGTCTACTGTTGTCCATTATTGGTTCTTTATTATACATTATTTCCCAGGTGACTAGACAGCTGTGCTCTTTAGAAATTCATATAATTTGAAGAAACAGAATGGGATCTTTTGTCTGTTTCTAGATAACTTTGCTAATCTGCTATTCTGGGACCGAAATTGCTCTTACCTTGTCTACTTATTTCTTCTCATTTAGCTGAAATATCTCTCTCTTCCTCACACCATATATCTTACCATTTCTCTCTTCCTCTTGACATTTCTCTCCTTTTGCACAGTCTCTGTCACCATTTCTCTGTGCTTGTTTGTCTCCTTCTTTCTCTTTCCAACTTCCTAGTCATCCTTAATCTATGCCACCCCTTTGCATTCTCACTTTTCTCTCTTCCTCCCTACTGCTCACATTAATTTGATTTACAAACTATGTGAGACAGAATTTGTGTATCCCTTTCCAGAACCCAACTTATCTATCTGCTTATCTTCTCAGAGAGGGACATACGCACTACAGTGCACACTAAAGCTGTATCCATCTCTGCTGCTAGGTAAAGTACCCCCCCCCCCATCCCAGTACATATGAAGAGGGTAACCTCAAGTTAAGAATTTTTTAAAAAATCGGTCAGATCTGGTCTTTAGAAATCCTGTATAAAAATTGCTATGCCATGAAGTTCTAATGCCAACTCGAATGGGTAATCTGGCACAAGGCCACTACTGCAGGAAACTAGGTGCATATCCAACTCTCATGAGTATTCTTAATCATCATGACTAAGATGCTAAACATTGCTCTAAATTCATGGGATGAAGAATGATGCAATCTGAAAGCATCTTTCCAGCCAAATGTAGAGTATAAGAGGAATGATTTACAAGGATATTTGGAGAATACTGCTCACAGAAACTCATCCAAGCTTTATGGCAATTAATCAAGTGATTTGGTAAATGGTTTCTCAGTCAAAATACCATGCATTGGGCATTGGACACAGTGTAATATTTGCATTTTTTTTTTTTTTTTTTAATTTGAATCACTGATGTACTGGAATATCAGTCATGTTAGATATCCAGTGCCGGATTTTAAAGAAATGAATTTTTTTTTTTTTTCTTGTAAATCCACCACCAAATATCCAACCGGATACATAGTACATCACTGATCTAAATATACTGGCAAATATGGTATTTTTTTTTTTCTTCTTTTTTTTTCTTCATTCTCTGTCTGCCTTTCGTCCTTTTTCTCTCATTGTTCTTGGTTTTCTCACTAAACACCCCCTCATCCACCTTGAACCCAATTCTCCTATTTAAAGGATCCACCCTTTTCGGTGCCACTGCAAATTTTTTGGCCCCCTCTTCTTATCCACTTGGCCATTTGCTGGGCTGGATGAGAAAGCACCTTAATCTTGATTAGAGAGAAGGCAAAAAAAAAAAACACTTTTACATTGCTCCATTTTAACTTGTAAGGAAATTTACTACCCACGCACATTCCCTACTCTCTGTATATGATATTGATTTAGTTCTATCAGACTTTTAAGGGTCAATAATAATGATAATAATTTGGATTTTTTTTCTCTTCAGGCCCCACACAGAGTCAATAATTTGGGCAGTTCACACATTATAATGATAGAACATTATTTCCATCAATAAAATTCCAATCACCACAAGATATGAGGTTTTATGGGTTTTAAACATATGTGATGATAGCGGTCGTTTTGTTGTGTGTGTAACTCAATCTAAATTGCAACTTGTTCTTGTTCTTTTTTTTCTTTTAATTTGCTGAATTTCAAAATCAGAACTTGTCAGACATTTATAACTCCTACCCCAGCCTAATGTCTGCTGGCTAGGGAATGAGCACAAGTACTGAATTGATTTTTCTTATCTTTTCTACAAGAACGCACGTCCGGTTAACACTTTCAATGCTGCTTGTTTTTTAATTTCACTTTCTATTGTGCTACATCCATGAGACTGGGGAACAGGGTCATACAGTTACATCAAGGAAGTGTAAGAAATAAAATACTGCTAGAGAAAGATCTTCTTTCCGTTGATCAGTTGTAAGTTAGGGTTAGCTATCTACAAAGATCTTCATAAAAAGCTCTGAAAGAATAAATAAGTTCCAAGTTTGGTGGGGGGGAAAAAAATCTTGTAGATTATAAAACCATATGGGGTGGGTCAGTGCCCAAGGGAGCTATTTTCTTTGTTTTTTTTTTCCATTAAAGATTTCCATATTAGATAAAGGTCATTCTCTGCTAAAAGAATAAATGGATTTTTCTAGTTTTGCTCAAGTTTTCTCCCAAGCTTCAGATTGATGGTAGTTGGCTTCATAAACTTAGGTGTTTTCATTGAGGATACGGAGAAGAAGGCCATGGGATACAATCTACTGCAATTGAAGAAAGCCCATATAACATAGCAAAATGTTGCAACAAAAAAAAAAAAGCAGATTCAAATACTCATCCATATAAAAGATGGAACTGTTTAAAAAATGTTTCTCAGTCCCAGTTCACATTCCTCTCCTTTTGACCCCAGGTTTCCCCAATTCCACCCCCATTTTAAATTGTCATTTAGTAATTTTTTTCATATACTTTTCCTTATAGATTCTTCCC
This sequence comes from Thysanoteuthis rhombus, assembly GCA_963457665.1. Taxonomy (NCBI): domain Eukaryota; kingdom Metazoa; phylum Mollusca; class Cephalopoda; order Oegopsida; family Thysanoteuthidae; genus Thysanoteuthis; species Thysanoteuthis major. The sequence goes on along the minus strand of OY735242.1, from coordinate 21,883,243 downwards.
CTTGACTGAAATTCCTCCCCTTGGAGTCTAATACTATCAATTTCCGGTTCTGAAGTGAAATTTTTGTTATTGTCCCTCATCACAAATGGTGAAGAGGAAAAAAAAAAGATGATTTTGAAAATCAAGGAATTGAATAATTTTTCCTCATTGTATTTAATGTGCGCATGTTTACTTGGTAGAGATGATTTTTTTGATTTAAAAAAAAAAAAAAAAATTTTTTTTTTCTTTATAATCTTAGTCAGAAAAAAAGTTTAATTTTCTTTTCTTTTTTTTTTTTTTCAATTTCAGGTCGTTTCACAAAAGGTTGCTATGCTGTTTCTGTGACGGGTCGCTTGCCTCCTGGGGTTGTGAGGGACTTGAAAAGGAAAGGAATCACATACAGACCCAGAGACAGAAGTACCAAAGCTTAGGGAGTTGTCAGAACTTGTTTTGACTGCATCACTTGTATATAAGGACTCAAAAAGATTGCTTGAAATTTCCTAATTTGCTTTGCCAAAATATTTTTAAAATAAAATAAAAAAACTCATTCCATGTGGAGTTTTGCATATATTGTTTTCTCTGAATTTTCTTTTCTCTTTAAATGTGTGAATGAGTTTTACAAATTGTCCTTCCAATGGAGATGGGATTGCATAACAGTTAATAGCTCACTCTATGGGATTGCTGAGACTTTTTATGATCGCTTAGTACTTATGCCTTTGAGGAAAGTATGAAACCATCTCTTCTCCTTTCAGCTATGGGACAATTAGCAGGGCACATTAGGATCTCTAGCAACAACCAGTCTAAAATAAGGACAACACTAAATTCAAAAACTGTGTAGAAGACAACAGGGAAACCACTCTACTATCCATCCCAAGAACAGTCTTTGCTATGCAAAGTTCAAAGCTGTTGAAAACCATGATTGCCTACATCCTGAAGAGATATAGGATATAGTCTATACAGTAACTGGCCTTGTGACAGTCATTTTCAGTTGCTTGAAAAATGGAAGAATTTGCCTTGTATACACAAGATAAATGCAATGGTGAAACTGTAAAGCATGTTCACTGATTCTCTGTTAAAGTTCCCAGGGAGCGACATCAGCTCTTTATTGATAATCAGTAATTTATCTTGATCTACTCTTCTTGCTGCAATGTTGAATTTGTTTCCCTATCGATCACAGGTTAGTTTCTTGTAGCAGCCCCATTTCTTTTTTTTTTTTTTTTTCTCTCTGTTCTATTGTCTAGGCCAATGATACTTTGACCATGTAATAACAGGAGATCATTTCAAATAGTTTCAATATAATGCAATTTATAATCATCTGTTGGATCATATATCTATTTTTTACTATCATTAGTTAATGAGAAATTAATGATGACATGTTTTTTTTATGAGATGTGTAGTAGATAAACTGAATTATTTGTCTACTGCTGGTATTCAGTTGCTGTTAAAAATGTCAAAACAAAAAGTAGAAGCAAGTTTGACAAATTGAGATGAAAGAAAATACTAGTAAAAAATTAATGGATGACAATGTTATATCTAATAGAAAATAAGTCAAGATAATATTGCTGCTATGAATACTAGTGTAAAAACTAACAAATATGGTGCCAAGAGAGATTGAGTAGCAGAGAGATATGTTTAAAGGCCAACTCACTCAGGCCATCAGTCTACGGCAGTAGGTTGCTATAAAAAGCTACTAAAAAAAATTGACATGAAAGAAAATATTAATCAAAACTCAAGTTCAACAGAATTATCTTTGGAAGAAGCAAGCAAAGCTTTGAATGTGTCAGATTTATGGATATCAAAGTGAAAGATGAAAACATCTATGAAAAGTCGCAGTCTATGAATTGGCCTGGTGTATCAGTTAACTTCAAGATTTTTTTGTAAAAATTCAGGTTTAGGTCTAATCCTGCAATAGAATCCACCATCTCTCTGATTGCTTATGGAGCGTCAACTGTTCGAAATATAGTGTGGAGTGTTCCTTTATTTTTGCTTCAATTTCATCCTCAAAGCCACCATCATCGAATATGGACTCAGTTACACAGGCCATATCTGCTGTGTTGGTGACACCAGACATCTGAAATCTCCTTGACAGCAATGGTATTTATGTCTTTAATCTATTTCTTATACATGAACTATACTTTTTATATAAGAAAAAATTAGCATTTTCATTTGGTTTCAAGTTCCAAAGGTCAGCTTGTGAACTACAATTTATGGTAGAAACTGGAGTGAAAGGTCAGGAGTTGACAGCTCTTGACTATCTTGATGCTTCATAGCTGTATTATTAAGGAAATGAGTTTTGTTACCAGATATGGTTAGAAGAGTAAAAAAAATTCACGAACCATTTAAGATTATTCTGAAGAGTTAGGTGGAGCTGAAGAAATGTTTTGGGTGTGAGGATAGCGTGACTGCAACAAAATAAATGTATACAAACTCAAACATTTGATTTGGTATATAGTTTCAGAAATTTGGAGGCTACTAAACTATCCTGTGACATGTTAGTTCACCTTAGATTGTACCAATTTTCTCTTATAGGATGACCCAAATGAACACAGACTTTTCTAATGCGTTTACAAATAAGGGAGACTCTATAATTAGCATTTAATACCTATATCCTTGACAAATTGGTCATTATAATATAGATGTGAGTGAGCAAGAACACAGATTCCACACTTATTATTCATTTTCAAATCACTGATTTTTTTTAGCCGTTGACGCTTTTTTTTCCTTTTTTTTTGGTACCCAATTTGATACCTCTGGCTACAATGCACCATTTTGTCTATTCACACTTTCAGTTTTATATAGATTTGCAAGAATATTCATATAGCAGAAAAAATATTCCCTTCAGAAAACTCCACTTTTTCCCTGTAATTTCTCCTCCCCAATGATTAACTAAAACCGTTGGCCTAAGCGAAGATAAAAAAAAAGTTTTGATTAAAAGCGAATGAAAAATTTGAGATGAAAGTAAGTCCTAGTCAAAAATAACAATAGCAGAGTTTTGTTATCTATTTTTAAACCATTTGTTTTGATGTGAATGATAGCTCCTGGTATTGGGAAGAGGGAGAAAAAGATATTGTTTTGGCTTCCTTAGAAAATGGTATGAACAGAATCGATATTTTCCACAATCCCTGCAGATATAAACTAAAGCTGACACAAAACTAACATTTTGCTGCAAAAATTTTTTTTTCTTCTCGCTTACTTTTCTATCTTAAGAGACTTTTTTGTTTTTCTCTAAGAAAAGATCTTTTCTCTCTCGGCTATTTGAGGAAAGTTTAAATGACAGCTACTTCTTCAGGCTGACAAGAGAAAGGACACCCAGATGGAGGAAGACGAGATGTCGGAAAGAAAATGATCCAATGTTTTGCGAAACAACCCTGCGCAAGGTGGGGAGAATGACTTGCTTGGTCATTGTGAATGCGACGGTCAAACAATACACAAGCCTACTCAATGGCCTCTCTCAGCTGACTGAGTTAATCCATGGGTAAGTGTCTGTTCACGTATGCTCAGTAAAGTCCCCTCTGATTGGTTGCCAAGTAACATCTGGTTCTTGTGAGATTCAAATGGCTGGATACTTTCTCTAAGAAAAGATTGTCTCTCTCTTGTCTATTTGTGCCATGTGTAGATGACAGCTACTTCTTCAGGCTGACAAGAGAAAGGACACTTGGTTGGCAGATGAGGTGTCTAGAAATGGACACCCGGGTGGCAGAAAACGAGGTGGCAAGGAGAGAAAATGATAAATCTCTTTCAATCTGGATTTGGCTCAGCATTTCTTAGTCGTTAGGTTTTCCATTTATTTGAAAATTAATTTTTCTCACTTCTCTATATTATATTAGTAAATGCACGTAGCTTTCCTAACATTAAATCTACTGCTGTGTTCTGTGTCAGTATGTTTACACAGTAATATGAAAGCTTTAAACAATATATTGTTGACTTTTTGTAATAATTCAATTTCAAAAACAAAATTAATACATCAGCAGCAGTTGTAGTTATATAAACAGCATCCAGCAAATGAACACACAGAGCTGAACAGCTATTTTGTGTTCGCATGACTCCTTTCCTCTCATTCAGTTTGTTATGTGACAGACCAAATGACATGTCGCAAATAATCATAAAGATTGACATCTCTCTCTCTCTCCCACTTTTCATTCTAACCACAATTCATTTGTTCGTTCATTCATTCATTCATAAATAGTAATAAATCCATCTTGAAATCTCGGTCAACATTGTTGTTTGCGTTTGTAGGTCAGTGTTTGGTTTATATATATATATATATATATATATATATATATATATATATATATATATGGCTCGGCTTTGTGAACACAAATCGTTGGGAGAGATTACCACAGAGGGAGGAACATAAATGGCTGGAATATATATGTATATATATATATATATATATATATATATACTCCTCTCTTCGTGAGCACCCAACTTTACCCAACTCTTTTCCTTTCTATTTTTTTTCACACTTACTGACAGCTTTTTTGACCTTTATCCATATTTACTGAGCTTGGATTATTCTGGCATAAGGCCACAAATATTGGGCATCAAATGAGGAACTAACTCTCAAAATTTGTAATGATGTGTGAGATTAGCTTTTTAACCGTTGCTCTTTGGCAAGGCAGCCCGTTTTGGACTCCTCTTCATTCTTTGTCTTCCTTCTACTCAAACCAGTTTTTCTCCATAAATCATTCTGGTCAGTAATTAATCTTCGTCCAACTATATCACTTAACATCATCAGTACCAATAGTTTTTCGCTGACGTATGTAGGCCTGAGATTTGGATTTTTTTTCTTTCTGTTGTTCAAATGTAGAAACCTCTCCCAAATTTTGAAAAAATATTGAAATTGACAACACTGGACTTGAAAATAGGAAAAATATCTAAATTGTCAACCCAGAGATTTGTAGGAAAGTGGGTGTTAGTCACTGTGTGTGTGGAGGACGAAGTGGAGACAAGGTACAATTTTCAAATAGAGGGATGTTAGATAATGTTGTTTCGTATTCAAATTTTGGATGCACTTCTTGCAACATATCTTGAAGAAGGAAAACTCTTGCTTGTAAATCAGAGCCATTATACTTGCGTTTGTCAGAATTTTTCATACCAACTTGATATTGACAAAATAATCTCCTGGCTCTCTTCGACTTCTGCCTCTATGCTGCTGAAATGGAGGAGATTTCGGACCATGGATGTGATTAAAGAGAATGTGATGAAGCTGCTGATGGTGATCCTGAAAATGGACTTTGCTGACTTTTTAAAAGTGAAAGGAATTCTAGGATAAGAGTGTGCATTACCAAAATGGATACTTGGAGTAGAACTGAGCCACCATTGTCCTAGGTAGATTATTGTTGATATTAAATGGCGGGATACTTTTTGAATAGGATAGATAGATATCCAGAGATTCCCAGATTCTTCCAACAAAGGATAAAAATACAGGTCTGGTTAGTCACCCAATAGAAACCGTCATATGACTAACATCTTTTGGCAGAATGCCACGTTGGGGGTGATCAATTGAAAAATAGGAAACAGGGTGGTCAATGAATAAGTTACTTCTTTCGCCTTTGCCAAATAGTAATCACTAAAAAAGTCCGAATTTTCAAAATACAAGTGTTAACACTGCTGGACACAAACTAAGGGAGCAATTTAGTGTACTTGTAGATTGTAAATTGAAACCCTCCTTCTAAAAACCTAAAAAAGAAATGTTTTTTCTAGACATAATAAAGCAGTAGTTGCTGAAATTTTCAGCCTTGTAGCTCGATAGGTGCATCTTCTATATGTAATTCATGCATACATAACTAGTGACACCAACTTAAAAACTAAAGAAATCTATATTAACGTTGGCAGTTTTGATTGACAGTTTCTAATTAATTTCATAGTGGGTTTTTGTTCTCTTACTACAATTGAAGAAATCTATGTGTGTGCACACCCCAATGATTCAGCAACTGGCCATTGTATGATGTTGATATATGTTGGATGTGTTAATCAGCACACAAGACATTGCAGTATCCGATTTTAAATTGTTTGGATCAGCAGTTCTCAAGAAATCTAATGCACCATGATTACTCAACAACTGGCTATTGTACGAAGTTGATGTTCACCAGATATATTAGTCAACACACAAGGCTTTGCAATATTCATTTTAAAGTTGTTTGGATCACCAGTCCTCAAGAAATCTAATAGAAATAGATATTGCTTGATAGGGCTAGTTTCATGTTAAAAACACAAGAATGCTCTGCCTCTTAGCATCACTGCTTTAACACATGTTCAAATTGCAAGTTTGCTGTCAAACTTTATATTCCAATCTCTGTGGATTCCTTTTTGTTAATGAATTATTTTTATTTAGCATACCACTTTTATTTTAACTCTTGGAGTAACTTCCAAAATTATAGATACAGGAATTGAGATGAATTTTGATTATCCACATGATAAAGTAAATTTTGAAAAATGCCCTAGAAACCAGTTCTACAACTTTCTATTCCAATGTTTTCTCATTGCTTAGAAATAGTCCAGCTCCTTCCAGATATGTGCGTTTGGAACAGGCACTGCTCTAGCGGCTTCTAATGTTGATTAGGTTCTTGGCAAATAAATTCAATTTTTGTTACAGTTGAATAAGTTTTTATTTCCAGTTTGAAAAATGTTTTTATATAATCCTTTCAAGACTCCTGGAACATATATCCCAAGGTTTCTATGACTTCAGGGATGTACATATTCCGTACATTTCTTTTAGCAGTCTAATTGGACATTTTGATTCAGGAATTGAGTACTCTGATGTGTTAGTCTTGAGAGGGTTCAACCTAATTTCCTCAAAGGACTCTGACTGAATTGATTCTGGCAGGAAGCTGAGCTCTCTATTTGTTGACTCTTTGACTTGATTTTTATCTAGTCATTCCTCAACAGAATGTTAGGAGAAAGTGGTGGTGATGACACCTCTGATTTAGTTTCTGATCATTAGGGTTCTTGGAGAACTGTGCCCTGGATAATTGCCCCCTGACAATAGCATAGCAACTGTAAAGCCAAAGTTGAAGTTTATGTAAATAAAGTAGCTGACCAATTAAATGATCACACCCATGGGGAAATTGTCCAGGGATCAATTGTCAAGATTCATTTATTTCATTTATCGTGAAAGGGGGGGGGTTGTAGTTCTATGGGGGAAATTGTTCCAGGGCTAGTTGTCCTGATACTAATTCTCAGATTGAGCAACTGAACAGATTATATTCTTGGCATCATCAATCTGTTGAGAAAATTTTGAACATATTTCAGGCCATCAAATTTCTCATTCTAAATCTACCAGAAGAATATTACCATTATCTATTTTTCATGGCATTTTTCCAGAAAACTGACTTGGAAATTGATTGAGGATCTTTGCAAATAGTACTGACCAAAAGGTCAAAAAGCTAATAATCAAGTCAGTAATATTGTCAGAAATGTTCTGAAAGATGCTGAGACCTTTCGTGTTTCTTCTCAAAGTAACACTTTGGATACAAGTTTAGTTATGGATGACAGGCTTTTTGGTTTATAAAAAAAACTGTCAACCAAATCTGTCAAAATAGGTTTCTTCAGTTTTTGAATGGTTCAGGCTGGCTGGCTATCTATATATCATGCATACAAGCTGCACCAATGGAGCCAAGAAGCTGAAAACTTGAACATTCACTCTTTGTCTCTAACAAAAACGTATTTTTTTATTTCTAAAATTACTCCTCAAAATATGTTTCACAATGCTAAATTGGTTCCTTTGTGTGTGTCCAATAGCATACATGTTGTTTTCTTTTAATACAGACTTTTTTAGTGATCATCACCCAAGAACAAAGAGAGAGAAGTAATTTGTTCATTGATCACACCTTTTTCCAATTTCTTAATTGATCACCCCTAACGTAGCATGCTGCCAAAAGACATTGATCACATGACTAACTGAGCTAGGTAGCTGAAAATTCAAACATTTACTCCTTATGACTTGAAAAAATGTTTTTTCAATATAAAAAAATTACCCCTTGAAATGTTGCAATGTAATTCTATGCTAAATTGATTGCTTAGTTTGAGTCCAGTAGCATTTACTTTTGTTTTTCTTTTGAATTCAGACTTTTTACTCATCACCACCCAACAAAAGGAGAGAAAAGTAATTTATTCATTGATTCCAATTTTTTTATTGATCACCTCCAACATTGCATGCTGCCAAAAAAAATTGGTCACATAACTGTTTCTTTTGAGTGTCTAACCAGACGTGTTCTCTGGTAGATTCTGCACCGAGAGAGAGAAAATCATAGATGTTTCTTCTCTGACACTAATAATGATTGATTGTCCGAGTAATATAGAAGTTTACGAATAACAGTTGTGGAACGCACATAGGGCAATGTATTGGAGCGTATATTGATTTTAGATTTTGAGAAGAGAACAAAAGAGTTATTTTAGGGTGCCTTTGCATTCAGCAAGCTAGTTTTGCAGACCAATACTACTTTGGTGAATTCAATCCTCACTGGGTGTTTCATATATATGTGCTTGTACTAGACTAAAATAAGTTTAGTTAAAAGAAGGTTTCTTTTCCTTGAGCAATCTAGTGTGATACTGAGATAAATAGGTAGATAGATAGATTGATAGATATGAACAGACTAAAATAGATAGATAGATATGAGCATATTGAGATATGTAGATAGATATGAGCAGACTGATTTTATTTCCTATTAATCCTAGAAAGAAGGGTGTATAACCAATGCATCCTCCCTATAGTCACTTATGGAGCTGAAACATGGAACCTAACCAAGAGACAGATCCACAAATTGAGAACCATGCAACGTGCACATGAAAGAATTATGCTGGGCCTCATATGGAGAGACCACAAGACCATACAGTACATCCGAGAAAAGACAAGAGTCAGGGACATCATAGAATCCATTAGAAATCTCAAATGGCGGTGGGTTGGCCATGTTACAAGAATGGCAGACAACCAATGGACATCACGACTCATGACATTGATCCCCTGAGATCACATGTGCAACCAAGGCCGACAGAATATTAGATGGAGAGGCGAGCTAGACAAGTTCACGAAGTACTGGCTCTGCGACGCCCATGATAGAAAAGTGTGGTAAATCCTGGGGAAGGTCCATGTCCAACAACAGATGTTAAAAAACTGATGATGATGATGATATAGTCTTGAAAGCTTTACAGCTTTAAACACTAAATATACAAAAATTTCCCAACATCTATATAATGTAATTTTTCAGTGGTTTTTACGTTTCACACAGAATTAGATATTATTTCACTATGTGTGAATTTTTCTTATTGGGATGATTAGTTATTTACTGAGTAACTGTTTTGCGGATTTAAGGATTAAACAGTTATATTAACATGGCCCACCAGCATTGTTGATCAAACATCAACTCTCAAATTATGATTTTTGATACATATATATAACTTTTTTTCATTATTTTTAGGGTCATGTCACAAAACATATAGTTTGTTATTTTATAAAGGTTATCTAACTTTTTGAAACAAAGGCTTTATTTACATAGGTTTCTCAAAAAGCGTATTTGATGATGAAAGATCAGAAAGTGTAACAAGAAACATGATTCGCTTTTCATGTCAATTCTATTGAATGTTCATCCAGGTGAATATTAAATCTGTTATGTCGATTATAATCTCAGACTGCATGCAGACCAACTTATGACATCATCTTCAAGAATACTAGTTTTTTAGAAAAACTTCTCCCAACTGATTTTCTACCAACATATTCAATCAAAGAATTTAACAAAATGTTGTAAGATTACTAACCTTGGACTTGGTTATCCACGTCATACACCATCTCGCTTTCATCAGTACTATAATTTCTTCTAATTTAGATTACCATGTATAAATAGTTGGGACGAAACCAGATAATATTCTAGAGGTTGATAATATCTATTTATATATATATATTGTAGCACCCCCTTTACTTTTAGTTTAAGAATCAAGTACAAAACCTTTCTTTTAGCTAGATATCAAAAAATGTCACTCCCTATGATGACTCCCTATAAAAGCCCTGAACACACATGGTCAATCGCTTATTTGCGCCGACACCTCTAGCTGGTTATACCCTTTTGGCCCCAGCACTCTCTCTTTCTTTCCTCCTCTCTAAGATGGGTATCATTTTGCCAACCTCCCGGCTGATCCAAACTTGATCATTTTTCTACCATGATTCATCTCTGTAACTTCGCCCATTCCAGTTCACCAATGTTGAGGCATCTCATATATGCACAGCTACACAGTTACTCAACTGTGTCTTCACCATGTGCTCCAAATGTGTAAACACCTTTAATTAAATAGTCTGTCCATTGTGTATTCTCTAGGGTTATAGGATGCCCCCCCAAGTTGCACACACACCTTGGTAGTTTGGCATACACACTGAACCCAGTCTCCATAACCATTCCTTGGTATGCACCAAGCCTTATGGATTTGAAAGCAGTTCAGACACCTCCACTTTGACTTCAACAATTGTAATATTATGGCAACAAGGCTCCCACCTTTCACCTTTCGCTATCTCTTCTCTTCTCTTTACACGATCGATCAAATTATTGTTTTCATTATATGGATTTCATTTTCATTTGTTATTTGTCATTAATGTTCCTATATTAAATGTACGTTTCATTTGTCCAGAAATGATATCGATCTCAGAGAGGAGAAAAGAGAAAGAGAGAGTAGCTGGCAAAAAGGCATAACCAGCTAGAGGTGCTTGTGCCAATAAATGATTGACCACATGTGTTCAGGGTTTTTATAAGGGGTCATCGTAGGAAGTGACACTTTCGATATCTGGCTAGAAGGGTTTCATTTCTAATTCTTTACTAAAAGTATAGGGGGCACTACACCATCAATGTACTTCAGACATTTATTACTAGGTATTTTGTGTTCAATCTCTGACCCCACCCAACAACCTATCCGTCAGACAAACGGATCAGAGCTAATCGTTTTGCCCTTTCCCTGGTTCTAGTCGATTGAATGATCTTTCACATGGACAAGGACTCTGTTTTGGTTACCTAACTCTCCTAACGTTTATATTAAACTATTTGATATAATATAAACTACCCATTTATTCTATTTTTGTTCACTCTTGTTGACATATTCATCAATTTTTATTATTATTTCATTATGGTCAAACTGATAAATTTTGAAAGGATGTCTTGTCATGGCTTTATTAAAGATAGATATACAGAGAGATATGAATAGAGGGATAAGAAATGTTAAAACAAATAAAATCATATGTAAAGAAATCAAATTTGACTGGAGTGGTGGAGAGAGAGAGAGAGAGCCAAAAGAGAAGAGTAGGAAGGGGTTAAGTGGAAATAAATTGCTCCAAAAAATGGATTCATTGCTTTGATACAAAGTGAAGGATACCCTTTGTAAATGTCAGAATTTGCTTTTGTTGATGGGAAATAAAGAGTTAAAATTGAGGCCAGACCTTGTGGAGAGCTTCACTTCAAAATTGTATGTAAGACTAATCCTACACAAAAAAAATCAACATTTTTCAAATGCTGAATTTCAAGTTATGCTGACTTTTTCCACTTGAGAGATTGATGCAACACCATCTTTATTTTCGTCACTTAGCCCAGTGCCAGACTAAGATAGATATGAATAGATATGAATAGGTATGAACAGACAAATATAGATGTGCATATAGATATGAACTGCGAGACAAGATATGATTCAATGAAATATAATCATATATAAAGAGATCAAATTTAACTGGTGAGATTGAAAGAGATAGACGAAGGAGATGAACAGGAATGGGTTAAGTGGAAATAAATAGCTTGATAAAATAGAACTCATGGCTTTGATGTACAAAGTGCATCAGACTTTGTTAAATGTCAGAAATTGCTTTTTGAAAGGTAAATAGTCCAAATTGAGGCCCGACCTTGTGGAGAACTTCTCTCTTTTATGTTTGAAACTGAATTGGGGCAGATCTTTTATGATAATCTGAAGGAAGCAGTGAATTAGAATAAATAGTTATTGCTTGCGGGTTTGATAAAATCCCTCACCTGTGACATGACCTTTTCAATTGACCTTTGCTGTGATTTAGGGATTTGCATCCTCTCTCTCTCTCTTCTCTGATTCCCTCTTCTTGTCAAGCCACATACATACATACATACAATGTATAACTCTTCCTTTGTTACATATATTCCCACACACATATATACATATACTTCAAGCTACACATGTTCATGAATTGACACATATACATACACACACAGACAATCACACATACACACATATATTTAGTTATATCAATGCACTCATTAATATTCACCAATTCAGAACATACACACATATACAGACGATAGTAAACATACACAGACAAGCATTCATACACAACTGCATGCACATATATACACACACAAGATGTATATCAATGCATAAACTAAAAAATTAAGTTCACATATATGCATACACTCATACATGAACATATTTTTACTTTCAGGGACTCTAATCGGAGGATGCAGCCGGCTCATTGCACTAAAGCCTAGAGGTCGAAACAGGGCCTGAGAGAGTTGAACTTTCAAGTTGATACGAGACGTGTCTCTATTGTTCATCATCAAGCTAATATAGTACGGCACGATAAAAGGGTTATAGCAGATGAAAGATGGCTCAATAAGAAGATTGTTCATGCAGAGAGTGTTTTTGGGGGTCTAAAAACAGCTTTACACCACTTCAGGAAATTCCTCTTGAGATCCTGCATACATACATTGAAAATAAAAGTCAAAATCTTATTAAAACTAAATATCTATTCGCTTTTTGTAAAAAAGTTTGATTTCACTTTGATCACATGAACTTCTGATTGTAGGAGAATAGTTGTTTTTTCTTATCCTTGTTTTGATTAAATAGACTTTTGATCAAATCAAAACTAAAAAAAAGTTAAAAACTTTGCCAATTAGGCATAACATACACATTCAGCATAAATTCAATAATTTTAATAGTTGACAATGTGGAAAGAACCACAAATTGTTTGTAAAGTCAACAATTTAATAACATGTTTTACTGGTTATGGCATCACCTGAAAAACACAGAATATATTAATAAATAGTGTTTCTTTCCGCATTGTCAGTTATCAATATCATCCTATTGGATATCTTTATCCAAATAATGATCAATTATATTCAATATAAACATTGATGAATAAGATTTGACAGACATCCACAACCAAAACACAATACGTACAGATACCATAATGCTATAGACACTAGCTGACCCACACCCAGGTAAGTGAGAACCAAGATCTCCTCTGAGCTATGGTGAGGATTTAGGGCAGCTAATCTCAACAACAAGATAATCCAATTAAGAGAATTAATATCATGATGCTAACGATAAAAGCTGAAGAAAGTTGAAGTTGCCAAACATTAGAGTCTGTTCTTCCCTTATTTTAGTGGATGAAATATGCAATACACTCTTTTGTGTGTTAGTAACAAAACAGGTCTGCACATGATCATTTATTTTGACTACTATTTTGATTTATAATAAAAGACAAGTCTAGTTAGTCACTCAATAGTAACACTCATAAGATCAACACCTATTAGCAGGATACTGTGTTGAGGGTGATCAATTAAAAAATTGATCCATGAATAAGTTACAGCATTTGCCTTTTGTTGGGGAGTGATTACTAAAACAGTTCAGATTTTCAAAAAACAAGCATAGGAAACTAAGGGATTAATTTAGCATAAACTTAAATTGCAAATTGACTCCTTCTAAAATTCTATTCAGGGGGGATTAAAAAAAACAGCCCTCTGGCTCCATTAGTGTGGCCAGTATGTGCAATACGCACATAGCCAGCAAGCGAGTCAGACTCACTTGAAAACTGATAAAACCTGGGTTGACATTTGATAAGAGTGTTGGTTGACAGTTTCTAATAAGAGTCTCTATTGCTTTGTTCAGGAAAAAGTGCTTTCCAATTACAAATTATAAATGTTGTTTTCATTCCTCAATCTGTTATCTCTGGTGTCCTTTTACATTTCAGCAACATAACAAGGACATGCCCAAAGCGTCAAGTAGTGAATAGGTTTTAGATCTTTTTATAAAACCCATAAAAGATTTAGAATTCAATGAAATTCATTTAGATAACAAACAATATAGACAATGGAAGAGAATGAAGATATTCATATTCAGGTAATTATGTTTACTAGCTGTACACATGGAAATCCGATGTGTATTGACAACCATGACATCATCATTACTCTCCCATATATATTTTTGCAATTTAAGAAAATGATTCTTTTTGAGTAATTTATTATTAATAGAATGTCAATATATCTGAATGAAATTGGAGAAATCTCTGTCTGTGTATGTGTGTCTGTATGTATGCATCATGATCACTTGATAATTGGTCATTGTAGAAAGTTCACATTTTCTGGACATATTGATCAGTACACAAGGCAATGCAATGTCGAGTTCAAAGCAGTTTCAGTCTATGATTCCCTAGAAAACTAATAAAGATAAAAATCAAAGAATATAGATCTTTCTTCAGTTTCCATGAATTATCTCCCTTGACTCCCACTCTTTAGAATTATCTAAAACTAGATATAAATATCTAAATTGGCAACACAGAAGCAAAGTACGAAAAATACTTCTGAACTGTTGTTTCGTACAACTGACGGAAAGTTATATTACATGATAATTATGACAGGCTGCTCCACACACCATAAATAACATGCACAGGCAAAACAAAAAGAACCGAATATATTTGCAATTATTATTATCCTAATTAATATTATTATCATTGAACAATCGTAGCCATCAAAGATGTCGATGGGTTCTATCTTTTTTCATCTAAGTGTATGTTTATGCGTTTGTGTGTTTCAGCAGTATCATTTTGTCTGCAGACTTGAAAATTGGCATCCGTACTCCAGTAGACCCTCTCTGAAGATACTTTTATTTTTATTATGGGAAAAAAAGCTTTTTTGACCCTTTGGGGAGTTTTATTCTGATGGGTTTGATATTAACCTCTAGATTCTTGAGAAACTAGATGTCTCTAGATACTTTTTTTTTACTCTATTTTAGATGTTTTCCAGTCGAAAATGCTAGTGATGTCATAAATAGAATTTATTCTGACCATGTTTATTCTTTGATGGAATTTTCCTGTATGACTTAAAAATTTGATGCTGTGGTGGTTCAATTATTGCCTGTGATGGCAGGTTATTATTGATATTGATTATTTTTGCTATCTGTTTATATTCTTGTGGTCTACTTCTACTATAATATAATTTCTAAGCTTCAAATGGATGAATGACAGTTATATTGGAGGTTGAGTAAATATTGCTCCCATTTAAGCATAAGCATTTTCTTCTATTCTTACTCTAGTTCATTACATTATAAAGGTGGGCAGAGAATGAGAATAGAAAGGATGAAAGATATAAGATGTATAATATAATGATCAGCCTCCTAGTATCCGTTGTTGGATATAGACCTTCCCCAAGATTTCCCAGGCGTCTCTATCATGAGTGTCGCAGAGCCAGTATTTTCAGAATTTGGCAAGTTTGTCATGCTATCTTTGTTTCAGTTTTGCCTAAGATCTCTGAGGATTGATATTGTGAACTGTGATGTTCAGCAGCTGTCTGTCATTCTTATGATATGACCCACCCATTGCCATTTGACTTCTCCAATGGATTCTATGCTATCTCTGTCTTTTCTCTAATGTACTGAGCAGTCTTTTGATCACTCCATATGAGGTTGAACATGATTGTGTCCTTTGCATATTGCATGGTTTTTAGTTTGAGAGCCTATCTTTTGGTTATGTTCCATGTTTGAGCTCCATAAGTCGCTATCAGATGAATGCATTGATTGTAGATCCTTATGCTCTTCTATTCAGGGTTGAGCACTCTTTAAGTGAGGTAACTCATCCATTGTAAGCTTATGCAATGCTCTTCCATAGGAATAGAGCACTCTGGTGGACGAGGAGTTTCTGCGTAAAGGAATATATCGCTTAAATTCAGCCTTACTGAGCACCCAGTTCTGTTGTCCAGAGGTAGGATATCGGCCTCCGGGTCCGATGTGAGGGTTTCAATTGGTAACCTTGTCGTACTAGGTTAAAGTCTATAGCCACACTGAAGAGATGTAATACATCAAAACAGCTGTCTGTGGATGACACAATAATTACATATATATATATATATATATATATATATATATATATATATATATATATATATATATAACAGGCATTAATAATAAATAATGCATTTGTTAAAAATATCCACCTGTATGCCTATGGAGTTTAGATGTCTACCTGTATGCCTTCACATTCTCAGACTTACTTTAAGACAGAATAGTTCACTACTTGAGAGCTATTATTAGTTATAAGTAAATGTTTACGTCTTATCCTTTTCATCATTTGTACTAAAATTACCTAAACTTTTTGAAGAGGGAGAGTCCATTGTTTCAAATCGTGGGTAGAAAATATTTTTATCTACAATATTGTTACCTCTAAGTAGAAGAGTCCATTGCTATGGAGAGAGAAACAAACACTTATTATACAGATAGATGATTGAAATACTGAAATGATATTTTCCCATTTGACTGAACAGACTTTCTATTAGTTTCAATAAAACATTCTCAGACTTACTTTAAGACAGAATAGTTCACTACTACAAAATTGTTACCTCTAAGTAGAAGAGTCCATTGCTATGGAGAGAGAAACAAACACTTATTATACAGATAGATGATTGAAATACTGAAATGATATTTTCCCATTTGACTGAACAGACTTTCTATTTGTTTCAATAAAAGACACTCAAGATAATTGTTCGAATCACATCATTGTTCAGCTTCACAAACAAAGATTCGATTTAGAGGTTCCCATGTCTGTGCTAGGCATAGTTCCCTCTTAATTGCATGTGTGTGTGTGTATGTAAACACACATGTTTTGTTACAAGCGCACAAAAGAAATTAATAAGTGCATAAATCATTTCAAATTCTGTAGATAGCTTACTGAGTTTTTATTGAATATTTTATTTTCTTATTTGTTGAATTCAAAAGTGCGCACATATTTTCGTCACAGGAAAAAAATTTGCATAAGATTGCGCCACACTGACTACAAAAGATTTGCGGAAACATTAGTAACAGGTGTTCCAGTAGTTAGGATATGATTGTCTAAAAAATCAGGAAATGAAAACAGACACAAGGAGAGATATATTCCTCTTCCAACTTGGTTGGCAGAAGTAATAATGATTAAAAGTTTTATATGGACTCTTTAAAAATATTATATGATTATTTATCATGCTTAGCTTAGTCTGGTACAAGGCCACAATGGGGAGCACCTGTCAAACTTATGATGCTAATGAATTGGTCAACATGATGTGTTTGTTTATCATCATACCATTGTAAGTACCCCTTGAAATGTTGTAAATCTCCTTAATAATGTGGTACCAGGGGGTCTTTGGCTAATAATGAAAGTGTAAAGAATTGCCCAGAATGTCATGGTATTGCATTAGATAGTTATATAAGAAACAGTAAATAATCAACAAAATATGACCCATTTGAATAATAACCTTTTTTCTGCAACAACTCTCTAATGATGATATGCCATCTCTATGTAAAATTATCAAGTAAAAACTAATTATGGGTTCAATTGATCAAATAAGAACAGTTTGCATTGTAGTGGTGTTCATTCTAAATATTTTGTTGACCTTATCAGCAGCTTAAACAGTATAATGTCCTAATTTAAAATTATACTTCTATTAGTCTTCTTGGGGAGACAACATTGCTGTGAAAGTGCCAATTCATTCCTCTATTTACATTGAATCAGAAAAAAAATGCAATTACATTAGTATATCTTTCCCTTTAACCATTATTCACTATGATATAAAAAAGAGACTACATTTTATGTGTAACAACTGAATAAAATACCATCAGACAGAAAAATTACTAGAGAATAAGATTCACACTTTTTCACCCCATGAAATTGGGACTCTGTGATTGTGATACTGGCTTGAATAGCAGTTAGAAAATGTTCAGATAACTTGTGATATATCGGCTTCTATTGTCTCTAATGTTGATTTCTCTCTAATAAATACTAAAACTGTGAACATCAATCAGTTATTTCTTTTCATACCCTTTAGATCTATTTGTTATTGCTGCTTACTTTGGCTCTATTTCCGAAGAAATAGGCAAAAGACAAAATATGGAATCTGAAGTGGCAAGATCTTTCATTTTCCTCTTCTGCAAAGCTCATTGAGTATAACTTGTGAAGGACGATGCTTTCATGAGAAGAGGTCACCCTGACCATTTCTGAGCAGAAGAATTTCAGGATCAAAGAGATAGAAAGGAATCCAGTCTGAGGAGGAATTAGAAATGGTTCACTTGATCTGACATCAATAATTGACAATACTCTCTCATTTATTGGGGTTGTGTTAGATCTACTAGAATAAAAGTGGAGATCATAATAGAAACAGTTGTGTAATGAGTTAGTCTTCTCAAGGTTTTAGGCAAGTTTCCTTAACTTGTTCAAGTTTCACTAATTGAATTTTAAGAATTACTGTATCTGCTGGACTATAAGACAAATACTTTACAAGGGTCTTTGGAGAACTACCATCAACTCATCCAAGCCTGATAGCAAATCAGTGCTTTGGTAGACAGTCTTCTAGTCATAATAGCAGTGCATTGGGTATGATGGGATATTTGCATAGATTGCTTTTTTTTAAATTGAATTTCCCCCTTTTATACCATATTGCATTAAATCAACCAAGAAAAAGCATAAAAATATCCAAAAGCACACTAAAAAACACTGTTAGCCATATTTAGCCATTTAGGTAGCTAGATTTTTCGGAAATGGCTAAAATGGCTGAAAAATAGCACTGAATGTTGAATTATCACTCTGGCAAAACAAGAGATGTGCTAAATTCAGTTTGAAAAGTGATAAATTAGCAACACTGTTAACAGAGTTGATATTGGATAACTAGCAATGGATCATTTTCCAATGGACAAGGGCTTTTATCCTGCAATGAATAACTATTACACTTGTCACTTTCTCAGTCAATTGGTTGATGGCCTTGGCAATGTGTGCAGCTCTTGTTTTCCACGATAATCAAGGTGATCTTTGCCATTCCAAAGACGACTTCTTTGACCTTGTCTATTTATTTCTTTGCTCATAGAAACCAGAGAATTGCGGGTTTGACTCTACTCTAACCAAAAAACTCCTTGAGAGGACCCTCTTTGCCCTTCCTGCCTTCCCTTTGAAATAACTTATTATTAAAGGAATCCACATGAACTTTCAACCTGTTTGTTTCTGCTGTTGTTGTGTAAATGAGGTTGCCCTAGTTACCCAAATTCTTCAACCTTCCTCTCAGGGCAAATAAAATGTTTTTATATTTTTCCTCTCATACTAAATTGCAACCTTTCAAGGGATTACATTATATCTTTTCTTTGTCGACCATGGTTACTGAAACATTAACCCATTAACTGCACATGGTGGCAGTCGTAATAGTTGCAAGATAAAAGTCCTTGTCCATTGTAAGATAATACATTGCAAGTTATCTATTTCAAGTAATCCATTGCAAGACATGTCTGGTTAGTCACTCAATAGAAATTGTCACATGACCAATGTTGTTTAGTAGCATGAAAGTTTTTTTAAAATAGCAAAAAGTTACTTCTCTTTGTTGGGCTGTGTTCAATAAAAAGGTGAACACACCTGAATAGGACAGAAATGTAAACGTGTTTGTGTAGCAAATCCTTTCTTCATCATATATTCATATATATATATGTATATATATATATATATATATATATATATATATATATATATATAAGAATATATACAACAAAATACATATAACAAATCCAAATTATCTTGCGATCTAGTAGATTGTTTGGATACCAAGCTGGGTTCTTCATGAAAATGTATGGAATTATGAAAATCCTTTATCTTAGGATCTCAGAATATTACTACTCTATCGCCTCCCGATTGGAAGTTATGAAAGGGGAATAGCACACTGAAATGGAGATTTCTATTTGATTTTCTGATTGACATTCATGCAAAACAATCCAAAAATAATGAAAGCAATCATGTGAGTCTCGGTATAGCGATCAAGCCTAATTTCAAGACTATTAAAAATGTAGATTCATCATCAATTCTCCGTCAACTGATGTTTTCACACTATTTTTTATGTGGACAAAAGTACAAGCGAACACTTGAATTTCTCAGTTCTCACAAAATTCAAAGCATATGAAATAACTTCTCCTCAGCAATAAGATAACCAAGAATAATAAGTTTCAAAGCATTAGTTCAGCATTTCCAAATCCTTCAACTTAAAGTGACTGAGATATTACCTCTTGAACACCTCAAGTTTATGATGCAATATGTAATGTCAATATGTATCATGTCAATTGTGAAACAACCAATAATTCTGACAGTTCTCTTTTTCCAGACCTTTCTGATTTGTTATGCAGTGCATGAAAAATCATACTATTTATCTTGTTGGAAGTGGCAGTATTTCAAAATTCTTTGCATGTACAGTACTTTATTTTCATAATTGCTGTACAGGAATACCTTGAATAGTGCGTTTCTTATTAGTAAAGGTTTTGATGTAATATGATTAAAGCATTGCTGTTCTAATTAATGTAACTAAGTTTAAGTTGGAAAAGAGTACATCAAATTATGATAAGACCTTGAACAATGTGGTTTTGAACCATTTGAAAATTTTGAAAAATTTTGAAATAAATTAACAGCACTGATCAAGGCATACCTGTATCTGTGTCTAGTTCATTTATGTTTATAAACCGTATTATTTATATTAATATATTACATCTAACCATTTAAGTGATATTTAATTTTTTTAAAGCTTCTAACAGTCCTTATGCTTTAAAGATATGAGATGTGCATAATTAGAGGGTTGAAGGTGTATTATTGAATTATTATTAAGTGACTTCCATTGGACCAGCAAAATGGATAATCCTGCAAGGTTGAGAACTTGAAGGATGCTTCCTAAAATTTACAATTAAATGGAGCTCTTATCAGAAAAACAGTCTACCAAAACTGTTTACCTCAATATAGGTTTCTGCAGTTTTTAAATTGGTTTGGCTGGCTGCCTATACATATCTCAAATGTACTGGCTTCACCAATGAAGCTAGCAGGTTGAAAATTCAAAAAATATTGTCTACAAAAAACTTTTTCTTTTTTTTTGCTTTTCGAAGCCCTCCCCCAATAATATTTTAATGGGGGGGGGGTCAAATTACAACGTAAGTTTATGCTGAAGTTTGTGTCCAGCAGTGTTCATGCTTGTTTTTTGATAATTCAAACTTGTCTAATGATCCCCACCCAACAAGAGATGAGAGAAGAAAGTTATTCATTGATGACCCCTTTTCCATTTTTTTAATTGATCACCAGAAGCCATAGGTTACAAGATGGTTTCTATTGAGTGACTAACCAAAACTGTTCTATTTGTTTTTCATCCTTAAATTTCAGTGGTACATTGGAACCAGTCAGAATACCCCAGAGGCACTGAGAAATAAAAAGGTTGAGAATTTCTGGCAAGAAGATTTACATATAAGAAAGGAAATGAATAAAGAAGTTATCTTGAGTCCTATACGTAAAGTTGAGGCCATTTCGCTAGATAGTATTTAGCAGTGACTACATGCATTTCTTGAATTTTCCCTACTGAAATAAAACAACATGTATGTGTGCAGTTATTGTGTCCATGTGATCTCTTATATGACCAAATGCAACCTCATATAGTGGTCTACTAATAACTTATTTAATTTTCCTTTGCGTATAATCTTAAATCATTTTGTATCATGAGTAAAAAGCATGAATTAACTAATTTCTGAAATATTTATTCTATTCATGTTTTTTGAACATCCTAGAAATATGTATAAAAACTAAGAATCACAAAAAAGTTAACTCAAAAATTATTAGAATTTTCAAGTTTACATGATTTTAGCAAACCTCAGTCTTAAAACTCAGAATTAGATTTTTAGATATGTTTTCTTATTGTACATGTTCACCACAAAAATTACTTTTTTAAGAATAGTAAAGATATAAATAATCGAGTAAATCAAGTCTTTCACCTATCATGTTTCATTTACCCTTCAGTTTTATTCACCCTCAAAATTATTTCATTCACCCTGAGCATAAAACAGAAAAAGAGCAAAAAGTCAGAGAAAATGTGTCTCTATTTGAGCTCTAACTCATTTTTCAAATCTGCCTGAATGAAAAGCCTTGACAATATTGATCGTGTTTTATGAGAAAAAGCAAACAAATGGCCCATTAATGGAGGAAAGAATGGTTTCTGCTAAGAAAGAGAAGAGCACATTTTCATTTAGATTGGCAAACAAAGTGAAAAAACTGACGAGTTATGGGAAGAAATAACCAGAAATTTCTTGATCAACTCTTGAATTCATACAAAGAAAATAAAATGTCAATTTCAAGGGAAACAACTTCAGATTAGAAATTTCTCCCTTTAAGCATTTGTTGATATAAGACAATTTTTTATTCAATTCACCGATGATTTTAATTATTTTTTATGTTATTCATCAAAGGGTTCCACTATCAGTTACAGGAGGTTTCAAGCAGTTTATGGATTTAAGAGTTTATTATGATCATCATCATGATCAGCCTTTTACAGTCTGATGAAAGACCTGCTGTGTTAGTTGATACGTTGCAAGACTTTGGCTTATACAGGATCTATGCCTTGAATGATAGCATCAATGACCCTAGGGATTTCTACTGAATCAAAGGCCTTTTCAAAGTCAACAAATGCTACAGTGAGTGGCATTCTATATTCTATTGCTTTCTCTTTTTGTTGATTTACTGAATGGATATGGTCCATGGTAGGATAGCCTCTTTTGAAGCTAGCCTGTTACCATGGTTGGTTTCCATCTAGTGTAATGGTGAAACGGTCGGTGATCAATTTGGTGAAAAGTTTATAAAAGTAGTTGTGTAGGCTCATTAACACATTTATTGGATGTAAATTTTTCTATTAATGACACTGGTCAACAAAATTGAACTTCTTTCTCTCATCAAAGTTACAGTACCACTTTAGTCGAAGGTTTCACGCAAACATATCCTTTTTTTCTGCTACGATCATCTTTTCTGTTTCCATTTCAATTATATATGATGCAATACAGGCAAGGGTTAAATGAAAACAAGTTTCGTATCATTCAGAACATTTCACAACAGGAAATCAAAATAACTATGTGTGATATAAGACAAGCTAAAAAGCATTGAGTTTTGGATCCACTATGGTGCTCTGTCTCAGGTTTATCTCAGTATAAATAAAATAACAGCATCATATTAACTAGACGTGATAAAAGAAAATAGATTACATTTTCAAAATAAGCCCCCCAAACTACACAAAGTATACCACAACGCATGCCTGATGATAGTTTGATCTTGACCAGTGTAATCATTGCAAAATTAATTTGGCTTCTGGCTTTTCAGAAAGCTAAAATCACTGTTGAAAGGGAGGATTTCAGATCATGGATTAAATTGAGAAGAACAACAAGGCAGCTGATGGCGATCCTAAAAGAGGACTTTGCAGACTGAAAAGTAGAAGAGATACTGGGATGAGTACGTAAGGTCACAAGAGAGAATACTTTGAATAGGATTCAGGTCCCATTGTCCTAGATAGTCTACTTTTTTGGTAATATAAATGGCAAGATACTTTAATGACATGCCTCATACAAGTAAGCAAGTTAAAGTTATCATTAATATCTCCGTGATATCATAATGTGGTAATGTTCATAAATATCATAATTGTTAAAGATGAGTATTATTTGCCAGGAAGGAGAGGTTTGTCAAGTTCAGGCCTAGGCAGAGTGGAGGAGGCAGGTGGGCCAGTAGGCATGGACTTACAACTCTGGAATGCTCTACCCAGGGGGGCTGATAGGTGCGATTGCCACCAACTTTTTTATGAATTGTTCTAGTTCTTCTATTGTTCTATTACTTGTAAGTACATCATATACACTACATGTACATGTATATACTAATACATAAATCAATGGTTACAAAAGATACTTGATGATCAGTTTGAAATAGGGTCTACATTTTCCATCTAGCCTTAGTACTAGCCCTGCCCAGCCCTGGTCAACTTGACCTGCCTTTCAACGCCAGTGATAAAGAGTACTAAATGAGTTGGAAGGAAGGAAGGAAAAAATCCAATCTGTTGTGGAAAAAAAATGTGTTAAATAATGAGGGAGGGAGGAGGTGGCAAGGAATAATATTCTTTGAAGAATAAGGAAGCATTCAAGAATGGTTTCCCTAAATGGAACTTGCATTTTTGTTTTTTGCAATTATTAGAAACCATCAACCAAAACTGTCACCAAATCTGTCAATGTAGGTTTCTTTATACCATGTATGTGTGTATCATAAATATATGTTGTACCAATGGAGTTTGAAGGCTGAAAATCTAAACATTAACTCCTAATGACTAGAAAAACACCACTTTGAATATTCCCCCCAAAAATAGGTTTATTGTAGAGGGTTACATTTGCGATGTAAGTTTATGCTAAATTGATCCCTTAGTATCGTTTGACAGCATTCACATTCAGATTTATTTAGGGATTAGCCAATAAAAGGCAAGAGAAGTAATTTATTTATTGATCAACCCTTTTTCCTATTTTTTAATTGATCACCCCAGCATGACATACTGCCAATAGATGTTGGTCATGTGACAGTTTTTATTTAGTGGCTACCAAGACCTGTTCTGTTTTCTTTTGGGAACTTATTGTCTTTTTATCCTAAGGTAATAAAACGATTGGCATAAATAAGCAGGCACAAAAGCTCTGAAAATGAATTGTTTTCCTTTTCGAAACTTAATGTTTTTTTCATCCCAAGACAATAAGGCGATTGGCATAAGCATATATATAAGCTCTGCAAAAAAACAAACTCAAGTTCGAAAATATAAAGAAGGGTGATTCTAACACACACTCAGAAACACACATACACATCGACATTCACACAGACTCATGCGCATATGCACGCACACATGTTGCGTCAGTAAAATGCAAGTTTCATTCGCACATGATTTGTCATCCACAACTTTGTCACATTTTCTTTTTATGTTATCAATTTTGCCTCAAGGAAATTGAGATGGTGTCAAAAAAAAAAAAATAAGAGTGAAAGAGAAAAAGTCTTGAGATGAATTTTCCTAGCTAGAAGTAGGATTTCAGGGCAATGAAAAAGAGTGGGTGAAAGAAAGAAAAAAATCATTGATAATTAGTTTTTTTTCAAAGATAAATTTGTCAAAATGATTTTAAGTATTTAAAAAATGAATAAATAAAAATCCTAAAAGTATAACAGTTCCCTGACAGAAAACTATTGAAATAGAGAGAGAGAGAGAGAGAGAGAGAGAGAGAGAGAGTGGCAATAAGTTGTTTATCAGGACCAATAATTCCAAGACAACTAATCTTTTTCATTCAAACCATAAAATTCCTGAAAAAGTAATATATTTCCTGTGATTAGGCACCTGTATAACAATTTTTATTCTAATCATTTCAGCAGTTCCAAAGTTAAATATTTTTTTTCCATGCTGACATATGGTTACTTACATATAATATGTAGACAATCAAATTGACTGTAACACACCATTTTTCAATTCCCAGAGTTTTGTCAAGGTTATAGCGAAATTTCAGCAAAATCAGTCCAAGAAAAATTCTCTTTTCAACAAAAGCTGAATAAGATTTTGTAGAGTGATTTTATGAAAGCATCTTTGCTGATTTTATGGAAGTATTTTCTTTGCAGATAACCAAATTTACAGCCTACTAATGGATATTGTTGGAAGTGTGCAGTTGCCTAATGCTTACCAGAACAGAAAACAGAATCGCCAAACTGACTTCAGGTTTTAGCCAAAGCCATTTATTCCCTTGGAAAAAGCATGAATCCTCTTCTCTCTCCGGCTGTGGATAAATAGCGTCGCAGTTGAAGCCCTGTAGCCCTGTAAGGCAGTTCATCTAATAGAAGGTTACTCTGACTTAACATAAATCTACAGTGTGGCATTCTGATTAAGGGAGAAGGGTTGGGTGTGTGGTAAGGGATTCCATTCCGTAAGAACATACTTGCTACTGAAACTACAGCAGAGTGGCTGCTACCCTAGCAAAAAAAGATAAGAGTCTACAGGAATAAACAAAAAAAGCAGGTTTGGTCAGATTTTGCCCTGTTTAAAATGATTAATTAAAACATTGAAAAAAGAGTGATCAATGAATAAGTTACTTCTCTTGCCTTTTGTTGGGCAGTGATCACTAAAAAAGTCTGAATTTTCCAAAAAACAATCATAAATGCTGCCAGACACAAACTAAAGGACCAAATTAGCATGAAATTACACCGCAAATTGAACCCTCCAACAAAAACCTTTTATATTGGGCATTTTGGAAAAACCAAAAAGCGTTTATATTAAAGGTATGATGACAAATAAATAAATTAATTTCCATCCATCTAGCTCAATCGGTGTGCCTGTACATGCAGGTACATACGTAGCAAGCAAGACCAACTTGAAAACTGAAGCAACCTATGTTGTTGGTGACAGTTTTGGTTGACGTTTTCTAATTGGTAATAGGTGGATGAGAGTCCAATTATCTGTCTCTTACCACGGCTCTACTTGTTATGAAAGGACTGATCTTCCTCAATTCAATGTGGGTATAATGAGGCAAAGATGAAACCGTCAAAAAACTGACATTTAGAAAAGAGAAGGGCTGAAATAGGGAAGCCAAGATTGGTGCTCTTAACCTGGGATCAGGTCAAATTATATATAGCATCCGATGGATAAATAGATATTTTAGTTTATGCATGTTTGCATATGTGTGTGTGAATAGATAGATAAGAACGGGACCTATCTAGAAAGTATCCAGTTATTCAATATAAGTGAAAAATAGCCTACATAGTGCAATGACAAAGAGCTGCCCCTGGGATTTTATAGACTTACCCCACCATCCTTCCCTTTTTCAAAAAAGTCGGCAAAATCCTCTTTTAGGATCGCCATCAGATACGTTGCCATGTTCTCCTTAATCTCGTTTACCATCTAAAATCTCTTTTAAAAAAAACATAAGTCACAGGGAGCTAAATCTGGAATGATGATGGGTGACATGGATGTATATCTGTTTGTGCATGCGCAGTAAGGTCCCCTTTGATTAGTTGCCCAGTTACATCAAGGCAGTGGAACCAGTTCTTGATTTATCCAAAATGGCATGATACTTCCTGGACAGATGCCACAGATTGATTGATAGATAGATAAACAAACTGATAGATATACATATGATCAGACGAATACATAGCTAGCTAAATAGATAAATTTGAACAGACTGATAGATAGATTTGAACAGACTGAAATAGAGAAGAAAATATATACATGTATGAGTGAGGCTAGAAGTTGTTTGAAGCTGATTTTACAAGCATATGCGTGAATGTTAGTCATAGTATAACAAAATGGATTTTTGTCTGTAGGGCTAAAGAGTCAATTATTTTGTATGATTTTTTTTTCTTCAGCTGTCAACAGATTTACAGTCATACAGCAGCATCCAAATCTATTATGCATCAGAAGCTGGCGTTGCGGTTGATGGATCCTAACAGCATATGTTGGACAGAGATAGTAAGTGGGTGGACAATGGCTGTCATTGTGGCTATCTTGGGTACGTACTTGGCCCTTTGGTTCTCCCCCAGCCCATGTAGTGCAATGTCAAGGGCAGGGCAAGAGTTGGGGGGAGAGATTTCTGCTTTAGGAAAGTAGGAATAAAAGGAGGCCTTATTGAAGACCAGGATGATGACTAGTATTAAAAAGATTCCTTTGTAGCAACACACACAAACATAAGCCAGATGATTTTATTTATAATATGTGATGTGAAAGCACTAAATATAGATAAATGTATATGTATTCCTGACTTTATCCATACATGTGTACACATAGTCTTACAACCGAATCATGTTGGATACACCAGTTCTTGTGCAATCATAAAACTTGAGCAACATCAAGCCAGGTCAGTAGCTAAATGAGTGATCACTTGGGAATAACAGGTGCTGTAAACAGGGATCATGAAGTGAGTAATACCACTTTAGCTGCTTGTCACCTGTAAGTTTATTTTACATACTGCAAGCTGAGATGAGAAAAACATCATATGGGGAACCTGGATAGGGATGGCTGATACCATAGCCAGCATAAGAGCACTAGCTATATGTACACACACACACACACATATACATATACCAACATATATATGTGACTGCATGTATGAATAAAGGATAGGGGTAAACATGCTTGGAGGTCATTAATACTTAATTCACTAACAGGATTCATGAACAGTTCCTTGTTAATATTTTAGTGCTTTTCACATCATATCACAATGAATGGAAGTGATATTTTCTGCTTGTTTACATGAATAACAACATAGTAACCATAAGAAATGATGGGATTATTGATATATTGATTGACACATCTGTCAAGGATCAGAGTAAGTGAGTTCTGCCTCGGAACTAAGGATAGAAGTGCCGCACACTGGTACTTCTGTCTAGGATCAAATTATAGTATCTGTGCATTGGAATTCATAATAGGTGCAAACATGAACTTAATTCCAGTCACCACGGGTGTTTCAATAGTTATTGCCAAGCTTCCTGCAGTTACACACTTCCATACATTCCTCATAAAATTTCCTGCAGTTGCAGCATCAGCTGAGGCATCTCTTAGAACAGCCATATAATATTATCTCCCAGCAAGCTTTTGGCATAGATGGCAGAGAGAGAAAGTAGCTGTAGTACTAACTGATCATCCAAGTACATCCATCCTATTTCTTCCACTGGAGGGAGATCTGAATATGGAAGGCATGTCTGGTTCTACACACTTGCTTGATAGAGCAAACGCATGATGTTAAACTTGACTGTACTTGGGGTTGGTGGCAGAGTCTCTGGTGTACAACCCAAACAAAACAAATTGACTTGTGCTTTGTCATATGTATCAGTTTTGGGTACGCAATATATTGTCGCTGAACTGAGACAGACTATTATAGTCAGCGATGGCATCGAATGCAAGTGGTGTGTCCTCTTGATCATCAATTGCAACGAGTAAATTTTATAGACTGAAAATACTTTGGGGCCTTCAACGTCCCAGTTTTCATGTATAGATGTGTACATACAATTCTGTCATTGTGTACCATAAGTAAAAGAAGCACATCTGTATCATGCCCCAACACGACTATTGTTTCCATATGAGCATGGATGCGGTGCGAAATCAGTCAGGTATCACCTCCTTCATGGTCCGCCCTTAGGGGAGAGACTGCAAGGTCTAGATCAGATGACTTGTCAGTGGTTGCTGATACTACAACCACTGGTTTATATGTTGGGCTGTATTCAATCAGACAGTTAGAAAGTAATACAGCAAGATCTGCTTTATTTTCTCCAAGTGACATAACCAGTCTAATGGAAGACGACTAACTCTTTTTCAATTTAATAACGTAACAGTCTGTGGCACTGCTGGAGTCTGATCCTTGTGTCTGTTTTGATTGATTCGCCTTGATAATTGTTAAGTCAACATCAATCCTCTACTATCTTGCCCCCATCTTGAATACGGTTCTTAAAAAATGTGTGGGTATAGTCACTAAATATTCTAATGTCATATGGTTTTCCAAGTGCCCTCAAAAGTGCTTGACAATCTATGATTAGACAGTTGGGTTCATTGAATGTAATATTTGCAGGAGTTTGGACTTGTTGGTGAAATTTAGACTACCACTAGTTATGACCAAAGCTAGTAGGACTGTCTTGCGTTCATTCTCGGGGATATTGTCAAGGTTTATATCGCGCCACACTCTGTAAGCTGTTATGGACTTTTGTAGGATGATCCAGTCTACTCTGATAGTGTTTTGCTTGTCCTTGGAAAGTTTCACTAATTCATACGAATTGGCAACTACTTCATACGAATTCACCTTATTGTTTTGATTGGGTGATTTCACATCCAATTTGTTCTTTTATGTGCAAAAAATCCTTACATATAAACAAACCAACATTTGCTTCATACAATCAATTACAGCATATAGGGAATATTTGAAAAAACATTACGTAATAAGTAAATAACTGAAAACCTACGATCAACCTGTTTCTCGACTTTATTTTGTTGACAAGTTATTCATCACAAAAGACAGCTATTTTCACAATTTATATAAAATTCATGTGGTTTTTGCACATTCAATCTAAAAACAGATTATAGCAATGGATTCCTCATGTATAAAAACCTAACTGATATTTCATTCAAATTTCAACCTAGTATAGTAAAAAAAAAAAAGTACATAAACGCATTTAGCTCCATGGTGGCAGCCATCTAGGATTTCTCAATTTTCAGTCATTGTTGGCCATTTTTTAGCTGAACTTACAGGCACTTCTTAATACCCTTTAATACTCCTAAAAGCAGTGTAGGTCAAAAATCAACACATTTTCAGAAATTCTGCCTAGTCCTTTGGTGATCATCAAAAAAAGTCTGAATCTTCAAAAAAAAAAAATCACCCTGTTGGACACAAACTTGGGGAACAATTTGATAATCTCAAATTGTAAATTGCCCCCCCCCAAAACCTATCTTGGGGGAAAATTTAAAATAGATATTCCTTCAATACATAACAAGGAGTAAAAGTTAAAATTTCTTAGTTTTATAGCTCCATTGGTATGGCTTGGATATTCAACACATACATAGATAGCCAATCAGACTCACTTGAAAACTGAAGAAATCTATGTTAACAGTTTTGGTTGATGAATACGCATACTGGAAGACAGAGAGGGAAGAAGACTGGGACATACACACAGAAAAACAGAGAGAGAGAGAGTGTGTGCATGTGTATACACACATATGGATGGAGTGTTACACAAAGAGTTTTGTAAATAACAACACAAACATGGTGTATAAGGATCAAGCAGAATTTCAATGTGATTATGCTTATATAAGTTTTAGTTAATATACTTAGATATGTATATTTAGAGATGCATAAGCTACTTATCATATAAACAGGAAATTCTCTGACTTAGGAGAATTCACAAAACTACTTACTATATGAAAAGAGAGGAAATAGAACCTATTTCCTAAGAAAACAAAAGGAAAGAAATTCAATTATGTAGCTTATAGGAAAATATAAGATTGAATTTGAGACTGATATTTTTCTGATACTTTCTTCTTCTTTTTCTTCTTCTATATATGATGAAGTAAAGGATTTGCTACACATCATTCTGTATTATATATATATATATATATATATATATATATATATATATATATATATATATATGTATGTATACATATATATATATATATGTATGTATATATGTATGTATGTATATATATGTATATATATATATGTATGTATGCATGTATGTATATATGTATGTATGTATGCATGTATGTATGTATATATATATATATATATATATATATATATATATATATATTACTTGGAATGTTTGAAATGAAAACAGTTCACTGTTCAAATACTTATGAGCATCACTTCCTATAAGGTACTGCTCATAAATATTTGATCAAGCACAAAATTGGATGGAGGCCAAGTTTACAGGGATGATTATGGACGTTGAGCAGAGGGATCCAAATTAACTTATCTTTGGAAACACTTCTATATCACAATATGTTTTTACATTTTCAGTCACCTTGATTGATTCTGAATAAGATTTTAGTAGGATAGGAAAAAAATTGATTTTTTTCCATTTAACAATTTGATCTTATTTAAAAAGCATTTTCAATAAATTTAGCATTCAGAACCACAAAACATGACTAAATGTATGCCTTGTTAAACTGATTGCAAAAAAAATTAGCTTCTTTTTTTCATAATGTTCCTGTTTTTAACTCTCAAAACCAAGCGATTAGAAGCAAAAGGTCTATTTGTTCAAATACTATGACAAGTACTGAATACACATATATCTATACTAATATTTGAACTTCTTTTATACGAAAAGCTTATCAATCTGATATTTAGCAAGTATACCTGTAAAACATTTTATGACATAGGTTATGAGGTTGACCTCCGAGATTATTTGAGGTTACCAGAGGTCATTTCTTCAAAATCATTCATTTGAAACAAATAATTTTCATGTCAGAAGTTATTCAAACCATTATTCTTATGATTTGTACAATGATTTCTTAGAAAAGAGAATGATTTTTATATAAGTCTTGTGTGCTTTTTCTTATTCATAGACAAAATTAAGTGTCAATAAAAGAGAAAAGTAAAAATGCCATTATTGTAAATATTTCACAATTATTTTACATCATTTTAATCTATTGGTTGCTTTTTAAGATTCATTTATCAGCTAAAGCTGAAAAGCACTTTTTTTGTGCTCTCAATCAATAGGACCAACATTACCTCAGGAAACATGTCAGTTTTGACAAAAAACATTTTTTGGATTTAGGGGGAATCTTTTTATCATGTAATTATGATACTGAACAACACCTTTAGTTTCCATTCAAAGTATGAACATCTGAAATCATTTTTCCAAAACACAAAAATTTGAAAAGGAAAAATTGCTTCACAACTGAAATGACAAGATACTTCAAAACCACACTTTTGTATGATGGACTTACATCATTAAAAGGACCCAAAAAATCATTACAAACTTTTAAAGATATCTTTAAAATGATTCTTTCCCAAAAGTAATCGAGGTCAAAATCAACAATTCATGGTAACTACGAGTTTCACGCTGCTGTGATCTTCCAACTATAATCTGAAGATCATTGTATTGTGGAACTTGGAGTTACCATGAAGATTTGTTTTTGTGTCTACACCCTCTCTCTCTCTCTCTCTCTCTCTCTCTATATATATATATATATATATATATATTAGCTGGTGTACCTAGGAGAAACTTGAAAAAATATTTAGAAATGACCTATGGTGACCTCAAGTGACCTCTGAATTCTACTTTGCATAGCCTGTGACCTTTGAACACAGAAAATGCACACATATGCCAAATTTCAGCATCTTTGATGTAAAGTTGGAGCTAACAACTTGGAAATTTGTCCAGAAATGACAAGAAATGACCTCTGATGGCCTCAAATGATCTCCAAGGTCAAATTCATATTGCCCATTTTGTTCACCATGAAAAGATCTACCCATATGTCAAATTTAAGCATCTTTGATACAAATTAGTGGCCAACAACTTTGGAAAATGTCTAAAAATGACCACAAATGACCTTTGCTGACCTCAAATATCACATAACCTGTCACAAGTTGATGTTTAGTTATTCTTCCTACCAAATATTGGGTTAAAGGACCCTGTTGCCTCAAGGTGAAATGGGCATGGACAAACAAATAAATAATTAAAGGACTCTGCTATTCAAATTCAAACTTCAGAATGTTATGTCCATTTCACACTAATGACTTTTGGGAAAGGCATGAATCTACTCTTTTTTATCCATCCCCATACCCAAACATTAGGTAAAATAGAAGGGCAGAATGAGCTCTCTAGCTTTGGCAGGCAACCATTCCAGGAGAAAGAAAGCTTCGAATTCAAAACTAGCTCAACAGAAAATTGTAGCAACTAGTAAGCTTAATTAGCCACAACCTTTCTCAAAATGGGAAGACCTTAGTCCAGTGGAGGAATTGAAATGGCTGCTGCTGCTATGGCTACTGCTGCTGCCGATGATGATGATTCAAGATCATTATAGATTTGTTTCTTGAAAAAAAAGAATGTAAGTGTATTAGGATCCATCAACTAAAACTGTCAACATTGGTTTCTTCAGTTCTTGATTCTGACTGGCTGACTGGCTGACTGACTGGCTGGCTGGCTATGCATTAATGTATGTATTGCATATACAGACCACACCCATGGAGCTACAGAGCTGAAAATTTAAACATTTATTACTTATTATGTTGAAAAAAAAACACTTTATTTTAACTTCTCCATATTGGTCAAGTAGATTTTCAGTAGGGGTACGATTTGTAATCTAAGTTCATGCTAAATTGGTCTCTAATTTTTGTCTGGAAGTTTTCACGCTTATTTTATGAAAATTCATACCAGTTCTTAGTGATCTCTGCTCAACAAAAAGTGAGAGAAGAAATTTATTTATCGATCAACCTTTCTTTCCATTTTTTTTATTGATCGCACCTAACATGGCATGCTGATGAAATACATTCGTCACTTGATGGTTTTTTATTATCCAGACCTGTTGTGTCATTCTTCAGGTGAACACATTAATTCATTCCATGGCTTTGAATAATTTACTTGTGTATCTTACATCACAGCACGTCACTTTTATTCATGTATTTGTTCATTCCAGGATAGCCAACAAGTGTTTAAGATTTATTTCTCCCATTAAATGCAGGAGAAAAGAAAAACATTTGTGATTTGAGTGTTTTGGAAGGCTCTTACATTCATCAATAGAAGGATATACGTCTGATTTAAGACATGAACACACATGCACACACATACACACATACTTAGACATAAAGCAACTAACATGTACACACTCATACACACACTCACAGGCATGAGTGTGTCTAAAAGATCTATACAAGTCTGGACGTTTTTTCCGGCTGCACAGGCACTCGTTACTCCCTGCCTGGAGAGGAATTCTTCTGATGCTGGACTAGGCTTCCAGTTGTAGTGACCAGAAGTAGTTAATTTGCTACAAACTTACAAGTAACAATAACAAAAAAAAAATAACACAAGTTTACATGATTAAATAGCGGAAATGGATACTGGGAGCTGGCCACAATAACAGCTTAGAATAATTTCAACTTGGCAAGAATGTCAGACAACCGCTGGACATCATGACTTACAACATGGATCCCCAGAGATCATACAAGAAACACTGGCTGGCAGAAAATAAGTTGGCCTGAACCAGACAAGTTCAGAAAGTATTAGCTCTGTGACATCCATGATAGAGTGGTCTGGAGAATCTTATGACGGAGGCTAAATGAATGATGATGATGAACTGTAATTACTACTACAACCCTATTCTAAAAATAGCTATGATCAATTATCAATTTTTATACTGTATTAAAGTCACCCATATATGCTAACAGCTTACACAGTAAATATGAAACATATTTCAGCAGATGAGCATATGTTTTAGATTTTTTTTCATTTATCCTCATCCCAGAAGATCAGTTAAATCTGGGATGGCAATTATACCCACAAGCACACTTCTAGTGCAAACACAATGCACATCAAATATCAATAGACAATAACAAGGGTGTAGCTGGAGATTTTGGGGCCCCGTACATCGACCTACTCCGAAAAGCAGGTAAAATCATCACTAGGAAACTGGCCGTCCTCTTCAACTTGTGTCTAAAACACAGTAAAGTCCCAGACGATTGGAACACTGCTATCATAATACTTTTATATAAAAAAGGAAACCCGAAAGACCTCAACAACTATAGGCCTATTAGCCTACTCAACTATGTATACAAACTTTTCACAAAGATCATCACCAACCGAATCACAAAAACACTCGATGAAAACCAGCCACATGAACAGGCTGGCTTTAGAAGAAGCTACTTGACCATGGACCACCTGCACTCGATAAATCAACTGAAAGAAAAAGCAGCAGAATATAAACTACCACTTGCCGTAGCATTTATCGACTTCAAAAAGGCGTTCGACTCAGTAGAAATCCTTAAGGTCATGGAGGCCATCAGTCGGCAAGGTGTAGATCCAGTATATGTTGAAGTGTTGAAACATATATACAATCACGGCAGCTCATTTATCAGGCTACATAAAGACTGGGACCCCTTCCAGCTCCAGAAAGGAGTAAGACAAGGTGATACCAGCTCACCTAAACTCTTCACAGCCTGCCTCGAGATGATCTTCAGAAGACTAGACTGGGAGAGTAAAGGAATTAAAATAGACGGCGAGTATCTGAGCAACCTCAGATTTGCAGACGACATAGCCCTTTTTGCAGAGAACCTACACGACCTCCAACTAATGATAGATGAACTAAATGAAGAGAGCAAGAAAGTCGGCCTACACATGAACTTCAGCAAGACGAAGATCATGTGCAACAACCACATTGAAGATAAAAACACTAAGATCGAAATCGAGGACACAGAACTTGAGAAAGTAGACCACTACATCTACCTAGGGCAACGAATCTCCATGAGACCCTCAAAAGAAGAAGAAATCAAGCGAAGAATCACACTAGGATGGCAAGCCTTTGGCAGAGCTAGCTCAACCTTAAAAAATGATAAGATCCCATTAATCCTAAAGAGAAGGGTGTACAACCAATGCATCCTCCCAATAGTCACTTATGGAGCTGAAACATGGAACTTAACCAAGAAACAGACCCGTAAGCTGAGAACCATGCAACGTGCACATTAAAGAATAATGCTGGGCCTCACATGGAGCACAGCACATCCGGGAAAAGACAAGAGTTAGAGACATCATAGAATCCATAAAAAATCTCAAATGGCGGTGGGCTGGCCATGTTGCAAGAATGGCTGACAATCGAGGGACATCACGACTTACAACATGGATTCCCCGAGACCACATGCGCAACCGAGGCCGGCAAAATGTTAGATGGAGAGACGAGCTAAACAAGTTCAGGAAGTACTGGCTCTGTGACGCCCATGATAGAGAAGTGTGGCAAATCCTGGGGAAGGTCTATGTCCAACGACGGACGCTGAAAGACTGATGATGATGATGATGACCTCAGCTAGGCCCCTTGGTCAATAAGCAGATTCTTTCTGAGTGGATAGACTTAAACATGTGTTTATAAAATGCTCAAATATTCAAACTTAAAGCTAAAATGAAAAGAGAGGATGTCCACTGTGCACAAGAAAAAAAGCAAATTCAAATGATTTAGTTAATAAAAAGATCTAAAATTTAAAACAATTCTAAATGAGAAATGTTTCTTCAATTCTGACTGTAGATCTCTTCTAGTCAGAGAGAGAAGCATCATCAAAATGAGAATCAATACATGTTGTATGAGTCAGTGTGACTGCAAAAATGTACACGGAAAGGTCGGGGACAAACACATAAGAGAGCAAGTGGAAATGGTTATCAGGCTTGTATTACTTCTCTGAAAGGAAGGGAACAATAGGCCAAGAGCTACAAGCAGATAAAAGCAGAGATCAGGTTTCCATCGCCATTGTCATTTGAACAATATGAAACTCTTCTTCAAACTCAAGGCTGAGAAGCAAAGGGAAGAATAGAGATGAAAAGTTCTTTAATTCTAACAAAAGAGGATTTTTCTTTGCATATTGAAGGCAACAACTTCTTCTTGTTCTTTCTCTATACATTCAATTGAATATATTGGGGTTTTTGTACTTGAATATAAATTCTGCATCATTCAAGTTCTTGTTTTTATTTTTATTGTTATGATTGTATTCGATTATTATTTATATAATTATATATATTTTTATATCATTCGTCTGTGAAGTCAAGCCATTCATTCATGCTATTTTCATTAGGAGATATGTCTGAGAAAGTATCCATCCATTTGGAATAACTCAAGAACTGGTGGTACAGCCTTGGTATGACTTAGCAACTAATCAGAGAGGACCTTACTGCATATTCATAAACAGATGCTCCCCTGCTGAGTCACTCAGTCAGCAATGAGATGCTATTGTATGAGTATGTGTACTGTGTGACCATCACATTTGCAATGACCAAGCCTGCTTATTCTTCACATCTCGTGCATGGTATTTTGGCAAATGGTCAACCCCCAACAGTCATTATTTGGCTCCCAGCAACTTCTGATTCTTCCTAAAGGGATTTTAGACTATGGACAAGATCAAGGAGAATGCAATGAGGCAGCTGATGGCGATCCCAAAAATGGATATTGCAGACAATTTTCAAGAGTGAAGGAGATGCTGGGATAAGTATATGAGGTCCCAAGGGGAGTACTTTGAAATGAATTAAGGAGCCATTGCCCAAATTAGGCTATTTCTTTCTTAATATCAAATGACTGGATTCTTTCTGGACAGACCTCACTTAAAATTATGTAAGGGTGACAATAGTTAGCAAGCTCATTTACCATTCAAATTTTTCTAGTGTTTTTCTAGCTTTGCTGAGTGCCTAATTACTTTGGTCTTGTGCCAGACTAAACTGAGCTTTTTAAATGAAAATTAAACATTTCCCACCAATGCTAATGTTTAGTGCTGAAACAGATAGAAACCAGGATTTTGAATGCTCATTTTCATAGCCTTTTCCTTCGGGACAAGCATGGGTGTTGCAGGGTCAAACTCCACTCCTACTTCTATTCTTACTGAAGATGATTACTAAAACTTCTGTATTTTGTTTATATTTGCTTATTTGAATAAAAAATTATAATAAAAAACAGAAAATTATAAAAATATATATACTTCTTAGTATAAATGAATTTATTCAATAGAATGAATTAAGACATTGCATACCTATGAAATAAATTTTGTAGGCATGTAAAACTTGTCAGTTTAGCTCAGTTGGAAAGACACCAGCCTACCAATCATGGTAGAGAAATGTTATTTTTATATATGTATTCATTCATTCAAATGAAATAAATTTGTGTACTTTTAACATAAATTTTGGAGATATAAAAGACTTGTCAATTTAGCTCAGTCGGTAGAGAAATGTTAATTTTCACTCCCTAAATTTGTTGAGGATTGTCTTGATTGTTCTTGTTTTGGTTGCAGAAGGAAAACAGAGTCAACTCCAGGTTTAGACTGGAGTTTGATAAGAAATCAATGCAATACAGTCTTCCTACTTCCAAGTACAGAAAACGGAATTGGTGAACTTACTTTTGTCAGAGGTTGCTTGCATTCATTTCACACTAATGCCCATGGGAAAGACATGAATCCATCCCCACCCACTCAGCTATTGATAAATACCAAGCATTTGGAGCCTTTAACCCTTCAAGGAAGTCCATATAAAAGAAAGTAACTCTGACAGAAAAAAACCCTACAGGCTATGTATGTGGCTTCTACTTGCTACTGAGTAAAGAAGCCTTATGCTCCTAAAGAAGTCTGCAAGAATAAGCAGAACAAAATATCTTCATTTCAGGAAGCAGAAAGTTATAAAAATTGTAGCCTCAATCCTGCCATCTCAACGATGCTAATCATAGTATCAATTATTTGAATCAAATAATTGAGAAACACAAAAACAGGTCTGGTTAGTCACTGATTAGAAACTGTCACATGACCAGTGTCTTTTGGCAGCATACTATGTTGGGAGTGATCAATTAAAAGATTGGAAAAAGGGCTGATCAATGAATCAATTCCAAACACACATATACACACACATATGCACATACAAATTATACATACACACATACACACACACACACACACATGCAATAAATATGTATCTATACACACATGCATTTTCATACACCAATCTTAAGCTTCTTATTTTCTTCTTGGAAACTGCTGTTTGGGTGTAGAATTGATACATATCAATGAAACATAGAGGGTCCCACATACAGATCCATCCAAATACACACATGCATTACACATGAACACAAACACACACACTCACATACACACACATACAGACACACACACACACACACACACATATATATATATATATATATATATATATATATATATATATATATTCTAGAAAGCTTCACTGCTCTAAAAACTAAAGATGTGAAAGAACTTTCAAAATTTATGTCAGTCCAGTCAATTATTTCCAAACATTTGTTAAAGCAATTCATGCAAGCTTTTCAAAGGGTTTTGTGTCAATTATTCGTATTGAAATCATCAGTTGTTTACCCAGTAATTCTTTCAGGGATTTAATATGTATGTCTATACAGGGATTTCTACTTTAGTTCAACACAATGGAACCACAAACTTTTGTCCCTATTAGTGGTTGTTCTTTTGAAATAGATTTGAATAAAAAAAGACAAAATATTAAGTTTGATTCTTTTTTTACATGATTGGTCCAACTAAGTGGCTCTTCCTTGTAACCAATGTTCTATTTAACAGGAATTCGCTGTACATATGTTAATACAAAAGAAAAAAATCAAATGCTGTCTAGTAGATGAGAATTATACCAGATGTCACATCAAATTTCATATGAGAAGGGTTCAATCTTCATTTGGAAATATACGAGTGTTCTCTTTTTTTATCTTGTATGAAAAAAAGGTTTTGCATAGATGAATAAGAAATGATATCATCCAGTAAGTGAAGTTGCTTCCTCAGTCACATGACATGAGGTATTGATTTTGTCTCCATTCTTCTTATGGAGACCCAATCGTTGTTATTACAGGGTAAGTTATTCTTTCTGAATGGATTTGAATAAAAAACACAAAAAAGTTATGTTTGTTTCTGTTCTTGTTCAACTGGTCCATCTGAGTAGCTATTCTTTGTCACTGATATTCTATTTAACTGGAATTCACTGTGCACATGTATTTACATATACTGATCTTCAGATATTTCTTATTTCCTCTTTCGGAAATGCTCCCCAGGTGTAGAATTGACTTATAGAAGTATGAAAGTTCTCCGTAATATAAGATTGGGTTTGGAATCAAAATTGCTAAAAGCTGACTCCATGATACGGATTATGTGTGTGAGAGATCACAATGATAATATAACACAGTCCTCAGGCAGACGAATTACTTTTATTTTATCTGATCAAAGGAAAATACATGCTATAATAAGATCTGTATAAGTGAGATGTTTTATCAATGTCTTTGTGTGTAATGCAAAGAGTCTGTAAAATGAAGTATTATTCTGATGTAGTATGCATATCAAAATTTAATAGTGTTTTCATGTATGTCTTTGTACACAAGGTATAATGAGTTGGTACATAAAAAATTAAGTGTTCAAGGTGTATATGTTTGGTTCAAAGTGTATGTGTAGAATAAGGTGTATGTACTTACAAAGGGATTTTAGTAGATTTTCCAGCCCTTTAAAACATCTCCAACACGTCTCTACTCTATTGTGTCAAAATAAGAAGAGGCAGAATTTCAAATATGGCACAAAGACCACATGACTGTGTTTAGGGTTCTGATTCGCTGTGCCGTTTTTAGCCACTGAAAAGTGAGCATCTTATCTATTTTCATTCATTCCTGATGATCCAGGGTCAATAAAAGAATTTTATTTATTCCAATTTAATCTTTTTATCTATTTATTTCCTTTTGATAATACGAACAACGACAGACTCATGTCAAAGAGTCCGATCGCTATCCTACGTATACATCTGTACAAATAAACATACACAGATAAACAAAAGCATAGCTGGAAATTTTTGGACTTAGGAAGCTTGGTTTATTGAGGGACCTCCCCTTCAGCATTTAGAAAGATTTGTTGAACATCAGTAACCACCAAATGTGGCAAAGGGTTGTATCTTTTTTTTTATATGTGCATATGTTTGTGTGTTTGTTTATGCGTGTTCCAATGCTCTTGGCCATACCATTTTATCTTTGGACTTCAATATTGGCATCAGTACACATCCAGATTCTTTCTAAG
Organism: Thysanoteuthis rhombus; assembly: GCA_963457665.1. NCBI lineage: Eukaryota > Metazoa > Mollusca > Cephalopoda > Oegopsida > Thysanoteuthidae > Thysanoteuthis > Thysanoteuthis major. Next base: position 21,841,975 of record OY735242.1, on the reverse strand, counting down.
AATATTTATTTGATTTTTGGTCAAAAAGCTCTTTTGACTCTTTTGAGGCTTTATTTTGACCTGTTTATTAAGAATACGTTTTTACGTGACTTGATGTTTCAACTGTACAGTTGTTCAATTATTGACAGTGATGGCAAGTTATTGTATGACGTTCATAGAAATGCTGTAGTTGAACTACTATTCATAAAGCTCCATTGAGGACCCGGGGACAGGAGCAATTTAAGATTGTGCACCATCCCTTTTGTCAGCTGAGATCCTGCATACACACACTCACATACATAAACACACATTCATACAAATATTACATGGGGGAGTGGTGGGAGCGTCCTTTTCTTTTTGCTTTGAGATATTGTTGTATCATATTAACAAGACAAGCATGAAATTGAATATATCATACAAGAAGATTAGGGTTCATGCTTTCCCCAAAGCATAAACATTATGCTGATATACATATACAAAGTTAGAGGACAAATGTTTATATAAACATGTACATATATATACTCATAAAAGTATCCATCTATCTATCTATCTATCTATCTATCTATCTATATATATATATATATATATATATATATATATATATCAAAGTATAATGACATTTAGGAAAATTTATTTTGCATGTTCCACGTATTTGGCTTGATCAGAAACAATGTTGAAAAACAAATTTCAAAACATAACCTTCGGCTCACATTCTTCATCATTCCGTTATGGACATGGCGGATATTATTTAGATTCCATCATCTTTGTTTTTTTGCTGTAGTGGTTACAATACAAGGTCTTGTAGAAATCCTTGTCATTGTATTGAATTTATTTCTAAATAATACACATAATGGCATGAAGCAGAATGAGAGCTGAATGCTATTTTATTTCAATTATTGTTTTTCATCATTATTTCTGATGACGCTGATTAGGCGGAATATGTAAAATAAATATCCCAAAATGTCATGATACTTTGATATTGTCAGATTTTACATACAAATAATATATATGTATATATATATATATATATATATATATATATATATATATATGTATATATATGAATGATTATAAATTGCATTATGTTATATAGAAACTCTTATTTGAAATGATCTCGAGTCATTACACGGTCAATGTATCACTCAGCCTGTAAATATAATAAACAATTAAAGAAAACGAGCTTGCTGTAGGAATCAAACCTGCAAACGATAGGGTAGCCACTTCGTGGAGTGCTGCTCTTACCATTGAGCTAAACAGTCGCCGGTTATGCAAAGGCTCAAATTCCTTTAATTATTTTTTCTATCTACGTTGTCTACACTGAATGATACATCAAACTGCTGGACATCACATCTCACAATGAGGATCCCCAAAAATCAGGTACAAGGCTGTGGCTGACATAATGTTAGATGGTGTGACAAGTTAGATAAATTAAGGAAGTACTGGCTGTGCAATCTTCATAATAGAGAGGTCTAGTGAATCTTGGGAAAGGTCTATGCCATATGACAGATGCTAACAGATTGATGATGATGGTGGTGGTGGTGTTGGTGTTGTTGTTGTTGTTGGTGGTGGTGGTGATGATGATGATGATGGTGGTGGTGGTGGTGGTGGTGGTGGTGGTGGTGGTGGTGGTGGTGGTGATGATGATGATGATGATGATGAAGTAAAATATGAGATTTAAAACATTTTTCTTGATCTAATTTGAATGAAAACTTCAAACAAAAAGTCTCTGTTTGTTGATGTCTAATCAAATGCAACATAATAGCAAATGCAAAACAAGTTGAAAGATCTTACTCATGTGGGTACAAGGTAAGTAGTGTGGTTCTTCCTATAGCACTCATAAAATTGCTTTAATTTCACGTCTTATACCCAAACACTGATGATATTTCTATTATTGTACAACGTTAGGGTTAGATGTAGGATTAGGAGTAGGGGCAGGTGATTTGGGATGAAGTATGAGATGAGAAAATAAAGCACTTGTACCCTGACATTTTTTCCATACTGAAACTTATTGTGGCTCTGACCTACAGGGCCTTGGAGGGGGCTTCATATATTTGATTATACAGTTGATAACTTCCAGCATGAAATCACGTATACCTACATCAAATGTAGAATGCAGTAGATTGCTCAGTAGCTGGGGCCACACTTGAGGTTATGCAAACTATGCACCTGCACAGGGGTCCCAAGATTTTAGGGCCCCAAAAATAAGTCTTTAAAATATTTCAATATTTTCATTATTTGTGGGTAAAAAAGTAAAACATCTCAACTAAACTTATTTGAGGAATCATTATCTTACATAGAGATAGATTATTGATCCATAAAGGACTTGGCATTTAATTGAACATCATGATTTCATGAATTCTTCATTTTCATTTTTATTTGTTGGAAAATAATTGCTGATAACAAAAATTGGAGGGCCCCCAAGAAATGTTGTGCACTGGGCCTCATCAATGGTAAATCCAACTCTGTAGCACAGGAGTATTGAAACTAGAGGGGCCAGAGGGATTATCAGCCTACTGCAGTGGTTCTCAAACTTTGTTGTATGATGGCACACCAAGAAATATACTTGATCTATCTGGCAAATTAACTGCAAAAATGAAATGAATTACACAAAACCATTTCATATCAGCATTCTGATATATGTACTCATTACCCTTTTTTCCTGTCACCTGGCTATGAAATTGCTGAAATGTTGCAAAATCTAGTTATAAAACTGCTACATAGATAACTCTCTGGTGGAAATAGGGCAGACATGATATCGTATTGGACATTTCCAAGGCTCAATACACATCTTTGTGTACTTGGAAAAAATTGTGTGGCAATCTTGGGAGATAGTACTGGCTCTGCGATGGCCATGATACAGAAGTGTGGCGAATCCTGGTGAAGGTCTATGTACAACGACGGACATTAAAAGACTACTACTACTACTATTACTACTACTACTACTACTACTGATGATGATGATGATGATGATGATGGTGGTGGTAGTGGTGGTGGTTGTTGTTGTTGTTGTTGTGGTGGTGGTGGTGGTGGTGGTAGTGGTGCTATGAAAAGTAGTTTTGAGAACGATTGGCCTACTGACTAGGCAGCAGACAGCATCAGCCCTCAAGCTGGCCCACTGGGAATTAGCCTGATTGCCCCAGAGTCATTCTCTGTGACAGTGGATTCAATCTTCATACAGTACATAAGCTCATTTGATGACATCTCACTGACAACTGAGTAACTCCATGAGAATGAATTATGATAACATAACAGTAAATTCATAACAATGAATGTAAATTGTTTCAATTTTTATATCCTTTGCTTAATATTATCAGCTGATTTTTTATTATCATTATTATTATCTGGAAGACCCTGTACGTAAGTGATCTCAATAAGCAGATTCCTCTTTATGTGAGTCTGCACATGTGTGTGTGTGTGTGTGTGATTTTGATTTCCTAAGAAATTGGCATCCAATACCCAAACTCAATGATGTTCAATCAATTTACCTCAATGGCATTTGGCAGCATCTTACAACTGAAGACTCTCTCTCTCTCTCTCTCTCTCTCTCTCTCTCTCTCTGTCTCTGTCTGTCTGTCTGTCTGTCTGTCTGTCTGTCTGTCTCTCTCTCTCTCTCTCTCACACACAATTGTGCATAAGGATGTCAATGGAAAGATGACCTGCATCACTATAGATTCTGTTTGGCTAGCAACTCTTCTATAAAGGCCTATTTATATTTGTTATATCTACTAGGAAATGGCCTGTTTCGTCACTGACAGTTATCATAGGTGTACAACAATATTTAGTTTTCAGTTACTGTATGACATTTTCAGAGGTACGCACTCTCTGTGTGCTTCCTTGTTAATATTTGCTATAGATATCGCTACAGTTACGAGCATTCAATTTGGGGGGGATTTTCTCTTAGCAATGCTCATTTTCATCTGGAAAACAAAGTGTGTAATATTTTCTATCGCATAGGCGGATTGCTTTTTTCTGATGATTAGATTAGTGCCAGGAAGGAATTAATGAATATAAGATGCAAGCTGCTAAATTAATCATCAAATCATTACTTAAGCCAAGATGAAATTCAAAGTAAAAACAGAATAATTTATCTCTATTAGGCCAATTAAAATATAACAGATGCAATGGAAATTATTTCTATCAACAAAAACGGAATAAACTTTTAGGCTACCAAACATCTATCTATCTACCTATCTATCTATCTATCTATCTATCTATCTATCTATATATATATATATATATATATATGTATATATATATATATATATATATATATATATATATATATATATATATATATATATATATATAAATCTGTATATCAATCTATCTACTGTACAACCATAGCCATCAAAGATGGTGAAGGGTTCTAATCTTTTTCATGTATGTGTTTGTTTTTTTGTGTGTTCCAGTCATCCTGGTCATATTGTTTTGTTTACATACTTGAAAATTGGCATCAATATTCCACTAAACCCCTTTTAAAAACATCTTTTTTATTCTTAGGGGTCATTTTGATAGGTTTATCCAGAATCTAGATGTTTTAGATGTTCTTTTACTTTATTTTAGATGTTTTCCAGTGAAAAACGACAGTGATGCCATTCATTTTTTACCACATTCATTCTTTAATGGAGTTTCTTACATGACACTGGATTTTGATGCTATGGTTGTTCAATTATGGACTCAGTATCTCTCTCTCCGCCTATATGTGTATGTATCAATTAGTCTCATCTGTTTAATATCTCTTTCTCTCTCTCTTTCTTTATATATATATATATATATATATATATAGAGAGAGAGAGAGAGAGAGAGATAAAAATAGCAATTGGATCTATATTTTGTCAGATCACTTCACATCCACAATACAAACATATACATATACATGTAAACTTTTTGGATTTGATTACTAATGCAAATTTCTTCCTTTTTTTCTGTTTCCTTGTTAGACTGGTTGTTTGATATCTAACATTGATCTGATAATTTTTTGTTTATGTAGGGAGAGGCTTGGGGCAGGATTTCCCACATTTTGTAATTGCGTGTGCGCATAGATTAGGTACATCATTCAAGAAACCTTTAAAAATGTATAAGTATTGTCTGAGAATGTAAAGTAGTCCATCTAATTTTTACAAGAATTAGATATTAATATTGATGTAAAATGAGTGGAGTACTTTTTTCACCAGACAATACACTGAATGATTAAATATACCTTTTGTATGAGTTGAAATCTTTTGATCTTTTAAATTTTCATTTATAATATTAAATCATCCTGGCCGCAATCACTTACCTGACTGAACAAACATCCAAGCAGCAAGGTATTCTTCCCTTTCCATTTGATTGTTTTATTTAGCCAGCAATGCCAAACCCATCATTTGGCCTAGAACATTGCAAATGCACATCAGTATTTGAATCAACACCACCTAAAAATCCTTTTTTTAATTCATGGAAAGAAAAGTTTGAGGGGTATTTGGGGATCTTCTATAATTGTGCCACCACACATACGATGTTGATTCACTTAATGGCTGGCATTGCATGCTTTTAGTAATTTTGGTTGCTAATTGGGTAGTACATTTCAGTTTATTCTTACAATTGACTTTGCATGAAATATTTAAGTGATGTTCACTTAAAAGAGCTTTCAAATACATTTCAATACAAATATTATTGATTTTCTCTGATTTGATGATAGAGATATTTTTGTAAGTCAACTAAATAGTCCAAAAGGAATAGAGTCAATCAACCAGCGTGAAAGTCAACCCCACATAGCCCATGCCACAACCGGATGCTTTGTGAGTCTCCATGCCCAAAATTAGGTCAATAGGTTTTGTAGTTTTAGCATGATTGTTGCAAACAAATAATCTCACAATCAAATAAAAAAACAGAAGAGTCAAATATCAGTACATGTGTGTGTGTGTGTGTGTGTGTGTGTTCTAAAATCGATATGTCTCAGCATGAAATATCATTTAAGTGATGTTCACTTAGAAAAGCCATCAAAATACGATTCAGTACAAAAACTATTGATTTTCTCTGTTTTCATGACAGATATTTTTGAACGTCATCAAAATAGCCCAAAAGGAAAAGAATGAATCAACAAGCCCGAATGATCTCATTAAATACAGATAAGATCAACCGCGGCAAGTGATTAATGCCCAGAAGGCAATAGTAACAATGTTAAAAGGGGATTAATCAAAGAAGAGATAATCAACCAGTGATCCACTCTTTCCTTTTCTGGGGAGGCCAGGATTATCTTCTTCTCATTGCAAATCGATTAAATCCTTGTCCAGATTAAATTTCCAAAGTATTTCCCCCTCCAGCAGGCCGGTTCAAAGATCAACATTTATTTTTAACTCTGAACTGGGAGTGGATGATGACGACATCGTAAGCTGTGTTCACCGATGATTACAGCAGAATCAGTACAAGTGCTTAGGATTGCTTCAACAACCTTCAGGTCATGACACATGCAAAACAAAAAGACAAGTTTGGTTAGTCACTCAATAGAAACCATCTCATGATAGACGTCATGGCAGCATGCCATGTTGCATACTATAAATTTGACAGTATGTCATGTTGGGGTGATCAATTAAAAAATTGGCAAAAGGAGTGATCAATGAATAAGTTACTTCTCAGCCCTTTAGCTCCATTAGTGCAGTCTATATGCATGAAACATTTATAGATAGCCAGCAAGCAAATCAGAAAGCCAGCCAGATTAACTTAAAAACTGAAGAAAATAGTTTTGGTTAACAGCTTCAAAAAACATACTTGCTATCACTTCTATCTACAGCAGACTAGTTTAAATACTATTGCTGGGTGTAGGTTATTCATGTATTCTAAACTCTATGTATATCTATGTATCTGAATCTCACCCAACCCTAACCATTCATAATAGAAACTGAAATTTTTCACACTCACTCCCCTTGATGAGTAAGGAAAATGATTTTCAGTTTTTTTCAAAGGAATAGATTTTTAGTGGGGGGTTCAATTTGTAATGTGAGTTTATCCTAAATTGATCCCTTAGTTTGTGCACATCAGCATTCATGCTTTTTTTTTTTTTAATTTCAGACTTTTTTAGTGATCATTGCCCAGAAAAAAGTGAGAGAAGTAAATTATCTATTGATGAACCCTTTTTCCAATCTTTTTCATTGATCACCTCCAACATGGCATACTGCTAAAAGACATTGGTCATGTGACAGGTTTCTGTTGAGTAACTAACCAGACCCATTTTATTTTTTTTAACATCATGAATTTATGGTTCAAACCATACTGGTAGCATTCTCATTAGGGTAATTCAATTTCACCACCACAACTCCTTGATTTACGGGGTAAAAAGAAGTATATATGGGCATCAATGAATCATAATCTCTGTTAGAATGCCAGTTTCAACTTTTTTCTTCCCATCCTAATTGAAGAATAATTGAACAACCAAAGTCTTGTTTGCATCAGGTTGACATCATCTTCCACAAGATTACAGATGGACTGGGAAAATGTTGAAGATAGTGATTTGTTATGTTTTTATGAGTTTTGCAAAAGCACAAGACGAACCAAAAGAAGAAAATCTAAAATCAGAAAAGGCTATCTGAACTTTCTCACTAAATAATGTAATCTACAAGTTAGAAACTGTTTATGAAAACTCCATCAACCAAAACTGTAAACATTCAGTTCTTAAGTGATTTTGGCTGGCTTGCTGGCTATGTATGTATGTGTAGTGCATACAAGCTGCACCAATGGAGCTAAAAGGCTGGAAATTTAAACATTTAGTCTTTAGTATGTCTACAAAAAACTTTTTTTGTTTGTTTTTTAAAAATTACTCCCCAAAATAGATTTTCAGTGGGTTGGGGGTTAAATTTGAAATGTAATTCCAATTTCTTAATTGATCACCCCCAACATGGCATACAACCAAAAGATATTGGTCACATGATGGTTTCTTCCAAAGGACTAACCACATTTGGTTTGAATATCCATTTGGAAGCTATCCTGTTTATTGCACCGACAGGATTTCTACTTTCACTTTTACTTCATTTGCTGGAAACAGTGACTTTTACTTTCAGTTTCTTTCTATCAGGGATTTCAATGAATTTCAAAATATTTTTTTGTTTTTAAGCATAACTATTTATACATACACATTGATGTATATGTCTTACTTTTGTATAAAGCTACATATATGAATTATGCTGATTTATTTTTTTATTAGATGAAGCATTGTCCACTATTATCAATTCTAGACTAGTGTTTTATTCCCTATTGGAATCTCATGCATTGAACCAAGTGATACTCCCACCATTCAAAACAGAATTTATTTACTGCTAAAAGGAACCAGCCTGAGTTTATTTGTGATAAAATGCAACAAAATTGATATGAAGGTAAATGGTAGCAAAAAATCAATAATAATGAGCGTGCAAAACCCTTTTTCAAGATAGCCATTAGCTGCCTTGTTGCATTTTCTTTGATCCCATCTGCCATTTGAAGTCTTTTCAGAAAAAGCCAGAAGTTGCTGGGTGCCAAATCTGGACTGTACGGGGTTTTACGGATTGGAGATTTTAAAAGTTTTGTCAAAAAAAAATCTGTACAAATTTTTTAGGGTTTTTGTATTGTAACTTACTCAGACCATCTCAACTAAAATTTATTGTTTATTGTTTATTTTTTATCTGCATTGTTTACTCTGAGCCATAGACAACCACTCTGAGTAAATTGTAATAAAAGTAACTAAGAAATTCAAAATGAAAAAAAATACTTGTAAAAATTTGATAACTCTTAAATTCATGAACCATTTGAAACTGCTCCAGAACACAGTGGAACTCATCAATGAATACAATTTTGAAAAATGAAACTTTTCTTGAAATGAAATTTTTTCTTAAATTCACCTAAAGTGTAAGGAAACTCTGAGCAGGAATTTTTCCTCTTGATCTAAGATTTGAATTTTTTCACATGAATTTAAGAGTTAATGGTTATTCTGTTAATCTAATACAGAGGTGTTACATTTCCCTTTCCAGTACTGATGTAACTAAGCAAGCAGTGATTTATCAGTGATGTGACTTGCCAGTTTCTATGCAAGCAATTGATTTGTCTCTACACTATTGAATGTCCCTCTGAAATTAATTATATATTCACTGTTCCTCATTCGAACAAAATGACTAACAGGAAATTTGATCTTCACCTTCTCTTAGGAAGCTATTAATCTATAATTAACACAAAGGGCATATGAGATTATATTTTATCAAAAGACTGTACAATGCTAATCTTCAACAAAATAAGGAATGACATGCCTGATTTTCACCTGGATTGGTCCACCACCTGCTGAGAAGGCAATTTGTTATCTATAGTGAACTATATACGTTACTGGCAAAGCGTGAAAGCCAGCCATTCTATAGAATCCCAAAGTATTCTATAAAACGTCTAGCATTTTTTGGAAAAGTATGTAATAAGCTTATTTCATTCTCACCATATATACACTACCTCAGGATTTTGATAGAATGTCAAGGTATTCTATAAAATGACTAGCATTTCTTAGGCAAAGTATAATACTTTTTTCTACCATTACTTTTGTTTATGTTACATTGTATGTTCAGAAATATATATTGTTTCCTTAATAATTGTTAATTTCATATCAAAATATATCACCTGTGCAAATTTAAAGTAAATGTGAGCTTTGAAAGTATATCAAATGAAAATTTTCCAAGTGTCCAAATACTTATTTTCCCTCATTGTATATACTTTACCAAGAGATCCTAATAGAATATCTAGGAATTCTATAGAACAATTAGCATTTTTTTGGCAAAGTATAAACAATAATCAACAGGGTTTGGACACCTAATCAACAAACTGAATTCTAGGACACCACAAATAATCAAAAATAAAATTGACAGGAGGGATGAGAAAATTCTATTAACAAACTTGTATTTAAAACCTAAACTAAATAAAAAGTATTTTGGTGAACAAACAAATGCCAATAAAGTCTTCTTGCTCGCAGGAATTTGTGATCTTGTATGAAGTTGTTTCAAGACCCTTTGGGTTATGCCCAACTGATAGACATTTTTCTAAGATATACATGATGAACACCAAAATATTGTGAGCATCTCTATATCCTACCTAATTACTAGACATTCCATAAAATGCCCAGGTTTCACACTGTGCTGGTAATATACATACCTTTGATAGTTACTATCCTCAAGCAGGCAATACTCAGCACAATGTGAAAATTAATTAATCTTCTGATTCCTTCATTAAGACATAAAGGCTACAATTAAATTTCTCTCTTTTATTGTTTCATTGGCTTTCGTTTGTGCTCCACCTAGAGGCTGTTGAGGTGTGATTGGCATAATGGTTAACAGCACAGACAATGATATCAGTGAATAAAATCTAAATTCAAGCCAAGGTTGCTTACATCCACTTTGCGATAATACCCAAGGAAAAGGCATGAATCCATCTTTTATCCTCCCAGTTATAGGTGAAATAGCAGGACAGACTGGGCTCTCTAGCCATTGGAAGCTTGAGAGTAACTGGCACAGGGAACTGTGTTTGAGTTTTAGCCTAGGCTGCTTGTATTTACTTCACATTAACGCCCTCGGGAGAGGCATGAATCCATTTCTCCCCCACATATGGGTAAATAGAAAAGTAGTTGGAGCCCTTCAGCCCTGTGAAGCGGTCCGCCTTGGGCATCAAGTTACCATTCCTGACCCTGTAAAAACCAACAATAGCTACAAACAATGATTTGGTCTCCGTAGAATGTTTGTGGAACAGAGACAAAACCATTGCTCAGCAATATACTTCATTTGTCTCTCAAAACTTCAACTCTCTCTCTCTCTCTCTCTCTCTCTCTCTCTCTCTCTCTCTCTCTCTCTCTCTCTCTCTCTCTCACCAAGCTGAGATAAATACAGCTTTATAGCAACCGTTGGAAGCTAACACTGTATTAGAATTGCATGTTTTGATCAATTCAATCTGCAGGGAAAGCTAAAGAGGAAGTTAAAAAAGATCAGAATAAAAGAATGTCCTACTTTGCTGCCTGCTGCTCCATTGCTTGCAGATGATGATCAAGAATAGGGGCCAAGATTTGGACAGCTCTTCTCTCCTCAACACTTGCTGGTCGTACAGAAACACAGAGCAGCTTACCTTCCTGCTTATCAGCCAGTCCGATGCATCTGGAAGAAAAAAGGAGAGAAAGAAGAAGAAACAATGACAAAGGAGAACAAAAGTCAGAAAAGACTTCTCTTTACCTTCCTTAGGGTGCCGTTTGTGTGGGGATGTGAGATCCCTTTCATGCTTCTGAGACACCTTCTACTTGAACACATACATACACAGATTCAATGCATATAAGTATGTGTATGTGAGTGAGCATGTGTACAAGCTTTCAAAGTTACAAAATCATGAAAAAGAATGACAAGTGCCCAAGTTTTATTGAATACCTTCCATGCTTCCATGCTTAATAACAGGGGTCCCCAAACTTTGACCCATAGGCCACATCTAGCCCACCGTAAGATTTTACCCAGCCAGAAGCAACTTGAAATATCTATAAATAATAAATTAATTTTCCCTTTGTTTTTTGCCCAATCATTTGGTTCCTGTAGCCTGTTTTTAACTGCAACAAGATTTTACTGATTTTAAAATCATCAACAGAGTATGTGAGGAATTGAGTGACCCCAAGTGAGAGAGTGGTTAAAGAGAGATAGACAGCATTCTTTTTTTTATATTTTAATCAGTTCATATTATTGGTAAAGATAGAAAGATATGATATTGAGAGTGGGCAAAGAAAGAGGAATTTTTTTTTCTTTTTTGTGTCCCACTTTGTCGTATCAATCCTCAAGATAGAAAAATATAAAAGTACAAAAGAGAAAGAAAGAGAAAGTACAAAGTGAGAGAGAGAGAGAAAGAAAGCAAACTATATAGTTTATAACCAATGTATACACTCGATGTATATATTTATAACTTTTTCATTTCCCAATGAATTGTATTGTATTTTGCACAATATTTTTTGTTCTATTTTGGATGCAACCATTATTTTTGTTACTGACGTTCTAACGAGGATTGGCTTGAAATCTCAATTGGAAACAAATTTCATTACAGAAACAAATGTAGACAAATGCTATCAATAATGTATATACAATGTCTCAGTTTTTGAACAGAACCTGTTTTTTCTTGTTCTCATCTGAGTAATTGATTCTTTTGTCAGAGCATTTGCAAGTGATTGACATTTTCACTCATTACATATCATTACTCAGTGTAAGTACAACATTTTCACAATTCTCTTTTGCTCTGAATCATATCACATTGATTACAAACAAGGTATAAATAAAACTTATTCATTCAGTTGAATTTTATTCATTCATTTATATAACTGACTGTTTGGCCCACACAAATGAGTAAAACAGTTAGCCACTCGACAGAAACCCTAATGTGACTAATGTCTTCTGGTAGCATGTTGTGTTTGGGGTGATCAATTGAAAAATTGAAAAATTGGATGAATAATGCATGAATTACTTCTCTCACCTTTTGGTGGGCAGTGATCATAAAAAAATCAGAATTTAAAAAAAAAAAACAGGCAGACAGAAACAAAAGGATTAATTTAGCATGAATCTATACTGTGAATCAACCCCCTAACCTATTTAGGGTTGGAATTCTCAAAAACCCTGTTTTTTGTAGACATAATATGGAGTAAGTGTTCAAATTTTCAGCCCTGAAGACTCCAATTTTGACTGTTTTGGTAACAGTTTTGGTTGAAAGTTTAATAATATATGATGTGGCTCACATACTAAAAAGTTTGGAGACCGCTGCTGAACACCCAAATCTTATCCATACAGGTATATGTGTATGTATTGATATGTGTTTGTGAGTGTTTCTACTTATTGTGTGTGTTTGTGTGTACTTATATATGTGTGTGTGTGTATGTATGTGTATGTGAGAGTATGTACTTATTTGTACATAGAATATATATCACATATCTTATATAAATCATCATCATCATCATCAGCCATCAGTAGGACAAAGGCCTTTCCTTACTCGTTTTTGTGCTAACTTTTGCCATGTCTTAATGGTATACCTTTCTCTCTCATCCCTCTGTTCCGCATCTGGTCTTTTCCTTCTTACTACAGTTGCAGTCTCTTGGGAATCAATTAGTTAACCTTTTGCTTCATCTGTTGTCCTTCCTTCTTGCTATTTGTCCAACCCATCACAACTTTTGTTGCTTATTTATATGTATGATATCTTGTTATTGGATATTCAGGTTTGAAATTTAATATTTCATACACAAAGCTCTATTTTGGGAATTTTATCTAAAATATAGAGCACTCTGTATTGTTCACAAATATGCAAAAATCATACATATATTTATATATATAAGATGATAGTAAATGTGCATAAGCTGTATATCTGAATAAGGTTTCTTTTGCAGCAAAGGTTGCTAAGATAACTATTATAGAGATAAAAAGCTTTGCAGTAATCTACTAAGTGGGGACAGCTGGCTTTTAAATCAGAGCTCTCACCTGATCTTGAATAAACATGAAACTATTTGAGCCCCTCGCAAGCTCTTAGATATCTACAACTATTCATATATTGACCAAAATTTGTTTCCTCTGAATCAAACATCAACAGGTCTGGTTGGTCACTCAATAGAAAACCGTCGCATGAACAATGCATTTGGGAGCATGCTATGTTGGGGATGATCAATTAAATGAGGAATCAATTTTTTTAAAAACAAGCATAAATGCTGCCATACACACAATAAGATACCAATTTAGCATAAAATTACATTGTAAATTGAAGCTCTCCCCCTAAAAACCGATAATGGGGAGGGGATTTTCAAAATACAAAAATACATTTTTATAAGACATAACAAGGAGTAAGTGTTTAAAATTTAAGCTCATTAGCTCCATAAATCCAGCCTGTACACATCATATATACATAGCCAGTCAGACTAACTTGAAAACTGAAGACACCTATGTTGACAGTTTTGGTTGACAGTTTCTAGAATACATTATGAAATTGGCTACATAGCTGTGTATGCCTGTGTGTACACCGCAGGAGGAGAGGGCTGACTAAATGGAGAAAGAAAGATCTATTGCTTATCTCAACAATAATTCTGACTGCGGTTGTCAGTGGATTTGTGATAAAGATTAAGTTATCTTACGGTAAATCTATGATCCCAGAAAGATTTCAGATAAGACTGAATTCTAATCAATGAGAGAAGACAGATGTAAAATAAGGGGATTTTTGTTTGGATAGGAAATGACTTTGGAATGAATAACCTTATTAACCCATACTTACTGTGGTTCTAGCACAACTGCCCCCCCCATAATTGTCCTAGGATAATTGCTCTCCTGACCATAGCATAGCAACTATGATGCCAAAGTTAAAGTTTACGGAAATGAAGTAATTGGTCATGTAAATGATCACACCCATGAAGCAATTGTCAAGAGTCATTTATTGGGGAGGGAGTAGTTAAGTTATTCAGGGGGCAGTCATCCTATGGGGGCAATTGTTCAGGGGGCAGTTGACCTGATACCAGTTACTGCATACGCCAGGCTTTTAAATAAATGGTTTTTCAAAGATATTTGAGGGTTTACCGCTCAATGAAACCCATGCAAGCCCCAAAACAGTCCATATCAATCTTCAGTAGACAGCCCTCAAGTCATAATACCAGCATCGTGTATACTGTTTAATATTGGCATCTTTAAAGAAAAATTAGATGTCCATCTTACATATTAGTATTATTAGTATATACAGTAAGTTCATTAGAAACTTACCTCTCTATTGTTCATTTCATGTGCAACATATTTACATTAATTTCACCCCTTCATAACATTTTGTAAACCTAAAAAGTATAAGTATAGCCCTACCAAATGCATATCTATCAATTTTGATGAAAACTTATGTGAAAAAAATCCCCAAATTTCATCTATCAATGTGCTTGAAATAAATAAGTGAAAGTTTTATGATAACACACATATTCATTCATTCTTGCATATACAAGTCAAAGACATATTGCTTAATTGACAGTTATCATAAGTGTACAACAACAGGCTTGGCTGATGACTGTTTCAGATTTTTGTTACTATTTACCTTCATCTTATTTGGTTTTGCTTTTTATTGCAACTAAAATCAGCTGGGTTCCCTTTAGTATTGAGTAGATAAATCAACAGCACAAATCAGAATAAAAAATAAGTTTCAGGTGAGAATCAAACTCATGACCCTCTATGCTGGAGGGTGACATACTTCACACCCGAGTTTAATAGTGTAAAGGTAGAAAGTATCAAAAAATAAATAGTAAAGATTTACAATAATTCATCTAATAAAATCAAAAAAAATAAAACAGTACTTCATGATCTGATAATTGTTTTGTATAACTAGAATAAAAGTGCAAGTGATTTATTAGTTAATGGCCACAATAGAATTGACCAGCTAGGATCAAAATCCAGCCAAGGTTGATGAGGTTCACTCCACACTAATGTTCTTGAGCAAGGCATGAATCCATCTCTTCTTCCCCTTCTTAGGGGCCAAATAGCAGGGCAGCCTGGGGTCTCTAGCTTTTGGAGCCAACCACCCTTGGAGAAAATAACTCTAATTTCAAAACCAGCTCACCAGAAAATAATGGCAATGGGTGAGATCAAATAGCTACTACCTTCTCAAAAAACAACGACCATACAATTATCATGGGGGAAGTTGGGAAAGGCCTTTGACCAGCAGTAGACCTGAAATG
The DNA here is from genome assembly GCA_963457665.1 of Thysanoteuthis rhombus. Lineage (NCBI taxonomy): Eukaryota > Metazoa > Mollusca > Cephalopoda > Oegopsida > Thysanoteuthidae > Thysanoteuthis > Thysanoteuthis major. Next base: position 21,826,326 of record OY735242.1, on the reverse strand, counting down.
GATGATGAGAATGGTGATGAGAATGAATAACTTTAGAAAGAAGAGAATGAAGTCTCGTCAGTGATACCCAGCAAAGCAAAAAATATAGCTCATATATTTTGAAACTGGTAATATTTACATGTATGTATGTATTTCATTGTGTCTGTGTGTATGTCTGTGTGGTGTAAGTGCTTTGAATTCGGCTTCATTAGCATCTCTTTCATCATCAATAATGACAGCCATTAGTGGAAATGGCTCTAAGTAAAAATGGCCGACCACATTACATCATATTGATGGAAAACATATTTTTGGCAGATGTACGTGATCAAACATACACAGGCACCAGATGTTACACAGACATATATACATATATCTACACAAAAGTTTACAGATGTATGGGCAACCTTGCATGCATATCTTCAGAGATTTACAACTGCATGCACTCACTCCCAATTAGTCATATGCGTAAAATGATACATGTTCTTTCTCTCTGTCACACATACATATAGGCACACTCATACACCATTAACAGGTTTACACAAACATGCACAGACAAGTTTATATATATATATATATATATATATATATATATATATATATATATATATATATATATTATACTTATACTAGCATAGTACCCATTAAAAATGACAGGCTTATTTTTATATGGATTGGCACTCTGTCTAGGATCTCTTTTCACGATTCCTTTCCTCTTGATATTATCATGAAGATTTCTTGGTTAGAAAATGTAATTGATTCCTTTTCAGAATAGTCAAAGATCAGATAAGTACTACACTCTGATCCTGAAAAGAAAAAAACATAATGTAAAACATAAATGAGCAGAATAATATTATTGATTCCTCTTTCCTTGCTGAAACCCATCATAGTTCTAAGAATACAAATTTTCTGATGCTGGATTTATTGGTTGATGAAGTAAGAGCAAATCTATGAATTGGATTCGGATGAAGTACACAGTGGTGATGCTGATTTTTGGCTGATTAATAAGACCGATGCAGCAGTTCACGAGGAAGATGATGACCCCAGATGTTTTTCTTGTTTCCTGAGGAAAGAAATCTGATGGTCAAACTGTTGTCACCCTAGTAACAGAGACAAATACACAATTATTTTGATGCACGCCAAACCCTCACATGCATACAATTCCAATAGGAAAGCCCCTGTCCCAACAGATGTTTTGCTCTGTCCATCTCTCCAATAATGGATTCAGTGCAAAAGCAGGATTACCATTTGGTACTTTCCAGGGCCCAAATCAGTACCAAACAAATTTATTTGGTACCAGAAATGAAAATTTGATACTGAAGGAAAATTTACAAAAGATCACCCTCCCTTTCACAGGAATAGTAGGATGCAGCATAAATATACAAGAACAGTGGATAAAAAATATGTATTTTCCATTTTTCCTCTGAGCTTGGTCTGATGATGGATTTGAAGTTATTGAAGCTAATCAATTTGGTCCCTGTATTAATAGTTTTGTTACTAATTTTGAAGCCCAACATTTTTCGAGAATTGTTTCAATGATTGTTTTCGTGCATCTCCTTTCGTCTTCTCTTTGTTCCTTTTTGATGGTTTTATTTAGTTTGGTTGCTTCAATTTTCTCTTTTGTTGTTATCGGTGGCTTTGGAGCAAGTAGACTACTAAATCTACCAAGAACAACAAATCTCCATGGAATCCTCAAAAGAAGAAGAAATTAAGTGAAGAATTACTCTAGGATGGAAAGCCTTCAGTAAAGCAAGCTCAGCTTTCAAGAATAGAAGAATCCCATTAGTCCTTAAAAGAAATATACAATCAATACATCCTCCTGATAGTCATCTAACCAAGAGACTGACCTGCTAACTGAGAACATTGCAATGTGCACGTGAGAGAATCATGCTCAAAATCATATAGAGAGACCATAAGACAGTGCAGAATATTATGGAAGAAACAGAAGTCCAAGACAACATAGAGTACACAAGGAAACTCAAATGGCAATGGGCTAGTCATGTTGCAAGAATGGCAGAGAAGCGATGGACATCATGACTCATAACATGGATCCCCAAAGATTGAATGTGGATCTGAGGCTGGCAGAATATGAGATGGAGAGACAAACAGAGTAGGTCCAGGAAATATTTGCTTCGCAACACCAATGATAGAGAAGTGTGACTGATCCTTGGAAAGATCTATTTCGAACGACAGACGATAAAAGACTGATGATGATGAATTTGGTCCCAAGCCCATACAAATTTGGCCTCGGGTGGCAAAAGAAATGTAGCAACCATAAGCATGTGTTACTCTCTCTCTCTTTATGTGCGGTGTCCCTTCAGGACGTGAGCGATCATGGCTTTCTACTTTCTTTCCTTTTGTCACTTTCAGCAGTTCTTTCTCTTGTACAATGCCTCTTTCTCTATCTGGTACTCATTCTACCATCCATCTGTCCAAACTTGTCAAGTAGGTTACCCCAGGGCCAGATTAACTTTATAGCAAAAGTAGCATATGCTTCAGGCTATGCAAATTCAAGGGCCTCCACGTTAAATGCTTATAAGCTATCGATTCCAATTCAGTAATTCTGCTCTTTATTCCTCTTACTTTTATGAAAAATTGGTGTTTGAGGATAGAAATTTAAGCCAATTATCATATTTAATTGAGCTAATTATTTGAACATAATGGGAGCGGAGGATCTATGTGATATATGTACAGCAATTAGATATGAAGATATTTAAAAGTCATAGCCGCTGCACAGAGATCAAAATGAAAGCTTGGTAATCCTGTTATCGAAATGTCAGACATGTTTATCATGTTATCAACCTATATAGCAAATGGAAAAAATTTGAATTACTTAGCAAAAAAATCCGTGTTTTAATATCTATGCATATTTTTTAAAATTCAGGGTCCTTTTACAACATATGCTACAGGCCTTGCACTAGCCTGATCTGGTTCTGGGTTACCCACTGCCTACCCCTGCTTCTCTTGCCTTTGATGCGCTCAGTGAGCATTGGGTTCTGCAAGTCTTCCTTCCTCATTAGATGTCCTACAATTGCTATTATCAATGCAAATTCTCTAGAAACCTGTTGAAACCTGGCCATTTCCTGTGATGTGCAATTGGAAAGGGAATGTAGTCAAGTACACAAGATCTGAAAGATGATATACTCACATATCTTCACTGAGTGACATACACATAAACATATGATATATGCACACAGACACTTGCACATTCCAGCATGCATTCCCACACATGTTTGTACAAGAACATGGACTTTCATACACATACATTCGCATAAGACTATACGGAGACAGCTACTCACTCGTATACACAGACAGAGAGAGACAAATCTCCTCCAGACAAGGCTGAGTTCAGAAAAAATCTGAAGTGGAATACCTGGCATAGAGAAATAGTTAGCAAGCTAGAATCCCAGTCTATCATTGCCAGTGAGTACAGCCCTAAATGGCTACCTCATTAATGTTGCCTTGTGTCACACAAAGCTGAGTTTAGGAAATATTTGTGCCTATGGCAATATTATTTTGATCTATTTTTTATCAAGTAGATGCACAACTAAATAGTTGTGTTCCTAAGCAAAAAGCAAAAAAAATTTTCTTCCATAAGAATGTTGATCAATGAATGTTACTTCTCTCTCCTTTTGTTGGGCTGTGGTTGTTAAAAATAGTCTGAATTTTCAAAAAACCATATGTGTTGTACAAATTAAATTTATTTCAGCATTTCGCCAGTGCATACTGGCTGGGATCATTATGTAACCTTAGTTAATATTAGAACAACAAAATTAGCTAACTGAGTCTTTTCAAAGTTTTTGTTCAAAACTAGATAAAGAAAAATTGGTTTTTAATCTCATATTTTTGTTTAATAGATTTTGATTTTTCTATTTTGTTGTTATTTGATATCTTCATATTATCATATGTAAAGGTTTTTGTAGGTTACTTCAAGCTTTATAGAAAAGATTGGGAAAATTTTGATGTAACTAAAATGCACCAAATATAAAAAGTCTGATTACTAAAATGTAATAAATATTTTCGTTCATTCTGGCTTTTACTTAAAATCTCATTATTTCAACAATAAGGGATCTAAAAATTCTGATTTTCCATCTCCCGTCATCCAGACATTTTTTAATGTCATATTTGTGTGGTATGAGTTATAAACAGCTTTCTTCATATTAGGGAACTATGGCCGCTGTATGTTTAAATTTTCAAGTGTATTGTAATAATTCAAATATTTTCTTGAGAATTTTTGATTTGGGCCTTAATTGCAGGGAAATAGCATAAATGTAGTCGTAAAAGAAAGAAAATCTTTTTTGTACTTGAAGCAGTTACCCTGTTTTAAAATCATTATTTAACATTTCTGTCAATAAATTACTTCAATTACACCATGATCAATTAGTCTCATAGAAGATTTAATGTTTGTTCTCAAATATCATACAAAAAATAACCCACATACAAATTAGACTTGGGGAAAATTTGTTGATTTATCAACTGGATTTTGAGAAAATATTACCTGAAAGGTTGTCGACTAAAACGTCTGATGACAAATTGTTGAATACTGACAAAACGTCTATCAAGTAATCAACCTGTTGACGAAACATCCTTTCGACAAAAAGTTTGTCAAAGATATGTCTATTTGATGTAATATCCATGAACAGAACATCTATTGATTATCTGTTGAATCATCTGTCAGCAAAAAGTCTGAGTGCTTATTGTTTGAGATTTTTAACTTGACCAACCAAATCTAACCAAGATAATCCATCCTACAATGACATGAAATTGTCTCCAACTTGGTTATGCAGACCTAACTGGCAGTGTTTTCTATTAAACCTGGGATGTTGTCAACCAATGAAACATATTCAGGTGTATATCATTGCTTGAACAGCATATGAATCATACAGTTTATGATTTCCAAAACTTTTTAAATAATTTCTCTTAAATCTAAAAAACTATTTAAGATTCCTGGATCTTTATTGACAGAAAAGTGTCAATCATCAAGTCAAAAATATTGACAATAAGATTTTTTTAAGCAAAATATGTGGATAGCTAATTTTGTACATCAACCATGAAATTTCTGATAGAAAGAAAATTACTTGGGTATTTATATCAACCGGTTGTAGATAGAAAATAAAGGCTGAGTTGAGGTAGAATATCTCAGTAGAAAGTTGAAGCAAGTGTTCCTTTTACAAGCAGAAAAGTGTTTTAAGCTGACTAACATATTTAGAGTTCGTACTACCATTTCATTTTCTGAGGCATTGTGAAGTAGAAAGTGAAACTCAAGGCACAATGACTAAAGGCTCTCAATTACATGATAATTCTACAGCACAAGAATCTGAAGATGAAAATTGTATGGTTGTATAAGAGGAGAGTCAGTGTGACAAGGCAGGCACTGACCCTGGAGTTTCTGCAAAAAAATTTGATCTACAAAAGGAGAAAGTGCTGATTGTTTTGCCTTGTCAAGAGCAAATGAGAGAGCTTCTTTTCAATTGCATCCAAAACAGCCACAATTATAGCTCTTTCACGTTTGTCTCAAAGAGTATATTTAGGAGAAAAATGGTCCTCAGCATCATTAGTTATCATGCAATGAATCTAATTATTCACTCTACTGTACAGAGTGTCCTGCCTATAATGAAGAACATGAAAGAAATTTGTGTACACAGAGTATGAAAAAGTGGAGACAGATAAAACCAAAAGAATAGTGAACATGAAAATAGCCAACATTACAATTCTTATGAAGAAGCTCTCATTTTTATTTCCAACATTGAACAAGTATTATTTATAAATCAAATGCTTATGAGTAAGGAAGGAATGAAAAATAATGGGTAGGTAATGGAAAGAATTGTTGAAGTTGTGAAACTGATTGGTAAACGAGTGCTAAGCAACAGAGGCTGTAGTACAGCTGAATCAGCCGATGCTTGATGATTCATTGATAGACAGGGGCATACCTAATGATTTTTAAGGGGGGGGCGTAGGCCTCTAATTTTCCAACAAAGTCAGCATGCATTCTGAATAAAGGAAGAAAATCAGTGTTGCCAACCATAGTTTGTCATTTGTTGATAAAATTATCTTTTAAAATCTGCCAAATTTTGTACATCTTAAATGTTACATATATAAACATATACTCACTTGAAGCTAATTTATCAAATGAAATAACTATGTACTAAGACTATATAATAAATTGTTAATAAAAATTGAACCTTCACCTTAATTAAACCTACCAGATTTAATCAGCAAGCATAGAATTTTATCAGCTAAATTGAAAAAAATCCAGAAGATCTAGCCAAAAAATGGCTAATTTGGCAACCATTAATTCATTTATTTATCAAATTAAATTGTTTTTTTATTTGCACGTATTATTGTAATAAAAAAAGGAAATGTGTTGTTCGTTTTAAAACTCATTCTGCAATGAAAAATTTATCAAGCTTACATAGCTAACAACTGTGAAATATAATTAAAATTTTGAATTTTGTAACAAATTAAAAAGTTGTATGAATATGAGTAGAATTAAAAGTTTATCTATTTAAAATAGAATTGATTTAAATTGAAGCAAAAGTCTAATAAATATGACTAAAAAAACTCCATTGTATATGTGCAATTTCATAGAAAATGTAGATACATCTTGAAAGTCTAATAATTAAATGTTAAATTGCAAGATTTTGTTTAATATAAAATTGCTCAAAATCTATATCTGTTTTTGTCTTTAAGTAAAATAAGAAGTTGATTGATTTTTGATAAAATTCAAAGGTGAATTAATTTTTATCAAATTAAATCAAATTGCAGGAAAGTATTCAATTCACTCCACAAAATGGGAAATTTGATAAAAACTGTCATTTATTTTTCCAAACTTCAAGTTTTATTCACAGACCCCAATTTTTTTTCAATGAATTCAAATTTACAGTTTTAAGGTTTTTTTTAATTTTTACCTTTGATAAATTGATCACCTTTTTTTTCTTACACCAAAACGTCGCCAAATCAGTTTCACAAAAATAGTCCCATTCTGACAAAAATTACAGTTCTAAGATTTAACGCATTCATGAGTGAAGTGGAAACCCAGTTGACTTCATTTAACTTGCCATTTGAGAACTGTTCATCAGCTTTGTTTGTATCCTCAACTGAATTATCTATGATGAAATATGTATTGGATATGTCTAATCCTTAGTTGTCTTTTAAGAGTTTGATATTAAAATAAGGCTATTTCAGTGATCGAATCATTAACAAATGGCATGAAGTATTTGATATTGACCTTGAATATGTTCTAATACTCATTTAATATGGCCTCAAAACATTCCAACAATTGGTCAATCTAAAAAATTTTCATGGGGCTCACAGCTACCCAAACCCCCAGCTGTATGGATTCACTGCAAACACCAGAATCAGTTTACGATAATGGGTTGATTTTAGATGTCTGGCTGAGCCATTTCGGGCTATCAATCTACCCCTGCCCTCTACGACAAAATTTTGTCATAAAAAAAAAAAAAGTATGATATATATTAAAATATACATCCTGTCTTAATTTGGTGAGAATCAGTCAAAAATTACACCATACATTTTATGCATGATAAGAGACTTGGGAAATTTTATGACATGCTCTGCACTTGATCAGATGAGGCACCGTAAAGCATTACTAATTTTTGACTATTATTTCTTTCATCTTAATTTTAGTTGATTTTTATGAAACCATTCAGACAATCAGTCTACGGCTGTTAGTAAACAGCGAGCTTATCCTTTACTTCTGATCCATGCTTATTACTAATGGTTATAGACTGATGATCTGAATGGTTTTAATGTAAAGCAACTAAAATCAAGATGTCAGAAATCCTAGTCAAGAATTACTAATCTGTGAATATATTCTTGGAAATTGTTTAGGCATAGAAATTTCTATAGATACTTCTCCGACATCTACTTAATTCACAAATTCATTTCCTCTTGGAGGACAGAGAAGCACACTGATTTTATATGACACTCTAGGAAGTCTTCCTACTGATTGTAGCAAGGGTGAGGAATAGATCTCATTAATCAGGAATGATGAGAACAGGAAATAAAAATGCCCAGTTAGACAGGTGAGGAAAATTTTAAATGAATGGCTCAGAGCTGAATGTATGCACCTGTTTTATCTTGTTTCTTTCATTTGATAGAAAAAGAGAACAAATTATTTTGGTTCTTGTCTCACTTTCATTGGCACGTCTCTCGTCCATCTCTCTTGACATCATAATTATTTCTGAGGACTTCATATAAGATACTATCTATTTCCTTGAATGGCATCTATTTCCTTAAAGAGTTTTCTCATCAATCTAGCATCTGCAATTTCCGAGAAACCTTTTAAATAGAGATTTCCTCATCATTAGAAAGTGAAGCATTCCTATAAAAAATTTTGTAAGCCAAAATGGCATAAAGCGAAGAGGCAATTACTAGACTATAACTACTATTATGTATTTGATCTTCACTAATAGCTCAGCACTTGTGGCCTTGTGCCAAACTAAGCTAAGTTTAGTAAATGCCTATATGTAAACATACATATATGCATACTTAAGGATACACTCATATCTATATGTATGTATGTACCTATATGTATATGTGTGTGCACAGAGTATCATTGACTGATATAAAAAGATATACAGGGTGGGTGAGAATAACCTCCCAATTAAAATAAATACCCTGCACAAACCCCTGTGGGGTAAGTGAAGGAGGAAGTATACTATACTGAACCACAAACTCATTTGGCATGTTATTTATAAAAATCTTTTTTTAAATTTGAGGGTTCTCAAACTCCCCCAGTATGTTAGACTGATTCATCAGAAATAGGGGAAGTTTGAGATACAGGAGACCAGGGTGTAGGAGAGAGAGAAAGAGAATGTGCACTGCCTCTATTGTGGCTGAATATTATTCTACCTTTTCATCTTTTTACGTAAATTGAGAAAGTAGTGTAAAGCAAACTTCCAAAAAGCTTTCATTTAGATTTTTCTTTTCCTTCTCCCTTGAAATCCCAACTAATTCTGAGGGTTTCATATAAGATAGCATCCATTTCCTTGGACGACATCTATTCCCTTTTAAAGCTTTCTCATCAATCTAGCATCTGTAATTTCTGAGAAACCCTTTGAATACTGCAAATTGTTTTTTTTGCTTTAAATGCTGTTGTTGTAGCAACATGTGGAAGTACTTTTTAGGGTTTAGCCGAGTACTGACAATTTCCATTTAAAATTCTGATTGTCTCTTCCCTCTGCAAGGATGCACTTTTTCTTGACTAAAGAATTAAGAACTATGCTATCTAGTTAAATTAATCAGTGAATAGCAGTTATTACCACAAAGCAGCTCTAACTGGTCGCATAAACTATTTCCTTTTAAGTGTATATTGAGCAAGGAAGGAAAACATTGATTTATACTTAACTCCAAATATCTTTGGTGTTTGCAAACTATTGCTCCATGGAAGGCACCCAACTGATAATATGTACATCTGTGTATGTGTGTGTGTGTGTGTGAGAGCGAGTGTGTTATTTGCAGTTTAGAGATTTCTCATCACCATAATATTTATAAACTCTTCATCTATGTACATATATATATATATATATATACATATATATATATATATATATATATATATATATATATATATATATATATATATATATTTGAAAAGAGTATAATATAGCAAAATTCTTTCATTCAAACATAGATTATTAAAAATAACAGACAAACTCTATCTAATTGATATTTTAGGTAATTTTCCCTATCAGATTTAGAAAATTGAAGAAAAAATTTCAATGTTGTTAATAAAAGGTTTGAATGTAATCTAAAAAGTTTTATATATATATATATATATATATATATATATATATATATATATATATATATATACATATATATATATATAATAAGTGTTTGGATAAGAATTATCCAACAAGAAGATATCACAAAAACATAATACCAAACATGGACAGAAAGATGCCAGACAAACACTAACCGAGATGAAGGTGACCTTGAGATTCATGACCCCCCCCTGGACTTTTAACACCTAATGAGGATGATATATATATACATGTATATATACATGTATATATACATATATGTATAGACATATATATATATATATATATATATATATATATATATATATATATATATATATATATATATATATATATAAATATATATATACATATATACTTATATATATATATATATATACATATGTACATATATATATATATATACATATATACATATATATATATACATATATACATATATACATATATATATATACATATATACATATATATATATATATATATATATATATATATATATATATATATATATATATATATATATATATATATATATATATATATATATATATATATATAAGTGTACAAGTAAATTCAAGATAAAACAGGAGTATATTGGCAAAATAATTCTTTATTTTTATTCTTTCATTTTCTAATTTATTTGCTTTGTTGTCTGTCTCTCTCTCAACATATATATATATATATATATATATATATATATATATATATATATATATATATATATATATATATAACTCACAGTACAATTCTAATGGGTGTGTGTTGCAAGCTAAGCAAAGAAAAGGAATAAATTCAGAACATTAAAAAACTATTTCAAAAATACAGAAGCAATATGTCATATATCACAGCAGGAAATGAAAGAGATAAACTAACCCAAATATAGCAGGATATCTGTTCATTTTGAGAAAAAAAAACAATATTATCTCATAGCAACAGTATTTTATTAAACTTGTAAAATACCCAAGTGCTACAAATAGTTTCTTGTTGCTAATATAACTCAGGTGCCTAAAGTTTATTTCCTTTTTTTTTTCTTGTAAATGATTCCCAACCAACCAACAATCAGACCTTATCATCTTTATAACAAAAGCCTTGTTGCTTTTAATAGAAAAAAGCCTCCTTTAGATTAGGCAAGAGGAAATGACTTTGTAATAGTTTTCAGATGTTTTGCCCTCAATTCTGTGAAGGGTTTTATTTATTTGTGCCGACGATGAGGTGTATGTATTCACTTGTGTCTGACTGTCTATATGATATCTCCAGTAGTTCTCAATGAATTTCAATGACATTCTGTTAAGGGCAGACAAGTTAGAATTGATTAAATTTGGGGCAAACCTAGGAATTTTTTCATGTTATCTCTCCAGTATCATAGCTATATATCTCAATAATATCTTTAAAAGTTCTCAATGAATTCTAATGAAATTTTCAGGAAAGGTAAGCCATGGGGTAAGGAAGGAATGATTCAATTTATGGGTAGGGTCAGGACAATTTTTTTTAATTGAGAAATATTTTTTCATCTTTTTCCACACATTTATATATTCACTCATATTTGTCCACACAACAGGTAATGAGGTATACGTATTCATTTGTGTCTGACTGTCCACACAATATCTTCAAAAGTTCTCAATGAATTTTAATCACATTTTGTGGAAGGATGGGCCATTGGCTAAATTTGGGGGCACATCTGGAAACTTTTTTATAATTACCTCCCCAGCATTGTAACTGTATGTGAACTGATTTTCATTAAGTTTTTAGCAAAAATCACATTGGCAGAGATATTGCACTCTCTGGGTGCCTCCTAGTTTTCTCTTTCTTATCCCTTTTAATTCGAAATGCCAATGTTTGTATGCCATTCAATTTTCAGATGTTTACCTTTGCAGTGATAAGTAACTCTGATCTTTTTGGCTGCTTCTTCTTCTAACAAGAATTCATTAGAAGAGGAAAAGGGAAAAGGGAAAAAATCCTGGTTAGTTGCAGAAATATTTTAAGTCAGTGAAGGACAGAGGGAGAAGGAGAGTGTGTGTGGGGATCAGAATAAACTTGGCTTTCAACCAAGTTGAAAAATAAACAAGGTGCTTTTGGTACTTGTGAGGAATGGAATGGCTAGATAGATGGGTGGGGCAACAATCATAAGAGGGTCATACAATGTCTTCCACGCTCTCTGTCTCTTTTAACTTTCTCAATATACAGGATGGGTAAAAAGAAGTTTCCTATTCGAAATTAGTTATAACTTTATTATTTATTGGATGAATGTAGTCAAACTAGCTTTACTTTGAACAATAAAATGGTAGAATTTGTGTGCTGTCTCAAAATTCAATGCATTGCCTGTCGATTTCTGGTATGGACTCGAAAGACCTTTGCCGGAAATCCGGCGGTATGTTGACCACAACACGTGAAATGATTTTGTGGTTTGGAATAGAATATCTCTTCCTTCATCTATCCCCACAGAAAGAAATCACAGAGCATGTGGTCAAAGGTTAGTGCAGGATATTCATTCTAATTGGGAGGTAATTCTCACCCACCCTGTATATCTTTTTATATCGCTGTTACTCTTTGCATACATATAGGTATATACATATATATATGTGTGTATCTCTAAGCATATACATATGTATGCTTGCATATAGACATTTACTAAACTTAGGTTAATTTGGTCCATCTTCATCAGTCATCATAAATCCACTGCTGGACAAAAGCCTTTCCTGATTGCACTAGCCTCTGGTATGTCCTACCAGCATACCTTTCTACTCCATCCTTCCATCCTGTGTCTAGTCTTTTCCTACTAAAGCACCAATCAATTAACCTTCTGCTCCATTGCAAAGCCCATCTCCATTTTTGTCACCTGATTACTTATATGATATTTATTACTATGGTCTGTTCTCTGATCCATATTGATCTTTTTCCATCTCTTGGTCTCATCCCTTGCATTGCTCTTTCCATTACTCTTTGTGTAATTGTGAGTTGATTTTCAAATGATTTTGTCTATGTCCATGTTTCATATTCATATATAATAGCTGGTATTATGCATTCAGTACACACTTTACATTTTATATATATATATATATATATATATATGTCATTCACCAACAGCTGTTTCGGTGTATTACATCTTCTGTGTGGCTATAGAATTTCCATTATCCCATCCAGTACTGCGAGGCAGAATTGAAGCCTTCACTTCAGACTGGCTGATATCCTACCTCTAGACTACAGAACTGGACAGTCAGCAAGTCTGAATTTAAGCAATATATATATCTACACAGAAATTCCTCATCCACCAGAGTACTATATTCCTTATGGAAGAGCATTGCATAAACTTACAACGGATGAGTTATATATATATATATATATATATATATATATATATATATATATATATATATATATATATATATATATATATATAAACTTTATAGACTATATTTTAGGGGATATGTAGTTAAGGTATACTTTCTCATCTGGATACGTTCCTGGTACCAAGAGAACTGTGTATTCTGATTTTAGAATAAGCTAACAATGAAATTATAAGAACATCATAACTTGCAAGGAGGTGGTATTTGATCCATATTGACAGGAAAACATAATGGAACAGTATTGCTATTAATTTTGTGCCGTGGTAAGTAACTAAGGATCTTCTTATCATTTTGTGTAAATGCTGAAACAAGTGAGTGGATTTCGATTTATATTGTAAGATCATTAGTTCTTATGGCAGTAAACCTTCATAGACTATGATAGAGAACTGTGGCAGATCCTGGGGAAGGTCTATGTCTAACAACGGACGTTGAAAGACTGATGATGATGATGATATATATATATATATATATATATATATATATATGTACAGACACATACACACACATGCATGAATAAGTGTGTGTGTGTGTGTGCATACGTGCGTGTGTGCATGTGTGTGTGTAAAAAGAGAGTTCTCAAAGCCAAAGCATCTGTACTTTGAGTCACTGCCCTGCTCTCATTAGTCCTCACTATGAAGACTCATTAAAAGAAAAACAAGAATAAAAAACATCTTTTCCTCTGGACATTTTTATGTTCTTCTCGTTTTGAAATCAAAGATTTTCTCATGATTACTACGTCTCTGACTAATTCTTTTAATCAAAACAAATCTCTAGACTCACATTTTCTTTTTGGGTAGGAAACAGATCCACCATTATACAGATCCAGGCAATAAGCCAAGATTCAAAACAACATCATATGCTCATATGATTAAGCCAGAAATAAACGGACATTTTGAAAGCCCACTCACTATGAGGTCTTTAATAACCCTCACTATATAGATCTGCGCATTTGAATGTATAGATAGATGTGCTAATGTATGTATGTATGTATATATAAGCACTAATCACCGTGGCCAGATGGTAGAGTGCTTGCCTTTGGTTTGGTTGGCCGTGATTTAATCTATTGCCGAGTCATACCAAAGGCTTCAAAATGGTACTCAATGCCTCTCCGCTAAGCACTCAGCATGACTATTATTGTGGAAACTCTCTCCGAGGCTAAGGTGCTATTGCCAAATCACATTGGTTACATGGGTATGATTACCAATTAAGCAATGTTGTGCCTGGTCAATACCTAAGTGGGTGACCATTAGGGAATACCAAGTGCTGTAAGCAGAACAAAGCTTTGACAGGCCTGGCTTGCTTGAAGTGGGTCTTACTAATATTTGACAATGTGTAACAAATCCAAAAACACCTTTAATGAGAGTATAAGCAGAAAATAAAGTTGCTTAGACATGTATATGCACATACGAATGTATGCAAATTGGTATGACAGGCTGGCTATGTGTGCAGGGGATTCAATTTATAATATAAGTTTATGCTAAATTGATCACTTCATTTGTTTCCAGCATCATTCATGCTCATTTTTTGAAAATTCAGACTTTTCTAGTGATTACTACCCAACAAAAGGCCAGAGAATTAAATTTTTCATTGATCACCTCTTTTCCCAATTTTTTGATTGATCATCCAAACATGGCAGGCTACCAAAAGATATTGGTTGTATGACGGTTTCTATTGAGTGATTAATCAGGCATGCCTACTTTAATATTTCTAGTTTTTTTTTTCTACCATAAAATTCTTTCAAAGGAGGCGCAGTATTATGGAACACATAAACAAATACATCCACAAACCTGCATACATGAAAAGCGTATGATTGTTCAATAAAACCTCTTTTAAAGAATCACTTTCTAAATCCCAAAACTTAATCTTCACTCATTTTCTCTTTCAGCTATTTCCTTGCCTTTCTTTCTCGCCACCAAATACCTTCTCTTTCCTCTCGACTTCAATTCCTCATCTGAATCTGTCTTTTTTACAACTCTCTCTCTCTCTCTCTCTCTCTCTCTCTCACTCTCTCTGGGTTTTTTTATTCTTCTTCTTTTTTCACCCCTTACTCCTTCACTCCACTTTATCTGGAAGGAAATGAAATGGTTCCTGGCAAACGAGATAAGATGAAAGAAGGTGCATTTACATTTGACCAAATGATAAGACATGTTATACTCATCTAAAATCACAAAGCTCTCTTCTCTTCTTTTTCTTCTTCTTACCTACGTGGTTACATTTATAAACACATTTATAAATATATGTACTCAGGTGCACACATACACAGTGAGATAGGGGATGGTGCATCCTACTAGATGAATGATAAGACAGTTTATTCATCTAAAAAAAAAAAAGATTCTTCTTCTTCTTCTTCTCCTCCTCCTCCTTCTCCTTCTCCTTCTTCTCCTCCTTCTGTTAAGGCACATGTTTCTTCAGTGACCAAGCAAGAATTGTTACAGCTCCCCCAGGAAGTTTTCACCTACCTATCCACCACATTGCACCTTCAGATTACCATCCATTCTAGTCTTTACAGAATTATCCTCATGAAAAAAAAAGACTGCAAAAGGGACCAGGTACAGATGGTAGAAGATGGTGGAACAAATTGGAAAATGTGCTGTTCAATAAAGTTATGTCGAAAAAAATTTCTTTTTACTGAATAAACTAAACAAACGTATCTATCAATCAATTCATCTCTATATTTCTAATACTATGAAGACAAGGAATGTTTGTTCATTTCAGCATGAACATAAGATAAGTGATGTTGACCTCTGGTAGCCTGTAAAAGTCGATTCAAGATCAGGTCAGTATAGGCATTTTCATAAAAGGTTAATTTTGGCATATTTGACTAACCTGAAGGGCTCTGATTGCTACTTTGAGAAGCTCTGTGATAGAATTTACTATATCACTTTGATGCTGACTACATTCTTCCCTGGGCAACACTAGGTACCCCAGCTAGTATATACATATGTATATATATATAGCATGCTAGCAACTCGACTTACAGATTATTTTTACTGCAATGAGTTTGATTCTCACTGGGTATATATATATTCTATAGTTAAAGCCTCTATGAGAGTAAGCTTAGCTTACTACATATATTTGCATGTGTGTGTGTGTGTGTGTATGTGTGTGTGTGTGTATATATATATATATATATATATATATATATATATATATATATATATATATATATATATATATATATATATATATAATAATGATTAAATATATATATATATCATCAGCCATTACAAGTCCATGGCTCGACAGAGGTTTCTCCCATATCCATCTATAGATATCACACTAGTCTACTCTCAGATCCAAGTTGATCTTTTTCTATCTCTAAGTGCTATCCCTAGCATTGTTCTTTCCATAGTTCTCTTTGCAATTTCTGGCTGGTTCTGTGGTGGGCTACAGTGATTTGATTAACACGATGTAACTTCAAGCTGTAGTCAATTTGACACTATATCATTATAAACCAGTTTGGCAATATCCACCCTCAAGATGATTCTCACAAAGTAAAGAGCCTTCTGACCAACTTTAAAAGAAATTAGGCCAATTATTTCATCTTAGATCATAGGGAGGCATAGATTGACCTCAGTCCATATAATTTGATTTTTATGGGTTTAGATGGGCATTTGTGTGTATTGAAATATTTCAGTCATGCATTTAACAACTTATTTCTCATATATATATATGCGCATTTATATATTTATATGTACATGCATGTATGTATATATATATATATATATATATATATATATATATATATATATATATATCTATATATATACATATATATATATGAATATATATAGTGAAAACACTGTCTATGTTTGATTGTAAGTTAGCATGAAATAATGTATTTTCCATGTCCTTAGATTATTCCAACACCCATTTTTTATGCCATTCTGGTATTTATTTCAAGTATAAGAAGCAGCCCAAGTTTTTGACGAGAAAAACATTTTGCAGCAAATAAAGAATGGATAATAATAACTGAATCAAGATAAGATTACAGAGTCTAATATAACTTCGAGCTTCATCCTTCGAATTGAGAAGCAGAAAGATAATAACCTTATTATTAATTTCCCTAATGATATGGTACAGTGAAGTCCAACAACTGCATATTATAATATATGGGTACCCTAAAGATAATCTAAGAACAATTTGATGCATGCCAAAGCTCATTTCATTGGCGAATACCCAAGAGTGTTTTAATTTGTCTTGACTTTTAGAATTTTCTTTTCTCATATATCAATGACAGGGTTCTGAAGTAGTTCTAAAGGGTATAGAAGGTCTGCTCAGAAAATGTCCACTTATTTTGAAGGCCTCTAGAATTGGTTGTGTGTCCTTGATGTAACTTGAAAACCAGTCAGAGGGAACTTTTCTGCGCATCCATGAATGGACACTGTAATATGATATTACTCAGTTGGCACAAACTTGAGTACTGTGTGACCGTCACATTTTGGCAAAACATAGCATCACTTAAGTCTGTCAATAAACCTAAAAACCAGATTTTGTTTTTTTCAAAGGGATTTCTGACTATGGATGAGCTCAAGGTGAATGCAAAGATGGCAGCTGATGTGGGTATCAAAAGAGGACTCTACAGACTGTTTTATAAAAGTGAAAGGAACCCTGGGTCAAGTGTGTGGTTCCAAGGAGAGTGCTTCAAAATGGACTAAGACATCATTGCACTAGGTAGACTTTTTTTTTGTTAAAATTGAATTCTTGGATATTTTCTGGACAGACCTTGTGTGGTAGATGATTCAATAAATACATGACTTGAACAATATCTAATCTATTTTTAATTTCAATTCATTCTTATTATTGAATGAGGTATTATCTGTATTATTGATTTTGACTATTTTCTATATTCATTCTTATTTTTAGTCGCTTATCACAACTTTTGACTCAGACCATAATCCTACAGCAGCAACTGAACAGGGCAATCAAAAGTGAAACCCGTGGTGAGACTCAAACTAACACCCTCTAGGCAGAGGGAGTCTACGCTTGTTGATGTTTAATTAATACAGTAGGATAACATTCTGAGTCTAAAGTTGTATTAAAAAACAACTAAATATTAAGATGAAGATTAAAATTTGTCAAAATTGATAATATATACAAGAGTCCATCTCATTGTGACTGACTGATCTATAATGAAGAAATCATTGAAAACTCTACTGTACCTGTGCCAGTGTCCACGTGTCAGCCTTGGGAGGATTCTGTCCTAAAAACAATGAATAAAAGAACAGAGTTAACTTTATTTTCCTATAAGCTCTTCAGATTGATTCATTGATAATCTAAGGTACAAAAAGGAAGGAAATGAAGTATTCTTCTATGTAGAATTGAAGGATTCTCTTGATAGTAGTAATTATCTGAAGATCAATTCACTCTGCTAAGGAGCAACATTTTCAATCCAAATAGACTGAGCAACAGATAGATAAATAGGTAAATACTATGCAATTGAAAATAGAGGGGAAGATGTTGTTGTTGGTGGTGGTGGTGGTGGCGATGATGATGATGATGATGATTAGAAGAAGACTTCCCTCTACCAGGATGATACCTACATGTGAGAAAAGGAGGAGACACTGGAATGTTTTTTGCTACTATTTATCTTAATTGTTATTGCTTTTTAGCGCAATTAAACTCGGGCCAGTTTTCCTTTGGTGGTGAGTAAACAAATCAACAGCATAGATCGGAATAAAGAATAAACTCAAGACCCTCTATGGTAGAGGGTGGTTTGCTTAACGTGTGACCTCTCTTACTTCTGAGCTACAGGAACTAGTGGGAAGCGCGGATTCAAATGTAGCTCAGTGGTAAGAGCAGATGAGATTTAAGTAAGCCAGCCTCCGGCATAAAGGGCTGTGAGTTTGATTCTCAAGTGGCTTTTATTCTTTATTCTGATCCACTCTGATGATTTGCTTACTCAAGGCCGAAATAAAACCAGTCTGAGTTTAGTTACGATAAAAAGCAACAACAATTAAGATAGAGGTAAATAGTTGCAAAAAAATGAATAATGATGAAGAAACTATTACCATTGCAACCCAGAAAAAATACTGGTTTTCTATGCAATCCAAAATGGGTGCATTTTAAAAACCTTTCATAAATAGTGTAAAGTGAAGAGGCAACTACCATCAATTCATAAGGGAAAGATTTTTAAGCATTCTCTGACACAAAAAAATAATCTTCTATGTCTGCCTATTAGTGCCAAGCGTAACATTCTAACAAAAAGTTTCAGGCTTTTTTGATACCTGACATATCTTATTAAAGGATGTGTCATTTAAATCAAGATAAAGCACAGATGCTTAAAGGCATAGTTCAAAGTAATGATAGCTTGAGGTCTTCATTTAAAAAAAGTGGCGTGAAATGAACTTTTTGTTAAGTGGATGATTCTTATCAGGACAAATTATATCAAAGAAATAGACAAAACCAAGCAGAACAGCAAATATTACTTTTGTGAAAAAAGAAATGAAACAGTTAACCACATCATAAGTGAATACTAATAACCATCAAAAAAGAGAAACGGAATTACTCAACATTGCAACTCAGAACAAATACACCAGGACCAATTACATCAAAATGAAAATATATATAACCCAGAAAAACAGCAAACGTTACCTTTATGAAGAAAGAGATAAAAATATAAACCACATCATAAGTGAATGCAGCAAGCTGACTCAAAGGTATATACAAACAGACACAACAGAGTAGAGACACCAGGAATTGCATAAACAACTTGGGTTGAACCATGTAAACAAATGGTGTCAGAGAAGGTTTGTTTTGCAACTTTTTATAAGTGTATGCTACAGCTTGATCTAGGACCGGGCTGTAATTGTAGAACCCTGGGAGGAGATGTAAGAAAATAGAAAAATGGAAAAAAATGCTAAGAACAAGAGCTCAGAAATTGTGAAAATGAAAGTTATACACAGAGAATTGTGCAAAATATTTTGAAAATAAATGATATCATCAGCACTGATTAGAGGTTGCCATAGAAAATAAAAACAATAAGATCTTCTGGGACCCTGAGATCAAGACTGACCACACCCTTCAAACACCTGGGAAGTGAGAAAGCTGTGGAACATCAAGGTTATATATGGCTGATCTGCTGATCCATATATAAATTATCCACTTATTTTTTACTTATACTGTGTTGTTGTTAATAATAATAATAATAATAATAATAATAATAATAATAATGATGATGATGATAATGATGATGATGATGATGATGATGATGATGATGATGATGATGATGATGATGATAATAATAATAATAATGGTGGTGGTGGTGGTGGTGGTGGTGGTGGTGATGATGATGGTGATGATGATAATAATAATAATAATAATAATTACAATTACAATTACAATTACAATTACATAATAACATAGTTAAATTAGAGCTCCAATCAATGGATAGGCAAACAAGGAAACTTATGACGATGCATAAAGCATTACACCCTAGAGATGATATAGATAGACTATATGTTAAGAGAAAAGAAGGTGGCAGGGGGCTCATCAACATAGAAGATTGTGTCCAGAGAGCTAAAATAGTCCTAGAAAGATATGTGCAAACAAATAGTGAAGAAATCATAAAGAGCGCGAGAGATAGTGCAACAAGCAATAAAGTAGAAAACAATGGAACAGTACAGCAAACAAGAAAAGAAAAGTGGGAAGGGAAAAAATTGTACGGCGAGTTTAAAAGACAGATACAAGATATAGCAGACGAGAAATCATGGACGTGGTTACGAAAGGGAAACCTTAAGAGAGAAACAGAATCGCTCATCATGGCAGCCCAAAACAAAAGCATAAGGACAAACTACATAAAAACAAAAATCGACAGAACACAGACAAACAGCAAATGCCGCATGTGCGGCGAAAGAGATGAGACAGTAAACCACATTACTAGTGAATGTAGTCAACTCGCCCAGAAGGAGTATAAGCATAGACACGATAGAGTAGCAACGATGATACACTGGGAACTAAGCAAACAAATGGGATTCAATCAGGATTAGAGGAAGGATAGAGACTGTACAGACCACAGCACTGCTAGGAACTGCACGGATACTGAGGAAAGTGCTAGAAATATAAGATCTATGACCCTAACTATTAACAGTGGCCTAACAGAGGGGGAGGACCCCGCCCCCCCCCCCAAAAAAAAACACCCATATGATAGCGGAAGAGTGATAGGTGAAAGAGAGATGAGGAGTGGGCTGAAAACCTGTCACTCAGTCTTCAGCAATGATCACCAGGCCACTGGTGTGAAACTGTAAACTACAGTATTGCTGTGGACAATGAGAGTGTGGAGAGGAGGGCTGGAGACTTGAGGAAACTTGCTGTCACTCAACCTCCAGCAGTAACTACCAGACAACTGCTGGTTATTCACTCAATAGAAACCATCACATGACCAACGTCCATTGGCTGCAAGTCATGTTTGGTATGATCAATCCAAAAAAAGGCAAAAGGGGGTGATCAATGAATAAGTTACTTCTCTTGCCCTTTGTTGGATTATTTAAAAGTCTGAATTTTCAAAAAACAAGCAGGTACAAAGTAGGGACCAATTTAGCATAAATTACATTGTAAATTGAACCTCCCCAACTAAAAACCTATTTAAGAAGGTATTTTCAAAAAACAAAAAAACAATAAAAAAGTTTTTATTAGACATAATTAGGAGTAAATGAAAAAATTGTACGTGTGATACATACATACATACATAGTCAGACAGTCGAGCCAACTTGAAAACCTATTTTGACACTTTCGGTGACAGTTTTGGCTGACTGTTTCTAACAATTTAAAGAAGATTGAGATTATTGATGATGATGATGATGATGATGATGATGATGATCCCCTCTTCCTCTATCTCCGTATATTTTAAACTATATTCTCAAATGATGATGATGACGTCATCATCATCATCATCATCATCATCATCATCATCATCATCATCATCATCATCATCATCATCATCATCATCATCATCATCATCATCATCATCAAAGGTGTTTTGGTGAATACAAAAACTTTAAGAACATTAAAAAATGAAAAGGAAATTTATCTTAAACAGCATCTTTAAAAACAAAATCAGTGCAACTGATGAATATGTACACAACATTTGCTTTATTCCAGATAGTTTGTGTATGATAAACATGCATAAATACTAGAGAAAAAGAAACAGGCAGATATCACAAGACATTCTTTAGGCATTTCTTTTTCTTCTTTGTTTATTCTTGCTGCATTACAGTTTCTGTAGCAAGTAGGATTTATGATAGAGTAAATGGCCCCATTCACAAGATGGCCCACTTCACAAGGCAATGGATTTCCAACTGCCCTTCTATTTACCCACAGCTTGAGGTAGAAGTGGATTTATGCCTTTCCCTAGGGCATTAGTGCAATATGAATGAAGAGAGCCTCATCCTAAACTTCAACTTAGCCCACTGATCATCATCATCATCAGTCTTTTAGCGTCCGTCGTTGGACATAGACCTTCCCCAGGATTTGCCACACTTCTCTATCATGGGCATCACGGAGCCAGTACTTCCTGAACTTATCTAGCTCGTCTCTCCATCTAACATTTTGCCGGCCTCGGTTGCGCATGTGGTCTCGGGGAATCCATGTTGTGAGTCGTGATGTCCATCGATTGTCAGCCATTCTTACAACATGGCCAGCCCACCGCCATTTGAGATTTTTTATGGATTCTATGATGTCTCTAACTCTTGTCTTTTCCCGGATGTGTTGTGCTGTTTTGTGGTCTCTCCATGTGAGGCCCAGCATTATTCTTTCATGTGCATGTTGCATGGTTCTCAGCTTACGGGTCTGTTTCTTGGTTAAGTTCCATGTTTCAGCTCCATAAGTGACTATTGGGAGGATGCATTGGTTATACACCCTTCTCTTTAGGATTAATGGGATCTTATTATTTTTGAAGGTTGAGCTAGCTCTGCCAAAGGCTTGCCATCCTAGTGTGATTCTTCGCTTGATTTCTTCTTCTTTTGAGGGTCTCATGGAGATTCGTTGCCCTAGGTAGATGTAGTGGTTTACTTTCTCGAGTTCTGTGTCCTCGATTTCGATCTTAGTGTTCTTATCTCCAATGTGGTTGTTGCACATGATATTGCATAGGCAAAATGGGCAGTTTTAGGGGCTCCTAGATTCCATTTGAAAAATAAAAGTCAAGGTTCATATCATTAAATAGCAGACATGGAGAACCTTCTCTTAACCTATGTTTACATTCACATTCAAATCTTGACTCTTTATTGAATCCAGGTATCAAATAAGGGTCAGCAATACGTGGGTCAAATGTAGTACATTGCTTTGCCCTGGGGCCTCAAATATTCTTAAGGCGCCCCTGTCACTGATTCTATTTTCTGCACTTTTAATGTCACAACACTCTGCAACTCAGCAAATGGTGAATACGTACACAATATTTGAGTCATTTCAAATAGTTTGTGAGTAATAAAAGTGGCTAGATACTTGGGGAGAAAGAATTGAGCAGCTATCCTGAGAGATTCTTCCACCATTACTAGAAGATTACAACTTTTTTCTTCTAATCCTCCTCATCTTCCCTACATACCAACTTGCAATCATCCCTCAATAAATATTTATCTATTCAGAAAACATGACAGAATCAATTAAAAGATTACAGCAAGGATTTTGTCTTTCACTTCACTCAGCTGAGCTATAAAACAAGTAATCAGCCAAGCAAACATAGATATTTTGCTAATGTCAAACTCCTTCTATTGAGTATAGACTTTATTATTGTATGTAAAAACAATGGTCAGACCAAAGCAAATGATGTCATGCACAAATAACAGTGATACAGCGACATATGCCAAAACAGATGATGAATTCACTCCCACTTCTAAAGCCCAAATCAGGTTGACTTGTTTTGCTAAAGTTTGCAAATCCTATTGACAGGAAGTACTAATGAAGAAATTGAAATTGGACATGTAGTTTTGGAATAATATTATACAGATAAATGAATTCTGTTTGGTTTACCTTTTAGATTTTAATGAAGCAAGGGAGTTTGACTCTAGCTCAGCCAAGCTTGTTTTTATGTGCTAAGGCAAATCATACTGTCTGCATCAGTTCTCATACAATCACCAAAGTTAAGCTAAGTTGAGCTTGGGTAACCATCTTGGAATACCAACAATACTTACAGCAACGTGGTTGTTCAACAGCCATCTGCCGCTGATAACAGAACGTTTGGCCAAGTTGGCAGTGAACTGTGAACCAGGTCTTTTTTTGCACATGCTGCTCTATAGAGGACACATATAGCCATATTCATACTGCTTGATATTTGGTATTGCATGTCATACAAAAACATGGTCTAGGAGGTTTTTTCATTTAACTTATGTTGAAATCATATCTCAAAGTGATTAACATAACCAAACAAATAATTGAGCCGGTGAGTATAGACATTTTGTTATTTATTTGTGCTATGATAGCAGCATCAATTAGCTGACATGTGTGTATGCGTGTGTGTGTGCATTAGTTTGTTAATTTCACTCTGATACAAGTTTCATTGAAAGTGAGAGACAAGGGTATTTCAATTCCAACAATTAATTTATTCTTCTTGTCATTTCCACAGTTCCCAGAATGTTTCAGCCAATCCATTCTATGGCCATTTACAGGTGTAATATATTTAAGGAAAGAGAGGATCTCTCTTTTTTCCAGTAGTGCAGAGCAAAAATAAAGTAGTGAACAAAAAAATTTAATATTTATAGCAACACAAGTAGAAGAGTTATTCTATTTTCAAAGTTACATGCAGTCCGCTATGTAATTAGGCAAGGTGAGATAATTATATCAGTCTACTAAGTTTTTTTTTTCATTTGTCTGAATTTTATTTTTTCAAACAGACTTGGTATGACTTTTCTAATGTGCTTGTAATCCTTGTTTTATCAACATCAAATGTTATGTTGACAAAGAGAATTTGTTCTCAAAATTGTAGACAATGTAAATGTTGTTTTGTAACAATTTCTAATTGTATGCTACTAGCCATCCTGACATATCAATTTGCCAAGGCCTTGTTGACAACTATTTTCTGTGTTATGCTGGCCATACAAAAAGACTCTGACCCCTTGAAGCCCTCATGGTTATTATCTTTATATATCCTATTTCATAGCCAACAGAGGCAATCTTTCTTTTTACCCAAATATGTTAATGAAATAAGCTTCAACCTACAATTGAATTTTTCTCATCCACGTACTGATTTCCTCTATTTGAATATATACATATATATTTTGTGTTTGTAAAACTTTTCAATGAGTGCACTGATACTACACTCTGGCACAATGTTACCTAAGAATGTACTGCAAGCAGATATTATACTTGGATATGCACTCACTCCCTTACAAGAGCAAGATGTGACTCAAGGTCAGTTTAATGTGGGGTTCTGTATGGAAAGCTTTAAAAATAGCTCCAGTCCATATAACTAGTGTGGCAAAGGTACAGGGTAAACCTGATTCATCCCCTTTAGTGCATGGGAAGGTGCTGCTCAGTAGCTTACTGATCCCCTCAGACTGGGCAGAGTTATTTTTTGAGGCCACAGGATGAATTTGAGGCCTCTTGCACTTAGCAATATAGAGCCACAGTAGACTATCATCAGCCTGTGTATTACAGCAGCGCAAAGCTACCAAAGTATGTACTACAAACAGCTACTACACTTTCCTATTTACTCACTTCCCCACAAGAGCAAGATGTGACACAAAGTCATTTTTAATGTGTTACGGGAAAGCTCCAAAATTGCTCCAGTTCCCGTAACTAGTGTCACAAAGGCATCAGAGCAAGCCTGACCCATCCCTTTTAGTACAATAGGAAGATGCTACCCTGGAGCATACTGCTCCCCCGGAGACTGGACCAAGTTATTTTTTGAGGCCACAGGACGAATCCTGGGCCTCTTGCGCTTAGCAATACCAAGTCTCAGTAAGCCATCATCGACAACGTCATTGCTATGGCGCAGAGCCAAAGCGTGTACAGCAAACAGATACTATGATCTAATCATAGACAGGAGTGTCAGGGAGCAACACTTTGATCCAAGTAAGAGTGTACAGATATTCTGATCCTAGCTGAAGTGCTAATTTGTACATAAATAATCCTGTCATTTCTCATGGGTGCTATTTTAGATATAGAAGAGGAAAATCGAGAGAGAAGAAAAAAAAATGTAAGCAAAAAGTGAGAATAGTCAATCTTATTTGTATAGATGTCATGAGAAATTGCTGTTGAGTGAGAGAGGAATAAGAAGATTGAAATAGCTAAAAAGTCTTGGTGAATGTCTATACACCCGGGTATCGGTCGGGTTACCAGATACCAAAAGTACCTTACAGTAGATGTTAAAAGTGATTTTCTTTTACTTGAATGCAGGTTCATTCCCATTTCATTGAATGGACATTTCATTACTTTGGAAACCAACATAGCTGACATAACACAACAGAATGGATGCTCAAATGTATTTAGCGTATGATGCAATCATTTTAACTGCTAAATATAGTGGTCTCTGAGCACAATACTGCCACATGACTAATATTATTGCATAACATTTATGTGCGTGTAAATTCTATTCTCTTATCTTTGTCTTTTATGGAACACATTATGTCCTTTATGAAACACCCTGGTAGAAGGAATAAAATGAAAGCCGTTGAAAGCTGACCAAAAGTCGGACATCTGAAGTTTTACTGCGAGATAAACATGTGTCGAATTTGATTTATAAGAAAGAGAAGACTTACAATTTCATAGAAGGCACATTCGATTCTGTCTGTCTCATCTCTCAGGATAAACTGCTTGCCTGTACGGGCAGGGTTAGGATGTACAGCAGAATCGAGAACACCTAGCCAACAGAAAACATTTATGGTTACTTGAGAGGGAGACTGTATGAGAACACAGAGAAAACAACCACAGAGACTTAGACTAGGGAACAGGCATTTTTGCAAATTTTATAGCTTCAACAGATATGAGAGGTGGCTTAATGGTTAATAGCATGGAAAATGGAATTGGTGTACAGAGTTTGGATTCTGGCTGAGACAGTGAGCACTCATGTACCAATATCCTTGGGAAAACCATGAATCCAGTCTTTCCTTTAGCTATGAGTAAAAAGCTGAGCAGACTATGCTTCTTAACATTGATCTCCCCTAGCTATGGGTAAATAGTAGGGTAGACTGGACTCTCTTGCCTTGGCTAGCAGCCAATCTAGGAGATGGACAACTCTGATTCCAAACCAGAAGTGGAGCCCTATTTTTTTGTTGGGAAGGAATCATGAAGAAAAATTTTCAAAAACAAGTGTGATTGCAGCTGGGCAAAAGCTGACTCTACAACATGGACAATCACCTCAGCCAAATTTTTAAAAACATCTAGTTCATAGCTTTCTATAATTTCAAACTATTTAGGTAAAGAATGATTTGGGGGAAAAATTTACAGAATTTGGACCAACAACTAATTTTCCAAGGAAAATTATGTATCCATATTTATCAAAGGGTTAAAGCTTTTTTCAGTTTCCAGTTTTTATCCAAATTTGACCACTTATTGTGGAAAATATTAGAAACCATTGACCAAAACTGTCACCAAAACTGTCAACATAGGTTTCTTCAGTTTTTAAGTCGGTTTTGCTGGCTGGCTATGTATTTTTCTATCGTGTATCAGGTTGCATCAATGGATCTAGAGAGCCAAAAAGTTATATTTAGAAAAACATTTTTTGTTGTTTTTTTTAGAAAATTTCCTCCTTTAATAGGTTTTTAGTGGAGGGTTCACTTGGCAAAGTGAGTTTTTGCTAAATTGATCCCTTGTTTGTGTCTGGCATCATTGACATTTTTTGTTTTTTTTTTGAAAATTCAGATTCTTTTCTAGTGATCACCACCCAACAGAAGAGAAGTAACTTATTCATTGATCTCCCATTTTTCGAAATTTCTAATTGATCATCCCCAACATGGCATATTGGTCATATGACAGTTTCTATTGAATGACTATCTAGATCAGTTTTTGTTCTTACTCAAGTCAGTTGTGTGATAGAGAGACAAATAGAAATTCTGTTTTACGTATATATCATAGTTTAATCTTGCCCTATTCTGTACATTTTTCCTTACATTATAAATCAAAGTTTAGATTTTTTTTTTAATAGTAAAGTAAAATTTTCTTTGTATATTTATTTATATTTGTTCTTTAGAAACATTACAGAAATTTTTATGAAAATGTTTTCTTGCTTCTATATTGAACCAGGTACAATGGAGCTAATGGGCTGAATAAATGGACAAATGAAAACCACTCAAAAACAGGCCAAAATGGAAAATATTTTGTGATTGTTGGGAAAAGTGGGCTTGATTATTGAAGTTTTATTTCTTGATTAGTTAGAAGTCTTCTTTTCACGAAGTTGTAACAGTCATTGATGCAATCAAGCATCGAGATATAGACCCTGTAGATGTCAAAGTTCTTAACAAAGGCCACTGACTATTTCATTGTTTACAAAAGGAACTCAAGATTAAAAAGATAACAAATATTTGCAGACAATTGAAATTGATAAGCAACTGTGGAAGAAAAGATTATGTTTGAGATTAGGCCCTATGAGTGTTAGGTGGAATCGATGGATTGCACAAAGCCCAAAGGGCTAAGGGGAGGGGGCTGAGAGTTTCTTGAGTAGTAGAGTTGTAGTGTTGAAAACAGGACGACATAAAGACAAGGGTGTTCCAGCGGAGTTTGTGTGTGGATGGGGGGAATTGTTTTGCACCGCCTCATAAAATTTTTGACAACCCTATTGTGGATCATTGACTGTACCAAATAGTTTCACCTCATCTCAATCATTGATTATTGCAATTTTTGTTAATGTTATTGTTGCTGTTTATATATATATATATATATATATATATATATATATATATATATATATAGCTTGCACACACTGAGTCCATTCCTAAGGCTTGGCGCCCTCTCTCAGTAACTCAGAGAGCCAAGATGGCCAAGGAACTGCCAAGCTGTCAATATCTTTGGCAGAGTAGCCTTCTCTTGAGATAGAATGTCATATATATATATATATATATATATGTATATATATATATATATACATATGTATATGTGTGTGTGTGTGTGTGTGTATAATAAATAGATAATGAATAAATAATAATCACTTCTTGATTATACTTTTTAAAAATCATTGTTTTCTCAGAGCTTTGAAAGTAGCATCCATTTTCTTTAACTCTTAGAGGATAAAAAATGGTGAATAGAGTGTTCTGAATTATGTTTCTCTCCTTGGTTTTGAAATTGTCTGCTGGGAATGGATTGTCCAAATGTCCATTACCAGAAGCGTTGATCATATTTTCCAACTATTGATTTTCTGTCATCAATGATTGCTATCATAATGCTTACACTTGCTAAACTAGTTGATGCGTTTTTGAAGCTGCAGATCTATCCAGGCAATTTATGGATTCTCTTCAAAAGACTGTATTTATCACATCTCATTCATTGGATCATTACAAATGAACCAATCTGTATTCAACAATTTGAAAGGACTAAAATTAGTTTTTTGATTTAAAACTCTACACAAATTAGATTTAACTGTTTTTCAATGTATCTATTAGCAGCTCATATCACTTGCATTGGTAATAGCATTTTCTTATTCACACACTAGAGTGTTAACCATCATATGACTATGTTCTAATGCTGGAGAGAATATCAGGTTTTGTCATTTTTAGTCATCCATGCTTCAGTTAACCATATTTCAGCCATCCCATGAGACACTCATTAGTTTGAGCAAGCTTTCATCACATAAGGATAAACAAAGCTGATCCAATACCCTCTTGACCTTTGAAATGTGTTGAAAGGTAACAGAGACCTGCTGTAGACAAATTTTTCACTATATTTTAGTTCAAGGTTGATAATATTTTTTTCTAATTACAGTTACATAATCATTAAATCAAGTAATTTTTGTCAGGTCCTATGTTTCTACAAGGGCTACTTTGTTTCTGGAAGATTTTTTATTACAGAGTTCAAATTTTTCTGTCAGCAGACATCAATCATAATTGAACTTAATTTTGGATGACAAAAATCAACATTAGAATTAGTCTAAAGCCCGTTTTAAATATACAAAAGTCATTTTCTTTCTTTACAGCTAGATTTGGGCTATTTTCTTGCAATCAAAACTCTAAAGAAGACATTCAAATCATTGCAATATGTTTTTAAATCATTTTTTTCAAAGTTTGTGATCATTAGTTATTTGTAATGCTTTTGGTACCTACATAGTTGAGATGAGCAACATATAAATTGTACCATTTTATGCAGATATATTTTGAAGTTATGTATGCAAAATATGAAAAGTGTATCTGGTCTTCACTCTTAGATATAAAAAAAAAAGATAGTGCGATATGTTACGTACATTACAAAGTAGCAGACACTGGCTTTTATATATATAGAATATAAAATGAGTTGGCGTTGGACTTGAGCAGAGATAAGATTTCTTTTGGGTTAGATTTAGCCACATCAAGACAATAATAGAGAATAACTCATGACAACACTAATTATAATTATTTCCTATGATTGTTTAACCGCCTCATGAAATTCAAATGACTCACATCATTGTTGCACTTGAAGAACAGAAAAGTATGGCTAAATTGGGCTGCAATTATTGTATAAACTTACATGAATGATTAAGCAAGCACACTTCAAGAATCACGCAATATTAAATGCATTGTTGAATGGGTTAATTGAGCAGAGTAAATAAAGATTATAGATTTCAGAAGAAATACAGTGTCATTTTGTTGATAAGTGACAACTTTACAATATTCAGACCTTGCAGAATGCCTGGTGTTCCTCAGGCAGAAAAGTAGCTATAAATGGCCCAGAATTGTTGTCAATGAAGCATATTTGGCATAAGACACAACTGGATTCCCAGTGGAAAGTTATTTTCCATGTCAGGAATTAAATGGCTTTCCACTGCATTAATAGCAGTCCAGTGTCTAATGCATTCTTTAGGTTAACGTATTTTAGGGATTTCTTAATTCAATATCTCTGACTACAATGTCTGTTTGGGAGAAGGAGGAGGAGGAGGAGGAGGTGGAGGAGGAGATTAAAATTCATGCAAACTTTCTCAAATACATATTAGATGTATACTATGTGAATGAACATTATGATATTCAGAATTTATACCTTGAGCACTGCACATTCTTTTTCCAGAGGGCTAAGATTTTATGCACTTAGTAATTTTGAGCATTTTTTACATGTATAACTGGAATGGACATGTAATTGATATAACACTATTGTAAAATTCAAACACTATCTTATAATGATTGCAGTCACCTGCAGGGGCAGGGCAAACTTGGTGATCTTGATTTTTTACCCCCACCAATGAAGTTGGAAGAGGTATATGTATTCATGTGTGTCTGTCTCTCTCTCTCAGTCAACACATTATCTCCTAAAGTTCCCAATGAAGTTGAACGACATTTTGTGGAAGGATGCGTCATGAGCTGAGGAAGAATTGATTAAATTTAAGGGGTGGATCTATGGATTCTTAAAAGTTACCTTCTCTAGATTATAGCTATATATTAACTGATTTTCATTCAGTTTATAGTGACAATAGCATTAGCAGAGGTATGTGCTCTCTAGTTTTCTTTTTTTGATTGGTCCATTTGTTAGTTGTTTGCACTGAGCGGGGTAGCTTATGAAAACTAATCTGTTATAAGAAACTGTTCTGTTGTGATATTGTGAGATTTGTCAAAGAATGCGATCAGATGCCTTCAGTTTTTGTAATTTCCACGGGGTTTTTGCCAACGTCATCCATCTTTGGAATCAATCCAGAATGCCATTATTGACAACAGCAGAGTAAAAATATGCGTCTTGTTTAGTGAACTGCAAGGAGCTGTGCATGATCCTATCTTCATTGTCATTGGGGTTTTTTGTGTGTGTGTTCTGTTTCTTTTGCAAGTTAGTTTTGAAAGAAGACAAACATAAAATGATGAAAAAGATTCAATTAACTTATCATTATCTACAAAAGAAATTACAGATATACAGCATATACATATCTATGAGATTATCTTTTCCTCAAGAAATTATGTTGAGTGAATCTGAAAAAACTGCTCAAACTCCATACAAACATGGGTAGATATTTTTACAAAATGCATGCAGGATATATATATATAGAGATAGATATATAAACACACACACACACACACACACACAACACACACACACACATATATGTGGGTGTGTGTGTGTATTTATATACCCTGAAGGATGTAATGCATTTTGTAAAACACGTTTCTGTGAAGTTTAAGCAATATCTTCACATTTTCTCACTTTAAGACTTGATAGTTCACTACTCCAAAGCTGTAAATAGTGCAAATAACTTTTTACATTTTATTAATTTCATCTGAGGTTTTACTGAAAAGTGATTGAACTCGTCTAAGTGGAAAAGTCTTTTTCCAGATGTTTGGTAGGAAATACTTTCATCAGCATGGTTATAGACAGAAAAACTAACATCAAAAAGTCACATTGTACATTAAAGAGAAAGATTTTCAGATTACCCTGATCTTCATTGCTGTTAGTAACTGTCAATCAAAACTGTCATAAAAACTGTCAATATAGGTTTCTTCAGTTTGTGAGCAGGTCTGGCTTGCCATGTATGTAAATATGTACACATGTATGGATCACTCATACAGGCAGCATTAATGGAGCTAGAGTACTGAAAATTTGACTCATTCAGGCCAAGGGCATATACAAATGCACTTTGAATTTTGCACTTAAAAGAGTCTGCTACAGAGCTTATCTCACTGTCGCTATAGACTGTCAAAGAATTAAAACATATACTCTCTCTCTCTCTCTCTCTCTCTCTCTCTCTCTCTCTCTCTCTCTCTCTCTACAGAGGCAGGGATAAGTGACATACATGAATGAAATGCCTGAACATGGCAGCCAATTCTTAATACATAATGAGGCAGCATGATCATTTCATTTGTATAATATTGCCATAAATGAAATCATACCCTCTAACCTAACAAAATGATACATGACTTCCCAGGGTTTCTTAGAAATGGAGAGAGCTAAAATTGATCCATTATATCCTTGCCATCCTTGCTTTTTAACCCATAAAAACAGGCCTGAATGAGTTTGACATTAACTCCTTATTATGTCTAGAAAATACATTTTTCTTGCTTTCTGAACCCCCCTCCCCCTGGGTTTTTAGTGGCGAGATTTAATTTGCAATGTAAGTTCATACCAAATTTGTGTCCAGCATCATTCACATTTGTTTTTTTGAAAATTTGGACTTTTTTAGTGATCATTGCTCAACAAGAGATGAGTGAAGTAACCTTTTCATTGATCTCTCCCATTTCTAATTTTTAATTGATCACCTCCAACATAGTATGCTGCCAGAAGAAATTGGCTGCATGACAGTTTTTATTGAGTGATTAAACAGGACTGTTTTTTCTTTTGCTTTTTCACAGGATTTCATTCTCTGGCCTTCTTTAGATGGAATCTCATCCAGTATTCAGACTATGGAGATTGATTTGCATTGTGGAAGGTTGCAGACACAGCTTTCCTGTATTACGTGCCAAACTACCAAGTCTTTTAGTTTTGGCACCTGACATTTGAAGTCTTGGTAAACTAAATCCCAGTCAACTTCTCTCTGTTTTATCATTTTTTTTTCCTTAAACCTCTGCAATAAAGAATTTCTTTTTGGTTCTGATTTGCATTCTGCCACAAAACTGACAATTCCCTCTTATAATTCTTGTCTGAATTATGTTAGGTGAGGTATTTTGATCATTGTATTTTTTTTTATTGTTTATCAGTAGGCACATCGTGGAGTATGGAGCTGCAACCACTCAACTGCACTTCCAGTAGCAAGTAGGTTTTCTATGGGGTGAAGTTGGGGGCAACACATCCGACTCTCCTTGTTTACATCACCCTATGTTGATTGTCAAGATGTAGGGTTTTTTCTGTCAGAACAACCCTCTGTAAAATGTACTTCCTTAAAGGATTAAAGGGCTCCAACTTGTCTCATAGCTAGGAAAAGAATTCTATTCATGTTCCCTCCCAAAGGCATTAGTGTGAAATGAATGCAAACAGTCTTGGCCAAAACTTGAACTCTTTTTGCTGATTCCACCCTCAGTGCCGGTAACCATCATACCAATCAGCACCTCCATTTGTATATATGGTTGATTTGGACTAATTTCTTCATCTGTGTTTTCTTTCGTTTTTTTCACAATGCTTTTGCCCAGGTACTTTCCACCCTAACCTGCCCATTTTCTTTCATATATATTGACTGTGTTCTTAGAATTTTCTTCTCCTGACCTCTGCACTAAACTCATAACCTCCTGTTAATCTTAGCACACACTCTCATCTCTTTGGCCATTGCTTGTTCCCTCTTGATTGATGGTTCCTGCAAGCTATTAATATCTATGCTCAGTCTGATCAGATGCACATCCCCTTTCACAAATGTCACAGAGACACAAGTACTGGACATGATGTATATGAGGGGTGATATATATGCTTCTGGACAACATTCCAAAACACAACAGACGCCTACAGAAAGCCAGAGGGTTTGAAAGTCAAAATAGTGTGAAAATAAACAAATAGCACAGACAAGGAGACAAGTTCAAACCAACTACATACAATGATTCTTCTATAGCAAAAGACGAACCACCAATGCTATACATTAACTAAAAACTGAATTAAAATCAGTTCATACAGCTATGAGGCAGGGGAGATACCTGTGGGTTTAAGCTTTCAATATTTCAGATTATTGTCTTAGTTTATGAAAAAATATCTCTCAATTAAAAAAATTTCCTGGATCCGCCCACAATTTTTATCAATTCTTCCATAGTCAGTGACCCACCCTTTCACAAAATGTCTTGAAATTCGTTGAGAATTTTTGGAGTTATTTCGTGGACAGATAGACAGACTGGCATGAGTGAATACATATAGCTCTTTTCATCTAATTGGCTGAGGTAAGAGATAAGAGCTAACAAGGAGACTCACCATAAACTTCAAAGATCATGTTAAACTTGCTCTTGTATTTACTGTATAATTGTTTCAATTGTTGAATAGTGGTACTAAATAATGGGAATATGGTGTTCTCTTGGGCAGACTTATTGGCCTGGGATCCACTTTTACCTATTGCTGGTTTTACCTGGCAAAAAATTTAAAATGATGATTAATGCTCGACATATTCAATGTTGAGAGAAAAAAAGAATTCTGTAAGAAAAACAGAAAATCAATTGCTTTCTATAAAATTCAGACATGTTTGGTCGTAAATCCTGTCTGAATTTCTGAGATGGGGAATTATTATCATACACTGATTTACTAAGACTAGTGTCCTTATCTTGGTTGTTATAGTCACTACGTTTCAGCCATTGTACCCTCCAGCCCATTTGGATTGTGCTAAAAAGTAATGTACTTTGGTTCTATGGGAAAGCCAGACAAGCAACATCAAAAGGATGAATTAACTAGGAAGAATAAACTGATACAAGATATTCTCTAGCTTGGACAGTGGAATGAGAACAATCTACCCCCATTGAATGAAATAAAGGGTTATATCTCAAAACTCCCGGGTTACCCATTATGGAAGATACCTGAAGAGGACTGAAGAGAGCAATAGACAAAATGTTGTCAATATCATAAACCAAGATGAGAACACTAGACTCACTTCAATTGAAGAAATGTAAAGGTGCATGTGAGTGTGTACCATGATTACTTGACAACTGGCCATTGTATGAAGTTGATATTTGCCAAATATATTAACTAGTACGCAAGGCAGGGCAACATCAAGTTTTAACTTTTTTGATCAGAGGTTCTTGAGAAATCTAATGAAAATAAATAAAACATTAAAAATTATAAATCTCTCTTCATAGCTTCTATAAATTATCTCCTTTGACTTCTGATCTCAAGAATTATCTAAATTCAAATAGAAAATATCAAAATTGGCAATGCTGAAAAGAAGTCACCAACATACTTTGAAGCCTTTGTTTCTTATAGAGGATGGAGATTATTTTACATGACAATTTTAGTAGGCTGATCCATCAATTGTAAAGTCCAAACATGTATATTTGGAATGGATGCTGCCCTAGTCTGAATAAATCAGTACAAAAAAAACTTAATTTTAGTAACATTGTATTATGTGTCTATTCTATTTATCAATAGGAGTTGCTGCACCAGTAAGGAGCTGATGCTACACTTGGATCTGTAATCATAGTCAGGACAAACATAGACATAGATTTATTATCATGCTGATTTTCCTTGACTTTAAAGTATAGAAAATATATAAAGAATTCTCTTTCCAATATGAGTATTAATATACGTGTCTAGCTCTTCTTCCTTAAATACATTCTTACCTTATCTCTAAAACATATCAACTTTCTAATCAAAAGTTACTGCTCATAGATCAATTATTTGGACCAACATTAACACCTACAAGTGTGTGTAATGCTTTCAGTATTCATACACTAAATGGAAACATAATACAACTGCCTTATTACATTATTACATGTGGATCTAATGATGATTCTTTTGGCTTGGAAAGGCTCCATACAATTTACTAGCAATAAAAGTGGAATATATAAGATCAGTCTGGAAAGTATCCACTCATTTTGAATACCTCAAGAAATGGTTGTGTGATTTTGATATAAATTGGCCACCAATCAGAGGAAATTTACTGCATAAGGCTGAACTGACACTCTCCAGTTGGATTACTCAGTCAACAGTGACACCTCTGAGTGAGTTTTTGCAATGTGTGATTGCTGCATTCACAATGACTAAACGTACCCATTCTTTACATTGTGTCCCAGGATTTTTGGCAAAACTTTGGATCACCCAGGTCTATCAGCCCCCTAAAATTCTAGATTTGGCTCCACCCCAAAGCTAAAATTTTCATTGAAATGGAGATTTCAGACCATAGATGAGAATAAGGAAGCTGATATTGATCCCAAAAGAAGACTGTTTTTGAAAGTGGAAGGAATGCTGGGATAAATATGTTAAGTCCCAATGGGAGAGATTTGAAGGTGACTAGGGCACCATTTCTCAAGGTAACTTTTTTTAAAATCATTATCATTGTTAAATGGCTGTATACTTTGGGACAGACCTTGTACTAACCAGAAGTAGTATTTGTTCATCATCTTTGATATTGAAAGAGAAAGGAGATGCCAAGAAGCAGAATTTGAAGTCATAGAACCAAGAGTAGGACAGTAAGACGGAATTAGAGGAAAATTATGGTTTGTGAAATTGTTGAAAATAATGATGATGATATATTGCCATTAAGTAGCTATGAATTTGTAAATGGATAGGCTACTTTTAAAAACTGTAAATAGTTATCACTGAAATTATTGGCAGGGTGTTAGTTTCTTTAGTTTATGGAGAATAAATTTTAAAATGATATAGCAGAAGCAGCTATAAGTGTTAGGTGGATGAATACACATGAAGAACTTTCTAGAATTTATATTTAACAACTAACAACGAAATTGAAAAAAAATATTTTGTCCATAATTAATGGCACAAAAAAAATGAAAATATGAAGACTATAATTTTCCATGTGTAAATGATTATTAAATGATAAATATTAATATATTGATATTTGGTGGAGACCAAGAACACAATGAGACATGGAAATCAGTGAGATCACCCCATTTTCTCAAAAACTGTAGGCTAGAAAGTGCTGCTATCTTGTACAGATATGTACAAGCCTTTCTTTCACCAATGTGATTGAAAAACTGGTGCGATAAGTGTTGAGTTCATCATGGTTTAGTCATTTATTTCACTCCAAAGTAAAAGCTTTTCTCTCAAGAGTTGAATCTCATGGGCAGATAATCACAGGACCTGGATAGAAATAATGGATTTGCAGTTTAGGGCTATAGGCTACCATACCAAGGCATGATGAGATATTACTATTGTTGGCATGCATTAAGGCATGCAACAACGATATTTGTTTAAAGATGTTGTGGGGCGCAATGAGATAGAGTGTTAGGGTGGATGAATTTAGATCTGTTTACCGAGGTTATTGACCATTTCATTCATCATATCCACAAC
Source organism: Thysanoteuthis rhombus (assembly GCA_963457665.1). Taxonomy (NCBI): domain Eukaryota; kingdom Metazoa; phylum Mollusca; class Cephalopoda; order Oegopsida; family Thysanoteuthidae; genus Thysanoteuthis; species Thysanoteuthis major. The sequence continues at coordinate 21,788,267 of OY735242.1, read as the reverse complement.
TCAAAGAAGAATCCTTCACTGCTCATTCCTTCTAACCATGAAAACCACATTTCCATACATGTTATTGATATAGCCAAGGGAAACAGTGTGATAATTTTTACCCTACCACCTCACAACAGTAACAAGATGCAAGCTCTTGATATGTCAGTTTTTAAACCCTTCAAGACAAATAACAACCAGGCCATGGACACCTCAATGTTTCAGAATCCTGGGGAGCTCACACAATATATGAGATTACCCATTGAGTTGGTATAGTCTGTGGAAAGACCGTCTAACACTCTCTCAGTATTCAGAAAAACAGAGATGTATCCTATAGATGAGAATGTGTTTTCTAAGGCAGATTTTCTTTACTCTTCTTGCTATAGCAAATTGACCAACCCCATTAACCAACATGGAGTCTACTCCCACCATGGAAGGAGCAGCTGAATATTCAAATGAATACCAAGAGCCATGTACAACAGCTTTTTTTCCCCTGGATTGTTGTGTTCTTGAGGAAACAAATTTCTAAATTAGTCCAGAAATATCTCCAGGAAAAGAAAATAAGAATTTTACCTCGGCCTTCATAGAGTCCCAGCCTGAATCCAATTGAGAACTTTTGGAATGAATTGAAAAATTATGTAAGAGCAGGAAAATATGAAAAGTGCAAAAATATCCCCGCAGATGTTTGTTCTAATATAGTAACGGGTTATCAAAAAAGATAAGAACAAGTTATAGTTCAAAAAGGATATATAATTGACAATTAATTTTCTTGTGCCATTAATTTTGGACATACAATTATTTTTTTCTTTTGTTTACAGTCATGTAAATCTATATATTTCAAATTTCTGTTTATATATTTACTAACCTCATACATAAAGCTACCTCCGTTTTGTAGGAAATCTTTTTTACTCAATTATTTCTGTAATTATTTTCAATAGATTCAGAAAAATTAGACTGTGCCAATAATTTCAGTTATAACTATATATAAGGTCTGTTTAGAGAGTATCAAGCCATTCAATATTAACAAAAATAGTCTACCTAGGGCAATGATGGCAAACCTGATGTGCTTGTCAGCACTGACATGATACGAGTTTTTAGGTGACACATAATGAATTTCGAAAAAGAAATCTCCCTGCAATATCATTATAAAAGGTTGATGAATTTGACAAAAGATGTTTAATAATTAACATACTAATAACAAAAAATTGTATGTTTCAGTGTTACTTAAAGATATAACACTTTATATTATAACCCATGAATTAAAATAACAAAGTATATTTTGAAATTTCAAATTACATTTCATTAAACTCAAAGTTTTATAAATATATAAGTAAAAATAGGTAAGCGTTTATCTGAAACTAGAGTAGGTGTATTCATGTATGTGACACTCTGCTAACAGGATTATCAAAGAGTCAAAATTTCAACATGCAGGGCTAAAGGTTCACCATCACTGACCTTGGGTAACGGTACACTAGTCCTCTTGAAATTACTTCCCTTGAGACCTTACTCACTTATCACAGCATTTCTTCCACTTTTCAAAAATGTCTGCAAAGTCCTTTTTCAGGAACACCATCAGCTGCCCCACCATGTTCTCTTTAATCTCGGCCACAGTTGTAAATCTCTTTGGGAAAAGCCAGTAGTGCCAAAGAGTCAAATCTTGACAGTAGGGAGACTGGACTAACTAATTTGGGTGACGCAATGTAATGCCAAAAAACCCTGCATGAGACATGGAGAATCTGCTTGCTCGATCATTTTGAATACAACAGTCACACAGTACACAAGCTCATCCAAGGGATAGTGTCTATTCACGTATGCACAGATAGGTCCCTTCTGATAAGTTGCCAAGTTTCATCTAGGCAGTGCAACCAGTTTTTGAGATATTTAAAATGGCTTGATACTTCCCAGACAGACCTCATGAATAAAGTTATATCCTAGTTCTAAATTACAAAACCCCAAGAATGCTTTGAATTTACAAATTTTCATTCAACCTGAAATTCTACAATTTTATTGCACAGAAACCAATTGAAGCAAGGTTTCAATTTCAATTATAGGTATATTAAAGTGGATCAATAAGTACACAGCCTGAAACAGTTTTAAGCAAAATTTTGATCTAAAATTTTTGCCGTGTACTGTTCAATCAATCTATGTAAAAAATAGAGAAGAGCTGGGTTAAGTACATTGACAAAGAAAATATTTTGCATGTAAAGATGAAATGCTACAGACTCATTGATGAACAGATGTAAATATGTTTCCTTGTTGATCAAACAAATGTTATTGCAGCTTGGCTGGAAAGTTCCCATTCATCCACCGTATTCACCAGATATTGTACCTTTGGATAACCATTTTTCCTGATCTTTACAGAATTCACTTTATAAAAGAAATTCAATTCTCTACAAGACTACAAAAGACAGGTAGAACAGTTCTTTGCTCAGAAAAATTAGATGTTCTGGGTGAAGAGAATAATAAATTTGGCAAAAGATAGTGGGACAAAACAGTAAATATATTCAATAAAGTTAACGCCAGAAATAAAGCTGGCTTTTACTTCTATGCAATAAATCAAACAAATATTTTATGTTACAACAATTCTTTGCTGAAAGAGATAAAAATGTTCTGGTAAGACAGAATTATAAATTTGACTGATGCATAACATAAGATAGTGAAACATAGTAGTAGATATGTTGTACAATCAAGTTAACATCCGAAATATAAAGAAATTAACCTTCTATTTTTATTAGAAAAGCTTAACAAACTTTTCAGGTTATCCAATATATTCATGATCACAGATCAATATTACTCTTTAGTGCCCACCTTTTTTCTGGCTGCTTCCATGTGTGGACCATCCTGAGGGGAAATGGCAAATCCTGGTGCTGGATCAGCTTCTGGTAGATTGACCATTGAACGTGCACTCTCACCCCCGAGGAGTTGACGACAGGATGTCGGTTGGTATGGCTGAGGAGGTCTTTTCTGGACTTGATTCATAGGATTCCAGGAACTGAAATGTTAGGAAAAAAGATTTGAAACTGTGACATTGTGAGACTTTATCGTACAGAATGATTGATTTCTTTTCTCAAGTTAAGCTTGGACTCTGAAAAACAGGGGAATAAATCAAAGTAACAAACAATTTGTTATGTGGACATATATATGTGAAAAATTCAATAAAAGAATTAATATTATGTTTCTTGTCCATCATATTTAACCAGACATGTATGAATGAAGGATTGCTGCCCAACTATCCATTATTCACACACAAAATATATACATATATATATATATATATATATATATATATATATATATATATATATATATATATATACCTAGTATTGCCATAAATACTGTTACTAAGTTTATATCATATTTTTCCAACATTTTTCATGTAATTGGTTATTTTTTCAAAGAAAAGTCGCTAAATCTCTCTTCTTACATTCAGGTGTGTAATTTAGAAAATATAGTGCTTAACTAGGGAATAGGGTGATGAAGAAAACAGGATCACAATGATCAGGCTCAATAAGGTTGCTCATGAACCTTCTTCTATTTTCAAACTGCTAAAGCCACTTGGAATCACTAGAATGTTTGTGTATTGTGCTATAAAAAGATTCACTGGACATCAGACTGTTGAGGTTGTACAACAACCGGCCCATCCGCCAAGAGGAAGGAACTCCAGCAAAATCAAAGCTGGGGAAAAAAGAATCCAAAGAAATCCTTTGAGAAAATAGAAATCATTGCAAGAGAGATGAATACTTCACCCAGATGAATCAAAAGTGACTTCAGACTACGCGCTTATCATTATAGAATTCGACACATGCTAACTTCAGCTCTGATAAAGATCAGATTGCTGAGATCAAAATTGTTGCTACATTGGTACACAGCCAATGGTTTTTTCACTGATAAGAAGATTTTCAGAGTTGAAGAGTATTTCAATTGTCAAAATGATAGAGTCTATGCTCATAGTTCCAAAGGATCTTCTGAGGTCACACACAATGTGCGGCATTGCCATCATCTGTCTTCAGTCATGGCATGGTGGGTAGTGAGTTATGATGTTACTCAGCTTCACTTTTGTGAACGATATTCTTGAGAGCCAAGTTTAACATCTTAATGAGACCATGGAGAGAATTGGGCATTCCAACAGAACTCTGCACTAACTCACAAGACAAGAGTGATTTAACAGTGGTTCAACAACAACATTCCGTCTGAGGATCAGCCCACTGGAAATCCAGATCTCAATCCTCTGGATTAAAAATTGTGATCAGAGCTTAAAAGGATTGTTTGTAGCAGAAGACACTCCAATCTTGAATGTCTTAAATGTTCTTTGGTGAAAGCAGCCAACAATTTTCCAGAGAAAATCATGTGTACTGTAATCGACGAATGGTCTGATAATTTGAAGCTGTGTGTAAAGCACTAATGGTGCATCTTGAATAACTTGCTTATTTTTGCATACTGAAATCTTAGTTAATTAATAGACCAAATCTTATTTTGCTTTATTATTTACTTTTCCTCCAATCATCATTTGTAACAGTATTTATGGAAGTACCTTTATATATATATATATATATATATATATATAGAGAGAGAGAGAGAGAGAGAGAGAGAGAGAAAGTGAGAGAGAGAGAGAGAAATTATTCTCTACTAATGGCTGTTTGGTTGAAAACAATAGATAAGGAACATCTTTATTTTTGCTACTATTCACCTTCATCCAAATTGTCGTTGCTTATCATGGCATATAATGAAATAGAATAAAATAGAAATGATAAAAAAGGAACATCTTGGTTTTTTTTTGTGATTCTTCTTGTTTCTGTGCAAGAGAACATATGCATGGATGCATTGAGTATAATACTTGTCCAAAATTAAGAAAAACTCAACGCAAAACCAACAAGATCTTCCTTGTCCATTGTTTTCAATATATATATATATATATATACCTGGTACTTCCATAAATAGTGTTACAAATGTATCTGTTGATTGGAGGAAAAGTGAATAATAAAGCAAAGTAAGATTTGGTGTATTGATTAACTAAGATTTCAGTATTTCAAAAATAAGCAAGTTATTCAAAATGCACCAGTTGTGCTTTACAAGATGTTCCTTGTCCATTGTTTGGAACCACATATATATATATATGTGTGTATATATATATATATGTATGTATGTATGAATATATATATATATATATATATATATATGTATGTATGTATGTATGTATACATATATATATATATATATATATATATATATACATATATATATATATATGCCCCATGTTCAAACTTTACCCAGGCCTCCTTTACCCAGGCTTGGTACCAGTTATAGTGATTGCCAAGCTTTATATTTTTTCCTGTCTGCAACCCGGCTTTTCATCCATAGCTGGGGAAGAAGTGGATTCATGTCTTTCATCAGAGCAACAATAATGTAAAGTGAATGTTAACAGGCCAAAACTCAAAATATAGCATGATGACAACAGATAAAGTAGAGAAATCTTGTGGAGAATTAGTGGCAGATGAAGGAATTGGAAGAATTGTTTCTTCATTCAACATTCCAAATTGCACATTAAAAAACAAAAGCTGCTATAAAGATTTTTTTTATTGCTGCTTGAATGCTTGTTAATGTGTAAAAGAGTTGGGATGAATTATGGAGAAACTAAATTGGCCTCAAGGGAGAAATACATTTCCTTTTGTCAGGTACTCTCACTACAACTGTGACATCACCTCCAACCACTATTTATTTGGCAGACTGCATAGGTGTATAAATGTAAGAGTACAGATGAGAAGCTAATGAACCTTAAGTTCCAACTATCACCTTGAGCCTTGAGTTGTTTTTGTGTGAAGTCACAAGTCCTGGAAGGAGAGGTTGAGGCCTTTGTGAAAAGAAGTGAGAGAAAAAACACAAGTCATTTGTGAGTGACACAGAATCAACTTGAGTTGAGGTTAAAATAAAACTTCTTTGTTACTTTGAGTGACCAGAGAACAAGAATGTAAACATATACAATAATCTACCAACCAGGATTATGCCAAGAAAAATGGCAGATATAAGTGGTCCTTTACTGGATTTAGTATTCAAGTCATTAGACAATCCCAAACACTCAACAATTCTCAAAACAGAGTAATTTTTCTGCACTGATTTACTAGTTTTTTTTAATATTCACAACATCTTATATTCATGTTTCAGCTCTTGTACCCCCTAGCCTTCTACAGGTATCGGTCACAATTGGTAACTTTCTGAGAATTTCAAACCAAACCTTTCATTCAATCAACAGGGTTAATTGTTCTCATTCTACTCTCTATGTTTGAGGATATCTCATATCAGTTAATTTTTCCTTGTTGATTTGTTCTTGTGATGTCACTTGTCTGCCTCTTTCACTGAACGTATTTTATATTACCTTACCCAGGGATTGAACTCACAAATACTATGCAGGTTACGTCATATGGTCAACCAAAGCTTTTATTCCCCAGGCTATGTGTACTGGAGCAATTTTTTAAAGAATATCATTACTTGTTCTGCCCTATTTTTATTTGCCTCTATTTCCACCTTATTTTCACATGACATTTTTTTCTCTCTTCCAAACCCTCCTCCACCAAACCCTCCTCCATCTGTTAGATACATTGTAATCTTCATTCCCTCCTACTCCACTTCCTGAATCCTTCTGTAATCCCAAATTGTTTATTCTTGTAGACTCCTTCTGGACCATAGGACTACCACTATGTGCACATAAAAAGTTAGTTACCTGAAATGATGTAGGAATTATTAAATATTTCTATGATTAAAAGTATTATAACAAAATTGTATCATGATTATGCTGATTGGAAATTATCTCTAACTTTCTTTCTGTTTCTGTTAACAAGTTTTTCAAGTTATCACATTTGCACATGACTAACAACAAACTGAACAAAGTAGTCCAAAGTATAAGATGATATTTCAACTAGATATGATACTTCCAACAATGCTATCACACTATTATGATATAAAAATAGGCAAAAACAGTTTTATTAACCATGAGAGATAGGCTGTGGTGAAATAATCAGGAAACAATTTCAAGTTTGCATTTGCACAAGCATTTAGTGCACATAAATTTTTGTCACAGGAAAAAGATTTGTACAATATGATATTTTTGTGCATAGTGACTACTAAAGTGAACATTGGCAGTATGTAGTTTATTTTAGGCAGGGGGGGGCACACCCAACCCTCTTCCTATATCTGGGCTTGAGACAATCTTTAATGTCACCCATAAGGTAGATTTCCTGATATAGTTTTTATAAGGGAATTCTTATAAGAGGGCAATGCAAGTCACTTAGTCAAAGTCTTAATTACAGTAATCATCAAATTTTCAAGGTGTAATACATGACATGTTTTTGCAAGCTGCACAGTGATAAAGATTACTAACTTATAAATACTATTGCTGCTTTGAATATTTGCTGCATTAAGTCAACTTTGGTAAGATTGATGCTGTAATGAATCAGGAACCAGTTCAAATAAACTAATTTGTAAATTAGTATATCACCTATTGATCTTTAGTAGGTTGTTTTACTAATGTTATTGTTTTTTTATAGAAAGATATATATATATATATATATATATATATATATATATATATATATATATATATATATATATATATATATATATATATATCTTCCTATGCAAAAGCCAGAGCAAGAGGCAAGGGGGGCTATCCCCCCAGTTTGGGCAAAGCAGTATCAAATCTTGAAAAAATCAATGTAACTTGGGCAAAGCCATGTAATTTTGGGGGCAAATGAAGTCCTTTGCCCCTTTTAACTAAAGAGTTCTCATACATTCATGGATTAATTACTTGGATGTCATTTGCAGAAGGGCCCACAACTGTGAACCATGTGTCTGATAGTTCAGCCATTATGTTATTTTTAAAAATCCTGTTATCTTTAAAAATCTTTTTTTTTTCCATTCAGTAGCATAGTATCCATAAAAAATGAATTATTTACCTATAGATATGTATAAATATACATCTTAGTATAGATGTCCATTTCAAGTTTTGGCAGACAAACCCTAGTCATAATACAAGGGCACTGAGTGCAGTGAAATACATTCATAGTTATTTTTGGATTCAAATATGCTTCTCATATTCCAGCAAATACAGTAATTGTAATATGCAATGTTGGTAGGAAACAAAACGATTAAATTAGTTTTGCTTTTATGTACAAAAGCCTCTTTAAATGATCTATATAAATGTATGCATGCATGTGTGAGGGTTCAATTAATCATTATTGGTTTGAAAGCAATGAAACATCAGTCAATAGATAATTAGCCCAATAAATAATCATTCCAAAGGAAATGAAAGAATTCAATCATCTTACCTCGTTAATACCTTCAGAGTCTGAGGCTTATCTGGTAGTGATGCTCACTCTATACAACAAGGTTCAAGTGTAATGTAGAAACAAAAGGAAGGCAGTCACTAAGGGAGTCTAATTGGTCAGAAATTATTTAAAGTAGAACCAACATGTGGCAGTAGAAGGGAAAACCTGCATATGAAGGAGATTAGGGTAAGGAGAGGCGCACAAATATCAACCATACCATTTTTGCCCTACTGAGCCAGATTCTCATGACAGGAAAAAATCCAGGACAACCAGTAGTCTAGAAAGGCTGCAGTATCTTGCCAAACTCCAGTCTCTTCATCAAAGACTGCCGACATTAATACATCCAGCATTGATTTTTATTCAAAGTTTACTTTTGCAGACTTGGCCCAGCCATGGGTATCCCATGAGTCAGGTGAGGCAGGAGAGCTTACAAACTATACTTTTGGGGCACCCTGTTTCTCCAAGATCCTCCGTGGTTTAGCTTGGGGCCACAAAGCACCCAGTTGCCATGTGCGACGGTGAAAAGGCACAGCAGAAGCTGAAAATAAGGAGCAAGCAAGCATACAGATTTAACACTAACTTTTAGCTACAGTATTAGATGCATCTTTTAGCCATGTGTGTAACATTTTATCCAGCGCTCCACTCTAGATTTGTCTTCTGAGTTTTCTCCCAAAGCCTTTGCCCTCCCTGTGCTATGTGCGAGGCAGCACTGCTATTCAAATGAATATGCATGTGAAAAAAGCTGCTCTTTGATTCAATCATTTCTATAATACCAAACGTAAGTCACCATCAAAAGTCCACTGTTGAACAAATATGAGGTACAATCAAAAAGTTCCAAGACTGTCCCTGTGGCAAACAAACTAAACACAGGAAGGAAGTGAGCAGTAATCGTTGAGAGTCAGCATGCATTGCTGTGAACATTTGGACCTGTGTCACATGCATTTTTGTGACCACATTCACATGTTTATAGGTGATTTCAGGATGGACCTCAAATTTGAGCTGAGAACAAACATCGAATACTATGTCAAACTTGGAAAATCGGCAACAGAGATCCTTGAAATTTTGAAACAGCCCAATGAAGCAATAAGCCATGTAAGGTGTTTTGAGTGGCACTTGTGCTTCAAGAGAGGTAGAACATCACATGATGGCAGGTCAGCGCTAACAAGCATCACCCAAGAAAATGTCAAAGAAATTGGACGAATTATGCATCAGAATCTTTAGATTATGATCAATGAAGTTTCTGATATCAACATATCATTTGGATCAGTTCAGGCAATCCTCACGTTCATTTTGAACATATGTCACTACCAAGTTCATGCACAGGCTTCTAATCCCCCTGGCAGAAGCAACACTGTGTCAGCAGTTTTTGCAGAGCCTACCATCTCTATGACCGATGAAGGCAAGGAAACAACCAAAAGCATGCTTGTCATTTTTTCCAACATTTGCTGGGTTGTACACCATCAATTCGTTCCCACAGGGTCAGACTGGCATCTAAGTGAGAACGTTCTGTACAAATGACCTGAAATGTGACATAGTAGGAATTATGTGTTCCAATAACTGTAGGTTCTTTCTCTTCTTCAAAATAAAGTTCAAGCTGTCAGTTTCTAAATGGCTGGCCGGCTATGTACGTATGCTTCACACGTACGGGCCACACTACTGGAGCTAGAGGGCTGAAAATTTAAGCATTTACTTTACTCTGTATTGTGTCTACAAAAACCATTTTTTGTTTTTTGAAAATTACCCCATCATAGGTTTTTGATTAGAGGTCAATTTGAAATTTAAGTTTTTACTAAATTGATCCCTTAGTGAGTGTCTGGCAGCATTTACACTTGTTTTTTGAAGACTTTTTTTGATTACTGTCCGACAAAAGGTGAAAGAAGTAACTTATTCATTGATCACCCCTTTTTCCAATTATTTGATTAATCATCCCAAAGGTGGCATGCTGCCAAAAGATAATTTCTATTGAGTTACTAACCAGACATGTTTAGCTATCATTTTCAAACAAATCACGTCAAAAATGAAATATTCGTAAAATCATTATGTTTGATTTAACACAACATCCTTTATTGAACAATAATTCATCTCTATGCAAAATAATTAATCCTCAGACAAGTCTAGTCGAGACATTGTACTTTTTACCCTCAACCAAAATACTTTTTAAAAATACATCTTTGATGCCTTGTGCAACTGCACTGTTCATACTGCCCTAAATATGGTCTTGCTTGTGTAATGAATAGGTTAGTTAGTCACTGGATGTTTGTGACATCCACTGAGTAGTAATGATCAAGTCAGTCACTGGATATTTGTGATGTTCAATGAGGCATTATGGTAATGAAAGCAGAAATGAAAAGAAATCCACACTGCAGGCAGTAGGGGAAGCCAAGTGTATTTTCATAACTCATGAAAATGGAATTTATATCAAATGCAGGTTGAAGGAAAAAAAACTTTAAAAAAGAAAAAATGTTCTGCCTAGTCAATCAATAGAAACAATCACATGACCAATGTCTTTTGGCAGCATGCAGTGTTAGGTGTGATCAATTACAAAAATTGGGAAAAGTGGGGGATCAATGAATAAATTACTTCTCTCACCATCTGTTGGGAAGTGCTCACTAAAAAAAAGTCTTAATTTTCGAAAAAACAATTATGAATGCTGCCAAACAAAAACACAGAGACCAATTTATCATAAACCTATACAGTAAATTGAACCCCTCACCAAAAAACCTGGTGGGGATAAAAAAACAAAATAACTTTTTTTTCTAGACATAATAAGGAGCAAATGTTCAAGTTTTCAACTCAGTAGCTCCATTGGTGTAGCCTATATGAATAATACTTACAAAATAACCAGACTAACTTGAAAATTGAAGGAACCTATTTTGGTTCATAGTTTCTAATAGGCTAAAATGGAAATATTGGACAGATATATATGTAGTTTATTAGTGTAGCACACCAGTAAAAAAAATTATGGTATCATTTATGGATGGATGGGCACTTTTGCCAAGGATTAGAGTATCCGCACTCTCTGCTTAGAAGCAAAGTGTTACTCCTCAGCTATCTGTCTAAGATCAAGTATAGTATCTATTCACAATACAAACTTTGGCTTTGCCAGTGCAATGCTGGCTTACTGAGGTTTTACTAAGCACAAGAGGCCTAGGATTTGTCCTATGGCCTCAAAAAATAACTTTGCTCAATCTCAGGGGATCAGTAAGCCACAGGGCAGCGCCTTCCCATTGCACTAAAAGGGAAGGGTCAGGCTTGTCCAGACACCTTTGCAACATTAGTTGCAGGGACTGGAGCAATTTTTTTAGCTTCCCCATTTACATAACCCCACATTAAACTGGCCTTGTGTCACATCTTTTTCTTGTGGGGAAGCAAGTAAATTCAGACCAGAGAGTATTACCCAGTTACAGACAGAAACAAAGAAACAAACAAGAATTTGCATTGTTTAGTTTATAAATAGATAAAAGGTAATATTTCTTAAGGATTTCATTTCATGGAAAATTGTCTTCATAAATGTCTACATTGTGAGCACATCAAGAGTTAGAATGCAATGAGGAGTAGTAATTTTCAATAGAGAGTAGCAATAATTAGGAGGCAAATATAGAAGCAAGGCAAAAGAATATCCAAGGAGTTTAAAGATAAGTAAAACAGGTGTTTGTGACATCATAGAAACTATTAAAAAAACTCAAATGGCAATGGGTAGGCCATGTTGCAAGAATGAAAGACATCCGATGGACATCACATCTCACAACATGGATCCCCAGAGATCACATAAGAAACCGAGGCCGACAGAACACAAGATGGCGAGATGAACTTGACAAATTCAGGAAATACTGGCTCCGCGATGCCCATGATAAAGAATTGTGGCAAATCCTGGGGAAGGTCTATATCCAACAACGGACATTAAAAGACTGATGATGATGATGATGATGAAAGGATAAATAGGGTAGGCAACACACTTGAGATGAGGTGTACATAAAGATAACAAGCATTTATATACCTCACCACAAGAGTGAAATGTGACGTTTAGCATGGGGACCCTAATGTATATGTGTGGGTGGTTCCAGAAATTTTCCAGTTCTCTCAGCACTTCTTCAGGAACCAAACATTCAATTTTTTACTATAACCATTTCAGGTAATGGTGGTCATAAAATTCAAGTGATAAATTAACTTTGAGGGATGTGTGCAAACATGGGATGTGAAGGAATTTGAAACGCTTAAACTAATGAGTGTGTGGCATAGATTCTGGTAGAAGGTGGTCTTAAACAGCTTGCAGAGAAAAAAAACACTCCTCAACACAATAAAAAAGGAGTAGAAACTGCTACTGAGGTAATTGGTGAATTAGATAAGTCATTTAGATATTCAAACAAAGACCAACAAACAAAAACAATGCCGATATCGGATTTTTAGGGAGTACAATATTTAAAATATATAGCCAAGTAATATATAGTAACAAGACAACCTAGTTTTGCCATTCAGAAACAATTCCTATTTGCCAATGAGAGAAAATGATTCTCTAGAAAATTAATGGCTAAAGATTGAGACAATATTAGCTTTATCTACCATGCAGATACAAAAGAAAAAGAGACATAGAAAGAAGTTTCATGGTTTTTATATGACATCTTGTTATCAGCATATGCAAAAAAACACTAAAGGCAAAAAGTGTCAAGATGATGATGACGACTACGACGACGATGATGATGATATCAAGCAATGATCTGCCTTTACCACTTAAGTGCAATAGAAAGGTACAGCCTGGCAGACAGCCTCCTGGAATTAGACCTACAATTTTTTCTTCTTGCTTTTGGCCAAAAGATCAGAAGCCTGATATGCATAAAGATAACTGTTCCAGCATTGATTGTTGACTAAATATAATGCTAATTATACAGAACAATTTGGGCTTTGAGGAATAGATGCATGTATCTTATATTCAAAAAGTTTTTTGGATGATTGAACTGATTCTGGTTGTTTGTGTTGTTAATAGAATATAGTGTTTGCCTTTCTCTCTCCAGATATGGAAGAGTCTGACCAATAATTGTATTCACGCTATTTATTGTAAATGTGGGAAGATCTATACTGGAGAAATGGGCAGGCCTCTCAAAGTCTGACTTGATTAATATAAAAAAATCCATAATCAAAGGCAAAATACAAAGATCAGGTTTGGACTACCACATTTAGAGAGAGAAAGATGAACACAATCCTCTCTTGGAAGAAGTCTGGATAGTAGACAGAAAATGCTATTGGAAACAGAAAAATTAAAGAGGCAGTCCACATTGAAATGTCAACTATGTATAAATCAGACATGTGCAGAATTCAACCTGTTGTGGCTTCCGCTACTCAACAGGGACAAAGTATGGAAATCCAGGCAAAGAAAAAGATATCACCCGAATCCAACATTATAGCATTGCTACAATTTAGAAACATTCTCTTTATCATCATCCCATTCAGATAGTATACCTGAAGAAGCTCATAGAATGGATTGACTGAAACATCGTATGAACAACACAGGCAAAAAGGAGATCAATCGTCTAAAGAACTCTTTTAATGTTAATGACCCTTCTCAAAAACCCTAGACTGAATGTTATATATCAATTTCTCCCATTATCCATTCTGATAGAATATAGTGCCAGGACTACACAGAAAACCTGTTTGTCTATTCTAAAAGCAACAAACAAGTCAAGTTCATTTGTACATAATATGTATTGAGGCAACTAATTTGCCAACAAGAAAGACTGATTAAAAGAGTAGATGAGCAATGCTTGTCAGTCTAATTCAATAAAACATGTTTGATATTGTCAAACTCCAATCCAACTTGGAGTTAACTTATTTCCCCCTGTAGGAACAGCAAGAACAATCCTCACCTAATTTAAGGTAGTAAGCTCTTCACTGTTTGTCTATCATTTCACGTTAAACCAAACCTACATATATTTATAAACAAAGCCATACTTATATGTACATACATGCAAGGAAACAGCTGAGGAATTTGAACAGTGTGAATTAACTCAATGTAGTACAGACTTTTACTGCTACACTTTGAGATATCACCTCATACATGCCCAAAGGAACTACATCAAAGAAGATAATGGAAAGTATGTATTCGCAATTTTTTTCATTGTCAAATTCCCCAAAATTTTGGTGATCACCTCAAATACATTCACATGCACACACATACACAAATATATACAGGGAACCCGGCTTTTTAGCAGTTTTTTCTTTTTTTTTCAGAAAAAGGCAAAACGCGAAAATAGCATACAGCATTTGCTTTGTGGTAAGCCATTACAGAGGCAATAAACACCTTCTCTCTCTCCTACTCCCAGTCTCCTTTACCTTACACCATCCAAATCTTTGATAACTCAGCCGAACATACCATCATTACCATTTCCATTGGAAATGCTCATAAATTTTTCCCCTATAAATTAATGGTAATTGCTCTTTTGTTTCACACCATTTCAGCCTACAAAAGCTTTTTATGGAGAAGCATAGTGGTTTTAACATGTATATATACCAAGTCAAAAACGATAGTCAAATAGCTTTATGAAGATATTGAATAATTGTAACATTTAACAGTATTCAGAATGAAGGAAACCGCAAAGGTTTAAAGTCCTTTTTGAAAGGTATTTGAATTGAAGAGAAAATATGGTGAGATTCTCTGTAAATACAGTCAACATTGGTAATAAAAAGAAGCTTCTAGCTAAAACTTTTGTCTGCACAACATGATTCTCATTAGAGACTCTCACAGAAGAGTCAGCTTGATTATCATCCTCATTAGCAGTCTTTTAGTGTCCATTGTTGGACATAGACCTTCCCCTAGATTTGCCGTTACAGATTCAATACTTTTTGAGCTTGTTTAGTTCAACATGCCATCTTATTTTTTGCCGGCCCTGTTTCGCATATGATCCTTAGGGATCCACATTGTGAGTCATGATGTGTAGTAATTGTCTGACATTCCTGCATGACCTGCCCATTTCCATTTGAGTTTTCTAATGGTTTCTATGATATCTCTGACTCCTGTTTGTTCTCTGGGATTGTCAAATCAAGGAATTGATATTTATTGTCGTCTGTATCCAGTGCTGTGACAAATCCACACAACACAAGTTGTACAATAAGTGAGTCATCAGGTTTGTTTACCTCATCCCACAATGTTGGGAGAGGTATATGTATTCATTCATGTTTGCCTGTCAGTCTGTTTATAAAATACCTCCAAAAGTTCTTGATCAATTTCAGTGACATTTTGTGGAAATGTGCACCATGGGCGAAGGAAGAATTGATTGCATTTTGAAGTTGATTCAGGAATTTTTACAGTTACTTTGCCTGCACCATTGCTATATATGAAATGATTTTCATTCAGTTTTTAGTGATAATGCTGTTGGAAGAAGGATGGACTTTCATAATGCTTTCTAGTTAACATATATACCCAGTGCAGTATAAAATCCATCCAACAGAAGGCGTACAGTAAATATGTCTTCAGGTTCATTTCCTTTTGCAAAAAAAAATCATTTAAGCTGCTTTTACAACTTATTGATTCTTTTGCAAAGAGCTCAATCCTAAACAGAAAATCTACATTATCGTTCTGGCTGCTATGTCAATGCATCAAACACATACCCAGACTGTCAGCTACTTCGAAAAGACATTAAAATGAAAATTGATATCACATTGCTAAAGAGAAAAGACACATTAACCTGATTCCTGTCTATTTTGTCTGCACCATCTTCTCAAACTAGTAGACGAATGCAAATAGAAATATACCTTGATTAGTGCTATTAATTTGTTCCAAAATTTTCTGTACCGTTCAAAACCGCACTGTTCAAGGTCTTCTTATGATTTGATGTTTTTTTTTCAGCTTATACTTAGTTAAATTTATTTGAACAGCAATACCTTAACCCTACTCCATCAACAAATCAAAACTGCATTGAAGTTTTCCTGTACTTTACTATCAATTAAAAAATAACATGATACTTTTAAAATATTTCAGAGTCATATAACTGTGCACGTCACAAAAAATCCAATTTAGCCTCAGAATTAATAATGAAGTATACAAATGGATTTATCCAGAATTAGATCAAATGGATTATTGCAAATTTTAAAGATGTAATTTTCCTAATCTTTCTCTCTATTTATGCATATACATATGTGGGTATATATATATATATATATATATATATATATATATATATATATGTGTGTGTGTGTGTGTGTGTGTGTGTGTGTGTGTGTGTGTGTATGTGTGTGTGTGTGTATATATATAAAATTGAAGTGAATAAACATTAAATCTAGAAAATGTGTGTCTCCAAGGGTAAACAGTTTATATTTTATTTGTCAGTGATAATTTTGTCAAAATCATCAGTAAGTGTGCTTAATGACTGTTTATAGTAAAAAGAAATCTTGTTTTATGATTTAGTAAGGGCAAATATAGTAAAAAAAACAAAATAACTTTGGAAAAAGATCTGTATATGGTATTTTGATGTCTAAAACATCTTGGAAGAATGGGCGTATTCTGTGTTGATGTGGAGGTTGCAAAGATACTGTTTTAGTAAAGAAAACTGTTTGTTCAATGAACCTGAATTAGAGGAAAACCAATCCACTCTCCTGAAGAGATGTTCTAGAAATTGAAATACTATGTAGAGATCTTTTCACAAAGTTGTTTTGTTTTTCACTATGCTCTTCCATTGGAATAGAGCACTCTGGTGGATGGGGAATTTAAGGTAAAATAGATATATCGCTTAAATTCAGCCTTACTGACCGTCCAGTTCCGTAGATCAGCGGTATCATACCTCTGGGTCTGAAGTGAAAGTTTCAAACCTGCCTAGTGGTACTGGATGGGATAATGGATTGTCTATAGCCACATGGAAGAGTTGTAATACAACAAAACAGCAGTCTGTGGATGACACAATAAATATATATATATATATATATATATATATATATATATATATGTTTATATAAAACGTGAATTGTATCAATATACATACATATATATATATCTTTTGTGTGTGATACTTTTCACTGAGTGCACATATATTACAAACTGATCCTTTCAAGATGTGCCAGGGAGCAACTCTTCAATCCTAGACAGAGCACATAGATACATAAATACATGAATGCAGGTAGAAGTGCTGATCCATGAATAATCCCGTTTGGCTCTGCATTGAACTAAATAAAGTTCAGTAAATAGAACTCACCACCTTTTTTTTGCATTATGTCCTAACTGAAATTCAGAAATTTAGTGGGGTTCAATCTGCTGCATAAGTTTATGCTGAATTAATCCTTTCATTTGTACCTAGCACCATTCATGCTTGTTTTTTGAAAATTCACACTTTTTAGTGATCACTGTCCAACAAAAGTAATTTACTTTATCAATTATCCTTTTTTCTAATTATTTATTTGAGCAGAACATGAAGAAGACATTGGTCAAAAGACCTATTTCTATTGAATGACTAACCAGACCGGAATGGGGAGTTGCATGATGTCTTAACTGAAATTCAGAAAGTTAACACATAAAGTCACAAACATTTTTTTAAGTACAACCAAATTTTTACCCATCATGAGATTTTCTTCCCCTTTTTTCCTTATTTGTTAATATATTCATGCAGAAGAGATCATGAAAAACAGGTTGGGTTAGTCACTTAATGGAGACTGTTACATGATCAACGTCTTTTGGCAGCATACCATGTTAAGATGATCCATTAAAAGATTGCTTATTCTTGGGCAGTGATCACGAAAAAAGTACAAATTTTTAAAAATAGCATGAATGCAGCCAGACAAAGTAAGGGACAAATTTAGTATATATTTACATAGCAAATTGTATCCTCCCACTAAAAACTAGATTGGGGTGGGGGGTGAATTTTCAAAAAACATAAATGTTTTGTCTAGACATGATAAGGACTAGATGTTTGAATTTTCAGTCCTCTGGTTCCATTGGTGTGGTCTGTATGCATACAAACATAGCAAGCCAGCCAGCCAGCTAGCCAGGCTTGAAAACTGAAGAAACCTATGATGACAAGTTTTGATTTCTAATAAAACCGATTTGTAGATTCGATTTAAAATTCAAATGTGTCTGGTGGGGACATTCAATAAACTATGTTCACCAGACTGGAAGGTATTGTGAATTGAATAGATGCTAATATGAATCTTTATATGACTGGATTTATCTCAACAATAAAGGGTTTATTGTATATTTGCTAACCTTAGAGGAGATGTGGGTGGCTTGATGATTAACAGCACTGAAAATGAAATCAGTGAACTGAATCCACCCAGTGATAGTTGGTGTTTTCTTCATACTAATGCCCACAACATGAATCCCTTCCTGCCTTTGAACTATTGGCAAATAGCAGAGCAGACTGGGCTCTTTAGCCTTGGTTGACAACCAGTCTAGTAGATGGACAACACTGATCTCAAGCAAAAAAGACTAACCCTTTTGTCTGGCATCATATAGAGTTGAAAACATGTTCCCCAAATGTATAGTTAATGAAGTTCTGGCAATGCTTGAGGGCCCAAAGCACCAAGAGTCCCAAGTAGCATGAATTAAAAAGCCCATAACCCTTTTTGCCCAGGGGCCCATAACCCTTTTTGTCGCTGGAAAATATGTAACCATCTTAATCTTGAGACAGGCTCTTTTGTGGTTATTGAAATCAAGGGCTAAATTCACCTGGACAAGATTTTATTAGAAACCATCAACCAGAAATGTCAACACAGGTTTCTCCAGTTTTAAGCTGGTCTGGCTGGCTATGTATGTGTGTGTCAAGCATATAGGCCATACCAATATAGCTAGAAGGCTAAAGATTTTAATATTTAGTCTATATTATGTCTAGAAATAACATCTTTTTTTTTTAAATTCCCCCTCTGAATAGGATTTTTGTGGGAGTTTCAATTTGCCATGCCAAATTGATCCCCTAGTTTATGTCCAACGGCATTCACATTTTTTTTTGAAAACTCAAACTTTTTTAGTGATCACTATCCAACAGAATGTGGGAAATGGAATTTCCTTCATTGATATTCCCTTTCTCCAATATTTTGATTGATCACCTCCAACACAGAATGCTGCCGAAAGACATTTCTATTGAATGACTAACCAGATCTATAATAGTATTAATTTTGACTACTATATACCTTCATCCTTATTTTTAGTTGTTTTCATCATAACTCACCTCATGCTGTCATTTTACGGCAAGGAGTAAATAGCATCAATAGGAAATAGAGTGCACGATGAGATTTGAGTTCATAGCCCCCTTTTCAATGGGTTAAAATACTTTATCTAAAAATTAAGAAATAAATAGTAAAATCGATCTAGACTTACGTTTGAGCATAGCCTCTTTTATTGTCAATGGTGGGATTTCTGTTTTTGTTAGAGTGCCCTAAGTTCATAGTCGTATCCTTGACATTGGTTGTACGTGTGTTAGAGGCCATAAATGTCCTTTGATTGGTCATTGGGTGAAGCCCTTGTGGATTGGGTTTGGCAGGTGGTGTTCGGGAATAGGGTGTGGTGGCTCTATGTCCAATAGGTAGGCCTTCGTATTCCCTCCTGTTTACAGTCATGCTGCTGTTGGTACTTTGCCCAGGCACTCGGGTACTGATTTCTGAATAAAATACAATCGGAATAGCCTTTATTACAGATACAGATCCAGGGGGTGGTCCAGGGGGTCCAGACTCTACCCCACTGTTTAGGTAAAGCACAATGAGAGAATATTTTCAATGTTTTGGTATATTGGTTTTTAAAAAAAAACATCTTGTAAGTATAAAGGTGCCAAGCAGAAAATGGTTGAAAGAGAGAGAGAGAGAGAGAGAGAGAGAGGGAGAGAGAGAGAGAGAGAGAGAGAGAGAAAGAAAGAAAGAAAGAGAAAGAGGCACTTAGTTGTTTAATAGGACCATTTATGGTGAAGTTCCCAGATTTCTTCTATTTAAAACATGAAATACTTTATAACGTTATGTATTTTCAGTAATTAGATGCCCAAGAACCTGTATAACAATCTTCTAATTGGTTCAGCAGTTCAGAAATCAGTATTATTTCCATGTTTACATATTGTGATTCACTTATAGAATGTGAACAGTCAAATCAACTGTAACACACCATTTTTCAACTCAAGGGGTTTTGACAACATTATTGCAAAATATCAGCAAAATCAATCAGGATTTAAGAAATTTTCCTAGTTGGAAACTAAAATGTTTTTGCTTATATGATGTAAACAAACAATTGGATTGGCCATTACTCATAATTCTCATCTCTCCACATGCCTTAACACAAAATTTCATAAAAATATATTAATGGATTACTAAGTTACCCGGTTGAGAAAAAGGAGACAATGATAACAACAATGATGACAGACACCTTTTGTGAATGAATCCTTGGCTTTTTTCCAGCCGCAATCATAAACTGATCTCAAAAACAAATATTTACTATTTTGTTTATTATTTAATACTAGCAGGGAATCTCAATGTTGCCCGTAGAAAAATAACTGAACATCTGACAATTCAGAAATAAATCGAGTTCTTTAATAAAAGTCTTCTAACACAACCCAACCTGGTTGGTGGAGTAGCAACAACCAAAAATGGTTTGAGTATATTCAGTGTAGTAACTGGCAGGTTGCGTGATCAAATCTTGTCATGGGCGTTGCACACCCTTTGGTAGGTTCGGGCACACTCCTGGGTGCAGGCCCGCTCACACCATTGGACAATTCAATGTAGTCTGTGCAGCTTTTCTTGTCACCGTTATTAAAATGTTTGAAAGTGGAAGTTCGGATTCGAGATTCCAATAATATGAAATTTATGAAATAATTTCTTTCCACCCAACGCTATATTTTTTTACAAATAACGATCTAGTTTAGCATTATAGTTTCAATGTAAATTTTTTTAAAATTTCCCTGAAGGCTTTGATGAATTATCTCATTTTTCTGAATATGTTGTTGAAAGTCAAAAGCAGAATTTGGATAATTCCTTAAAAAGAAAAACATTGTTGACAAAAAGTGTTAACTTCAGCATTAAAAAGGTCTCAGAAAAAGTGATGTAAATTGAACCAAATGTTGTGCATAAGCCATTAATGAGCAGATACCATAGATTTTTATTGGATAAATTGGAAGAAAATTGGCCAGATCTAGTCGAAAATATGCTAATGCAGCCAGTCTCAGGACCATTCTCTCTTTTTAGCCCCCTCTTCTACTAAAAGACCTTTTCGGCTTCTCCCTCAGGACCAACAGGCAGGATCATTTGTGTGCACAAACTTTGTAACAGACAACCAAATTTATATATATAAGGATAAGTATTCCATTTTATTCTTAATATCTTTTTTATTCATTGGTTCGGCAATGAATTCCATTGATCGATTTTTTTAAATTCACTTTTTTGTCAATTCTGGAGCCAAAAGGTATGACTCAAATGCAAGTGATAAATGCTTGACCACATACAACTTCTTTGTTTTTCATATTTGTTTCCTTTTTGATGTATTTATTTGTAAGAATATAATTTTCCATTTGGACCACACCCAGCTTAAAATTCTGGACCCGTCCCTGCATTATTAATAAACAATTTGATATTCCCTGGCATATTTTACAAGGGCATGTTCTGGATGACTGCACACCCCATTACAACTCCCCAGATGCTGAGTTCCACCTTTTGATTGTATTTGCAAAGCTATGGGAGACATAATTTTCAGATCATTTTGAAACTGTCAGCCAAAAAAACTGTCACCAAAATGTCAATATGGGTTTCTTCAGTTTTCAATGGGTTTGGCTGGTTACCTATGGATGTGTCACATGTACAGGCCACACCAATGGAGCAAAAGAGCTGAAATTTTCAACATTTACTCCTTATTATGTTTAGAAAAAAGTTTTTTATTTTTTGAAAAGGTTTTTTGTAGGGGGGTCAGCTATGGATAAGTTATTCCTCTTGCCTTTTCGTTAGACAGTGATCATTAAAAAAGCCAATTTTATCAAAAAGGCAAACAGATACAAACCAAGGGACCAATTTATAATGAACTTACATTGCAAACTGAACCTTCACCAAAAACCTGGGGGGAGGGTCTAAAGAAAAGTTTCTTCTAAACATAAAGAGTAAATGCTGAAAATTTCAGTCCTCTTACTCCATTAGTTGTGCGGCTTACAAACATTATTCACACATGGCGAGCCAGCCAACCAACCAACCAAGCAAGACCTGTTTAAAAACTGCAGAAACCAATGTTAACAGTTTTGGTTGACATTTTCAAATAAATAATCTCTCAGGTGCATGGCCCTGTTCCTCCTATTTTACTTTTGTTTCAATTCATTTTTTTTCTATCTTAGAACAAGCAAGAAAGACTTTGCAAAGAGCCCATCTCTTATCAGACAGTGCCAAAAGGGGGGAAGCAATTTAAAACCAAAAAAAGGGGAACACCTTGTTGCTTTAGGAATAGTAGTTCCCCTACTGCATTTCTACTAACATTATACAATGCTAATCTCTCTAAATGTTTGATGAGGGACCCTTAAAGAGCCCAGCCTCCCCCCTTTTGGAAAGATCTGCTTACTCGATGTTCACAGACTCCAGGCTTTTGAAAGGTCTGCCCATGGGCCCTCAGTAATATCTTTGTGAGCCCTCAGTGGTCAGCGACCTCCAGGTTGAGAACCACTTCACCAGTTGTTAGGATGGGGCCACAAGGAGCCAACTTCCCTTGGCCCCCAAATCTCCAGCTATGCCTCTGGACAGTATATCACTGAGTCAAGTACTGTATATCACTCTTTCATATCTCATCTTTCATCTTTGTACCTCTCATTCTTTCATGGGAGCCAACAGAACAGATGGCATTCACAAGGGGCTAATTCAATAAACCAGGGACAATTGCTTTTCACTGTTTCCACTGTCAAGCCTAAACTTGTTTTAGCAATGTTTACACGTCATAAATTTTTCGACAGACATATTATCTTTGTTTGCCTTAATGTCCAGTCATAAGTGTGCTGTAGCAATAACATATTGGCTCACTCAGGGCACTGGTACTTATATCAAGGGGTAATAACCCAGGGTAAACAGGGCAGACAGGGTAAACAGGCTCAGGGACAACTTAATGAGATAATAGTTACAGCCAAAATGCATTGGACACACTAGTTCGCATGCAGTCACCGAAGTCAGGCCACATTGAGCATCATCATCATCATCATCATCAGTCTTTTAACATCTGTCGTTGGACATAAACCTTCCCCAGGATTTGCCACACTTCCCTATCATGGGCATCGCGGAGCCAGTACTTCCTGAACTTGTCTTGCTCGTATCTCCATCTAATATTCTGCCAGCCTCGGTTGCACATGTGATCTCAGGGGATCCATGTCATGAGTCGTGATGTCCATCGGTGGCCTGCCATTCTTGCAACATGGCCAGCCCACCGCCATTTGAGATTTTTAATGGATTCTATGATGTCCCTGACTCTTGTCTTTTCTCGGATCTACTGTGCTGTCTTGTAGTCTCTCCATGTGAGACCCAGCATAATTATGTGCACTAGTGGGAGGATGCATTGGTTAGTTGGTAAATGAGTGACTTTCTTGGAATATTAGGTGCTATAAGCAGCTGGAGTTCATGTAGAGAACTTCCTTCTGACTGATCTGGCTTCAAGCAACAAGAAATGAATGAATAAATGAGATGATAAGGTTTAATACTACTTTGTTATTTAGTAATCGGCCAAAACACATTTTTGTTTTGTTTCAAGGTGTGTCTGATTAGTTCAAATTTTCTTTGACCCATTGTACCTATTAAAGGCGGGTTAAACCTCTCTTAACCCACAGTCATTGTACCCGTCTTTAACATCAAGTGAGGAAGTGTGAGGAAATTCACAATTCACATTTGGTTTAGCCATTTTATAGTAATTTGCAAAGGAGGTAAACATTTTATATCCATTTCAAAGCCGACCAAAATTTGTGGACGTTTAACCAAAGATTATCCAAAGTTTAAAAAAGAAAAAAAGAAAGGCTACGTACTTTGATTTGATGGTGTCTGTTGTCCTGATGTAAAAGTAGCAGAATAATTCCCTGAGGAGTAAGATTGTTTGTGACAGACTGAGGTAACGGGGCTCTTCTGTTGGAGGTAACACGGCTGGCCAGAGATTTCACCTGCTGTCTCATTATTATTATCATTATTGTTTTTAAAAGAACTGTGCCATCCAGTTTCTACAAAAAATAAACAATAAGAAAATTAATAAGAAAAAGGAGTTTTAGTTTACATATAAGTAAAATAACCTATGATATAATTGGTAGGGTTTATCAAAGAAACACTTTGATTCACTCTAATGATTGCATGTATATTGATACAGTAAATATCAAAATCCTTTATAGGAAATAAGCAGATGCCAAAATTCCCATAATACATTCAACATATAAACAAATGTAGCATATACCTATATCTATCTATATATATATACTATAATAAGTAGTGTCCGTCCATCTGTCACTCGTTAAAAATAAAAATAAAATGTCAAGGGAGATAACTTTTAAACGCTATGTTAGAGTATTCTCCCTTATTCATTTATTTGCAAATGTGTAAAAAAATCTGTGGTCATTTTGGTCACATCAGATTGTACTAATTTTCTTGATTAAAGAGGCCTTTATTTCAAAATATATAACCAGAGAAGGAGGAATGTATAGACCTAATTAAGGAGAGAGAATGTGGAAACTGAACTGTTGTCTACAAAGAAATAATTGGTTGATATGCATGTAAATGAATAGTCTAATCAATTAAAGATAATGATCTTTCAAACTAATATGATGTTATAAATAGTTGTTGGGTTATGGTTGAACTCTTTTTAAATTACTCCTTAAACAATATATCAGTTTGGGCAATTTTCCAACTAATATTACATACATTTTTATTGGTTCACTTATGATAACCATCAAGGAAGCAATGGGTCAAAGACGAGTGCTATTGATTCAAGAAGTTAAATATTCATGTCTCTTAGAATGCTCCAATGATTTGATTCTAATCTGTCACAATAAAATATTCCACTCTATATCTAAGTTCTGTGCAAGCTCCTAAAAAACTCATAGCTAATAAATAGAAAATAAGTTTGGTTATTGGCTCAATAGAAACCATCATGTGACTGATGTCTTTTGGCAGTATGACATGTTAAGGGTGGTCAATCAAAAATTATGTCGCTTACCTTTTTGTTGGCCAGTGATTACTAAAAAAGTCTGAATTTTCAAAAAACAAGCATGAATGCTACTGGACACAAGCTAAGGACCAATTTAGCATAATCTTAGATTGCAAATTGAATTCCCCCACCCCACCCCCATTAAAAACCTATGTGGAGGGGTTCAATAACAAAAAAATACAAGGAGTAAATGTTTACATTTTCAGCTCTCTTGGCCCATAGTGTGGCCAGTAATGTGATATGTACATACATAACCAGCTTGCAAGACAAGCTTGAAAACTGGAGAAACCTATGTTGACTGTTTTGGTTGAGGGTATTTAATAATATTATTATGCACTTATTATATCAGCTAACCTAAATTTCAATTTTAAAACTTGAATAATTTTTTCAATAGAGAGGAATGGGAATTTTCCCAGTAGATATATTTATTCTGGACCTTGGAAATTGCTTTGAACTAATAGTGGAATATAACATCCTGTGATTGCCTCCCATTTTCAGCCTAACAGAGTTGAACCATTTTCTAGGCAATGTTCCATGACCGTTCATAATGCATCTAGCTCCAATGCACTATTTCTTCAGTCAAATCACTGGAGCCCCACTGTAGCCCCCTAAGTCATCTGACCAACCATCCATGTGGACTACAGTTTTTTCTCTCTTCACTCGTATGTGTGTATGGCTTGGGGCTCCGGGCACCCATGGTCACATTTTAGCGACTATAACATTGAAAATTTGCATGAGTACACAACTAAGCACCATCTAAAAATGTTTTTTTTTTGTTCTTTTATCAAAAAATGCTTTTTGAGGTCTCTATGGTCATTTTGGACCAATGATGCCCAAAACTTGTGCTGTTATTTTTTAGATAATTTCAGATAACAGATTTATTTTTTCATCAAACATTCTGGATAATTTTAGATAAAAAAATCTATTTTTTATTCTTATTATGGGATGAAGTATTGTAAAAAATTATTTTTACTATCAATTTTCACTAGTTTTTGACTTCATATGAATTTTTAACTGGCTAGAGGGCATCGACTTACTCTTTATTTGCAATTGCTCTTTTTACTTGTTGCCATAGAAAGACAGTCTAAGTCAAAGTTGTCATAAAGAGAGACTGGAAATTAAGATGTAAGTAAAACTAGTTGAAATCAATAAGAAGAATATTGTGCTCTATTTCTTGTTGAATATCATTCTTCAATTCAAGGAGTGTTTGTGGGCTTCTTTATATAAACTTTCTTTAAGATAACTCCAAAGTGCAAAAAATCAACAGTAGTCAAATCTGCTGAACTTGGCAGATAGTTAGTTATTGATCAACGTGAAATTAATTTGCGAAGTTCAAAATCAAAGATATTTGCAGGATATTATATTCCACAATTAGTTGTAAGTAATTTCCAAGAGCCAAAATAAACATAACAAAAGGGTAATTTACTTTACCTTTTTATTAAAAACAGTTATTCAAATTTTAAGTAGAAAGTGGCATTTGCATATCCAGTCAAAGCAATCTGCGGAGGTTATCCACACGGCTATGAATGAATGAAAATCACTTGAAGAACATTAAAGTCAAAAAGTGAATATTTCCCTGCGTACTCTTTCATCATAAAATATCTTCATGAAAAATAATTTGACACTGCTACAATGGCTAAGAGAGAAGAGAATGAGTAAGCACTCGCACAAACTACTCTTCCGTAAATATCTTCCCTGCCAAGACAGTGACAACAAAAGGCTGTTGTACTCATTATCAACCTTGACAGGGTCCAGTCAAAAGCTGTTATACAATAATTCTTGTTTACTTCAAGATGTATAAGCTTAATATTACATTGTGTAACATGATTTTTGTTCTTGAGTAATTAATATGTGAGTAAAAAGTATAGAAAATGACTATCTTTCCATTCAAGCTTTGCTTTTGTGACCAGGACAGTGATATTCATATGTAATTGTTTTTCTTATTCTATATAAATAGAAATATTCAAATTCACCCATTACCCAATTCAAAACAAGTGGATTTCAAATTATCACTGTCTTGGTCACAAAAGCAAAATTTGAAGGGAATAATGGAAATTTTTTGTTCTTTTTAGACATAAGCAATAATAAAATAAGCAATAAGCATAAGCAATAATAAAAATAAAATAAAAAGTATTGCCCAGAAACAACAACAACAACAACGTAAAAATATGTTGTACTGTGTTATCACAAATTACATAAGGCGTACCCAGCCAAATCCTCAGATCTCTGAGTTGGAAAGTCAGCCACGGATAATGTCAAGTGATGATGCTGCCAATTGCTGCTATTTCAGGTGACAATTGAGGGATCATCACAGTGCAATGCCTGAACCTCCACCTCCAACCTCTAATACAAGCAGTCAACCACTACAGAAAGCTAACCGCCTTATGACCAAGCCACAATTAAATTTAGTTATTCTGGAGATAGATCAAGCTATTTTGGAACTAGATTGCTATTTTGAGGTCCAACATTCATCCATATTATAATGTGGATGGCGCAATAACAAACCAGGTTATTATGGGTGAGGTCTGTATTTTTAATTTTGACTTCTTTTATTTTTCAGAGTTGCAAGGCAGCCGAGTAAGTAACAGCATGATAAACTCTGACTAAGAGAGTCTGTGTTCACTTTGCCTGATGCCCTTCTGTAAGGCACAAATCCATCTCTCCCTGGACTTATTGACAAAATAGTGCATAATGAAATGAGTGACACCGCTTCAGGTCTCCCTAAGTCTATTTCATGTATCACAAACAGACTGAAGAAATAATGATGTGATATGTGGAGCCCAAGCATGGAGAGTCACACACATGGTCAGTTTAAGGGCACTATTTACTTTCTTACTTTATTTTCTTTCATCTTAATTTTTTTAGTTGCTCTTTATCACAACTCAACTGAGACCGTCAATCTTTTGTCCTGAATCATATCATGTTGATTACAAAAGAGATCCCAATAAAACTTATTCATTTGATAGAATTTTAATTATCTATTTATGATGCTTCATTTTTTTCTTTGGCCAGCAAAAATTTGTGTAATATACATATATGATAAATATATACATATATGTGGCCCTCTAACTGAAAAGTTTGGAGATGGCTGCAACAGGAGACTGTTCATATTTGCATAAGACATTCAGTGATTTTTTTAACCACTTTTTACTTCTACCAACAAATTAGGAGTAGGTATATGTATTTGCTCATATTTGTCACTTAGTCCGCACAATATTTCCAATGAATTTCAGTGTCATTTTGTGCAAGGATGGGCCGTGGGCTAAGGAAGAACTGGTCAAATTTTTGAGTGGATCCAGGAATTCTTTTCTGATTTTTCTGATTTTCGATATACAGACATAGTTCCAAATATGGAAAATCCAAACACATTTACCTTCCCAGCATCATAGCTACATATCAACTGATAGTATATGGTATTGGCAGAGGTATGTGCTCCATAAGAGCTTTCTAGTTGAAAAAAGTGCATCTAACAAGCTGTCAAATACAATAATTCAGGTTATAGACATTACTACCTTGTAAAGGAAGAAGAAATGAGAGATCGATTTGAGAAAAAATCATCCCAGTGAAGTAGGTTAAGAACCAAATGTAAGTTTTTTTCAACTGAAATTGACAACTAATTCTAACAGTGATATTTACCATGCATGGGAATGCCCCTCTTCATAGAGAATAAAGAAGACACTTTTAAAGCAGGTGAAAATAGAAATGTTACTTGGGATTTTGGAAAAAAGGTTATAAGAAAAAAATCATGGGAAAAAAGACATAATGTACGCTAACAAGAAGAGTCATGAGAAAAAAGTCAGAAGTCATAAAAGAAGTAATACTTTAATCAAGTGTTGATGATAAAAAATGTTTAAAAATATCAATTTATTGCTATGAAATAGATGAATTAAAATATCACTTATTCTATAACTATGAACTAAATAAAAATATTGCTTTTTTTATTGAAACTTTTTCCTATGACGTTTTTTCCTAGCCAGAAACCAAATTTATGACATTCTTTCTTAGTGTACATTAAGACTTTTTCCCATAATTTTTTTCTCTAATCACTGTTACTTTGACTACTGAAATATTTTCCTTGATCCTGTTATACAGAACAGTGAATTGAGTCATTAAAAGAGAAGAAGGGAGGAAACTAATGGCTTTTTACACTAGATATTTTTTTCATGGACTTCTTTTGAAAAAGGCAGTCAAAGTGAGAG
The DNA here is from genome assembly GCA_963457665.1 of Thysanoteuthis rhombus. Taxonomy (NCBI): domain Eukaryota; kingdom Metazoa; phylum Mollusca; class Cephalopoda; order Oegopsida; family Thysanoteuthidae; genus Thysanoteuthis; species Thysanoteuthis major. The sequence goes on along the minus strand of OY735242.1, from coordinate 21,758,682 downwards.
TTGGCAAAAAATGAAAAAAGAAGACTGGTTAGTCACTCAATACAAAACCATCATGAGAACATCTTTGGGCAGCATGCCCTGTTAGGTGTGATCAATTAGAAAAATTGAAAAAAGGAGTGATAAATGAATGAGTTATTTCTCTCACCTTTTGTAGGGCAGTGATCAATAAAAAAAATTTAAAAAAGTCAGAATAATCAAAAAAATAATTGTGAATACTGCCAGGGGCACAAACTAAAGGACAAATCTAGATAAACTTGAATTAGAAATTGAAACCTTACTCCCCTAAGAACCTATTTAGGGGTGGAAATTCGAAAAATTAAAAAAGACACTTCTTTTTTAGACATGATATGTAGTAAATGTTTGGATTTTCCGCCCTCTAGCTGCATTGGTGCAGTCTGCACATACAGCATATACATACATAGATAGCCAGCCAGCCAGTCAGCCCCATTTAAAAACTGAAGAAACCTATGTTGACAGTTTTGGCTGATGTTTTCTAACTCAGTAAACACATTGGAAATAATTAAAAACGTCTTAGAAAATTGTTTGGACATGCAATCTATCAGTCTGTATGAAAAAAAAAGTCAATTTTTGGTTTATACATTGGCTCATATCATATTAAAGCAAACACAAAGAGAGGAAGGGGTAAAGCAAAGCTTGTGTCTGTGTGTTCACTTACTTAAAAGCAAACAGCTATGTGTTTGCATGTGCCCATCTACACCACTTCTACGACTACTACTACTACTACTATTACTACTGATGTCTTCGTAGTTACTTACTAAGATTGCTTAGTCAGGCACACAGGCATCAGGTTACTTACAGTACCTGTTGTCACCTAAGTGGTCACCCATATCAGAACTGGAAGGGTTCATCACTGTTTAGCTTTGGTGATCAAGCATGAACCAGTGCTCAAAGCGCAACTTGAATGTGAGCCTGATGTCTTAGTAGTAGAACAGAAAACTAATATTGGCATCTCTGATTTTTCATGAATAGAACTGACGTTTTTCTTATACTGAAAAAAATCATTTTTACCCCATTCTGTTGCCTGTTTGCTTTGAAATTTAAAAAAAAAGAGTCTCAGAGAATTGACAGGAAAATCAATTTCATATGAGGTATACATTTTTTGTTTGCAGTCAATACATTTATTCTTTGTATGATTTGTCCATACATTTTTTAATGAGTGGATTAATTATCCATAATTACCCTGTCATTTTTATAGGTACTATGATGTTTATCTTATTAGGAATTGTTTCCAGAAAGAATAGAAGATGCCAGAAAAAGGCATGATCCCTAAAACTTGTACCCTCCTGAAAGCCAACCAGGTTCCACAATTGATTGATTGATTCCTTGAGATAGAGTGTAAGAAAGAGGCAAAGCACATATTAGACTTCTAAATCAGTGCCAAGACTTTGAATCCAATACAAACATGCTGGGAAATTCAAGTGCTGTCAAGTTACCTATTTAAATGAGCTTGAGCTGTTGGCTGGTGTCATGACTGGAGAGATTGTCAGACTGCCATACCAGATCTTTCATGGTATGTTTGGAACAAAAAAAATTACTTGGCAGTACCCATCTCCTCTCCAAATGATATAAGACAAGTAGTAGTGGGTTACATGGTACCAGTAGCCAAGCAGAATCCCTGATCTGACTAATATACAGACAGGGGAAACTGGAGCTTAGTTGAAAGTAGCAAAACTGGCCACCTCCCCATTCCAAAAAAGGATTGGGTATTGGACTCTACTTTTGAACAAGAGAAACATTCCTGCTGAATGCCTCATGTGGAAGGTAGCAATAAAAAGATTGATACTGATAAAGATTAGAAAGAGAGCGAGTGAAAGAGAGTCTGAGAGAAAAGACAGAGAAGGGAAGTATTTTGAGAGCAAGTTTCCTCAAGGAGAGAGAAGAAAAAGAAAAAAATGATTGGAAAGAGAAATAAAGAGTATTTTAGAGCTAGTTTCTATGAGGAAAAAGAGTGAAGAAGATGATTGGAAATAGAGAGAGAGAGAGAGAGAGAGAGAGAGAGAGGGAATATTTTGAGAGAAGAGAATGAAAAGAAAAATGATTGAAAAAAGAGAGTGAGAAATTTTCGTTTGCATAATGTTAATATGCATATATATATATATATATATATATATATATATATATATAGATATAGATATAGATATAGATATATAGATATATAGATAAGAGTTTCTTAGTATCCACTGAGTGTACAAATGCAATTGCTTTTGCAACAGAACATTTCAGTTTCTCTCAAGGAGCTGGAAATTCTCCCCAGAGAGAAAAGATTCTACTTGTAACACCGAAGACAAACAAAGATCTGGTTTCTGGCCGTATGGATAAAATAAATGATGTTTGTATTTATATAGTTTGGACATCTGTAAACAAGTTTTATGCTGTCTGTCAGATCATATAACAGTTTCTGATTTTGTATACTAACAAGCAGAACCAACATTGCCAGAAGATAACGTGTCCGCAAAGAATTTCCACCTGAAGACAAACTGAAATGTTCTGTTGCAAAGGTAAATGCATTTGTGCACTTAGTGCTAACAAACAAGCACTTACATATATATACACTCATGAAACTGGTTAATGTATGTATATATATATATATATATATATATATATATATATATATATATATATATATATATAATTAAAAGAAACCAATTTCTGTTTATTTGTTTGCTTGATACAATGTTTTTTTATAGCTGACCAAATAGCTGCACTCTAGAGGCAGTTTATTTGTCTATAAGACTAACTTGACCCCAGTATTAACACAGTATAGAAGATATTTTCCTATGTTTGTGTGTTTTGAAGATTTTTTTTCCCTGGGCAAAATTTTGAGATTCTAAAGCTTCATCACTTGACCTGGGCAAACGCATTCCCCAACTTCTTCTAAGGCTTCACCGTATAGTCTTACCAGCTATGACATGCAGGTGTGAAGCTTTGAAACTTATGAAACCACACAAAAAACAAACTCAGAATAGCACAGAGGGCAATCTAAAGAGCAATGTTAGGAATAACTCTTAGCAATAGAGAAAGATCAACATGAAGAGGACCAAAGTGAAGGATATTGTACAAGTAATTAAGCAACAAAAATGGATATGGACAGGTCATATAGCAAGAAGAAAAGACAGCAGATGGTGCAAAAAGCTAACAAATTGGTATCCATGGGACAGTAAATATAGCAAAATAAGACGAGAGACAAGATGGAGAGACAAGATAGGAAAATTTGCCAGTTAGACATTAGCATAATCTCTCCATGGATGGAGATGGGAAAGGTCTTTTCCTAGCTTATAACAGCTGACGATGACAAATGGATATTCAATCCAACAGAATAATTATGAAGGTATTATTTTTGTGGGAACTCTTTTGAACCAACACCCGTGTGAAAATATACCAATTGGCTTAGGCAGCATGAAAAGATGAACAATAAAGAAATGGGCTGCTGCAGGGATCAAACTTACATCCAACCAAGGAGGCCATCTTAACGCTCCACCAACTGTGCTGAGCAGATAACCGGTATACAGAGGCTCAGATGACAGCTACATACCCACCTCATCTTATTATCTACTGCCCATAACTGCTCTTTGTTGTTCCAATAAAGTGGACAATTATATCATAAACAAATGGATAGAAAATTAATTTGATTCACTTTATCTTGACAACCAAATTGACAAATCAATTACATTTTTACTTGGAGTTAATTTCTCTCCTTCTTGACTTTAGAAATCAATGGAATCTACTCAAACCAAACTTAGAAAGAACGAAAGGCCTCCTTCTGTCTTGATTGATAATGGAACAACAGTGAAGTGACATCTGTAAAGTACAAGCCTGAGCAAAATAAATGATGATGTTACAATGCCCAGTCAATAGATCCCCCTCCTCGCCTTGCTGATGTAGTCCAACAGAAAGCAGGGAGCAATATGTTCAGCATCAGCTTGGGTGCAGGAGCTACCGGAAGGATGTCAAAGTTGGTATCTAACCATTTTAAGGGGCTACACTCCCTGGTTGGAATCAGAGTTGTCTTTCTTTGAGAATGGTTACCTTCCCAATCTGCCCTGCTATTTTACCCAAGGCTGGAGGGAGAGGAGATGGGTTGATGTTTTACCCAATGGTATTAGAATAAACTGAGCATGAATAGTTTTGGCTGGACTTTGAACTTCTATTATCCACAATGAGAAAACTAATCTCTCACATTTTGACGCATGAATTATAAGACAGGTCTGGTTAATGACTCAATAAAAACTGTCACATGACTTATATCTTTTGGCAAGAAAATTGGTAAAAGGGGTGACATTTTATTTTGCAGTGATCACTAAAAAAATATGAATTTCCAAAAAGCAAGCATGAATGCTGCTGGACACTAATAAGGGACGAATTTAGCATGAAGTTACATTGCAAATCGAACCTCCAACTAAAAACCTATAGTGGGGGTATTTTAGAAAAACAAAAATTGTTTTTTCTAGACATGATAAGGAATAAATGTTTACATTTTCAGTTCTCAAGCTCCATTGACACAGCGTATACTCTTGATACACAGATATCCAGCTAGACAGACAGACAAACCCACTTGAAAACTGGAGAAACCTATGTTGACATTTTTGGTGACAGTTTAAGTTGACGGTTCCTAAAAGGCATCAGTTTAGGATTAGATTGGAAGATAAGAAACATTCTTTTCTAAATATTGGCTGAAATTCTGGAGATAAGTCAGTATCATCATTCCACAAATTGTTAAGATGAAAACAACTCATGGAATGGCCTTTTTGTCTGTTCATAAATATTGATTACAAATGAGTATGTTCTTAAGAGTTATTTTCTTCCTACATAACTACAAATCACTCAGAAAGCGAATACCCATGTCATTATTATAGTCACTAAAAACTGATTGAAAATCAGACCATTGACAGATATGAGGTAACTGTGTATGTTTCGATTTTTCAGTGTGGCAACTGCGTAAGGTTTTCCATGTTTTGAATTATTATATTGATGTATGGAAAAATATCTCCTAATCAATCCTAACCCCCAGGTCATGTTCCTGAAGTGAACCATCGTCAGGCCATTAAACATTCTTGGAGGGAAGGAGAAAAGAGTCGATATCCAATTAGTGATCTAATTATTTCACCATAATACTTGTAAAGTTTTGATATCTTTCAATATATTTTGGTTACACTTTATATAACTCAAGTTTATGAATGTCTTTATTGACGGTAACGTTTTTATTTCTTTATGTGTTAAATTCACCTAAAAACTTTAATGTCAGCATTATTAAAATCATTTCAGTTATACCTAAGTAAATCAGCATCTCAGTTTTCTACTAATTATTATCGAGAAAGACATACCAGGCTATTACACACACCTTAGTCCAATCAAAGTATCCTTCTGGGGAACTCACACACTCATCCTAGCATCCTTTCCACTCTTCAAAAAAGTCTGCAAAGTCCTCTTTCAGGATCACCATCAACAGTTTTTGCTGTATTCACCTTGATCTCATCCATGGTCTGAAATTTCTTTGAGAAAATCTAGAAGTTGCAGGGAACCAAAACTGGACTATTGGAGGGCAGACAGACCTTGGTATTATGACATTTTGCCAAAATACCCTGTATGAGACATGCAGAATGAGCAGGCTCAGACATTCTGAATGCAATGGTCACACATTGCACAAACTCACTCAATGGTGTCTCACTGCCAACTGAGTAATCCCACTGGAGAGTGTCTATGCATGCCCAGTAAGGTCTTAGTGAATGGTTACCAAGTTACACCAAGGCTGGGCAACTGGTTCTCAAGATATTACAAGTGGCTAGATACTCTCCAGACAGGCCTCATACATCTGAACTACTCTGGCAAAAATGTGGAATAGGTTTAACACCTTCAGCGCCAAATTTTTCTTCTTTATCTTTTTGTGCTTAACAGGTAAAGTACATAAAACATTATTTTGACACCAAATTTTTAGCATTGATACATATAGCTCAAAATATGAGGACAAGTTTATATCTTGGTGGGGCAGATCATAAACCCTGAAAAACGAAATCAAGAATATTGAAATCCTGAAAGATCAAAATCCCTACTGATTGAAATCCTGAAAACCACAATGCCATAAGATCAAAATTCTGAAACACAAAATCCAGAAAGATCAAAATCCCAAAAACATGGGTAGACAACTCCAGCAAAGGGGAAACATTTCTACAAAGATTTTTCTGTTCAAATACCAAATCACCATTTTATGTTCACCTTCCAACCGCAAATGTTTTAGGGGAATTATTTTCATGCTTAAAGATCCAATTTCTGACCCACCTTGATTTTCCAGATCAGCATTAGGGTCTGCAACAACAGCCCTTCGGAGTCTTTTCCGTGGATTGAAGAAGGGAGCTAGAGGCAACTTGTCATTCTGTGGAGAAGATGATTTATTAAGCAGAATTACCAGAAATACAAGAACACTAGAAATGAAGGATTCTTGTTCACCTGACCAATTTTGGCCCGAAATTCCATTCGTAAAGTTCCCAGTAAGGATCAATAGTTGTTTATAAGAATAACCTGGTAAACATTACTCTATACTAGGATCAGAATTATTGTACATAACTTAGTTTAAGTTAGTCTAGCAAAAGGCTACAGTTATAGGAAACTTAATGAGAAGTAAGCTCATAGCACTGACTATGATAATTTCACTGTCGATCACACTGAGGTAAGCATCAAGGTACTATGGGTGTCTGCTGTGACTTTTTCAGGTGAGGGGCCAAAGGATATATTTTAGGGGTGGAGGCAAATAAAAAAAGTCATATCCAGAATATATCTTAGCAGCAACCTTGTTATCAGTGAAGCTTTTTACATGGGTACATCAAGTTGGAGTTACATAAAACAATCATACAGCGCCATTATCCTTGATTGACTATAAGGTTCCAACTTTCAAACACCCTCATCCTGGGTGAGAAGACCTGATCAGGGGTTGGGGCAATGATCCAATTTCTTTTGCCCCAGGGACAAAGGATCAATGCTGTATTAACCGTGAGGCAGAGGCCTCCTGTACCCAAATTCCAAGAGCTCCCAGGGTGGATTTGGGGGGGGGGGGCAAGTAGACCATGGCCTTCTCTTTTTGTATTTGACTCCCCTAATTTTAAGACCTTTGGAGCAAAATTCTCAACTTATACACCAATATTTATTGTAAATAGAAACAAACAATTTTGTTCTTTTTCTTTTCTAGTTCATATTATCTTGGCGGGGGAGGGGGCTATGCCTTGGGCCCTTATTAATCTTATTCTGTTAAATTTTTAAAAAAATCAAATTCAAATATGACTTACCTGCATTTTATATCTATATCCACAGAAGCCTAGGAGAGAAAACAAATATAAAAAAATCATGATAAATTATTGTCTAGATGAACAGACTGAAATAGATAGAGAGAGAGGGGGGGGAGAGAGAGAGGGAAAGAGAGAGAGGGTTATTTGCTGATAGAATATATTAGAATTTGAAATTATTTTTGATTTAAATAAGAATGCAAGAAATTTATGAAATAAAATTTGAATTCATAATTGCTACTTTATGCATTTTTTTTTTACAATTTCTTTGAAAATTTCTCTGAAATCTCTCAGAAATTTGTCCAAAATTTCTACAAATTTTCTCAAAAATTTGTCAACATTTGTTACTATTCCCTGAAACCAAAAGTTGAAACGAAAATTCCGAAAAATGTTTGACAAAATACACAAAATTTAAGACGGTATTTTTTTTTATTTCTGTTTCTTAATGTCGTCTGCAATTTCAAATGATTTTTTTATGGATACAATTTCAACTAAAAAAATTAATCAAAATCATTTTTTAACGAGAAAGAATCATAAAACGATATCAAAATGAACGTTTTTTCGATAGAATATACAGGCTTTTGAAAGAAATAAAACAACTTCATAGAAATAATATTTTTATTTACCTTAATTCTCAGGAAATTTCTTTCTTGTTGCTTTTTCTCCGTCTCAAAACCCAATGCCTTTTCTCCGACAATCTTCGGTAATATCCGGCAATATTTGCTCAAGGTTTTCGGTTATAAATTTTAATAGTTTATTTGAATTTCTATAATTTTCTGTCCGTTTTTATTACTTTTGTAAACTCTTTTTTAAAATAATATATTTTACTATAATTTGACAAAAACCCTATGCTTTCTCTAATTAACTAGCGTTGAACACTGAACTTTAAGGGATTTCGTTGCCTCTATTTAACACTTAACATATAAAGGGATATTGCTCTAAATGCTTTTACTAATGTATATCTCTATCCACGTAGGCATATGTAGCCAAAACTACAGGCAGATTAACCGTATCTGAGTTAAAACTAGCCGAATGATTCGTTCGTTGGACGGAATTCGGCTAGATGTCGGCAATGAAGTTACGAAACAAAACAATAATTTTAGCGAGTTTTTTTTTTTTTTTTGACAATTGAACTCATTTTTATGTTAATTTTGTGGCTTCTGCAACGTTTCGGCCGATCCACTTTATGACCTTTTTCGGGTGTAATATCTGTAAGGAAAGGGAAGACCATTTCTTCTGGTAGTGTAAAATGAAAAGACGGTAGAAAAGGAGACCCTTTCTTCATTCAACGGATATCATACCTGAAGAAGGCTGTAGAATTGATCAGCAAAAACGTTGTGGCGACAACAAAATTAAAATGAAAACGAGTTTAGTTGTTCGAGAACCTTTCTAATGACACTTATTAAAATTATAGAGAATTTCTTCATAATAAAATTCATATTCCTCAAACGTGTGCTAGATTAGTTTCGCATGACCACCGAAGTTGAAGCAGCCTCTGGGAGGATTAAACTACACAAACAATAATAGTCTACCAGAATAGCTTGTTGACCATCGCTTCACGGCAGGCTTGCTGAACAAATATTTGCAAAGCTTAGCTTTGACTGGTGCAGAGCCACGATAGATGAGAACCCAGTGTGTTTCTTATTCATTATTTTACGGTAGTAACTTGTTGATTAACACTCTCTAGCAGTCGTTCCATAGATAATTTATCTAACCTACTTTTGTCTCGCATATTGCAACAGCGCGCTCTCTTTGATCGCTTTCTGGGGCTCTATGTTGAGCCATCGGAAAGCAAGAAATTTGTTCTTCGCATGAACTTCAGCAAAACAAATACAATGAGTAAAGAACACGTAGAAGACAAAGACAAGATGGTCGAAACCAGAAACATAGAGCTAGAGCAAGTTGACCACTACGTTTACCCGGAGTAACGGATCTCCATGAAATCCCCAAAAGGAGAAGGAATCAAACGAAGAATCACGCTTGGTTGGTAAGCTTATGGCAGAGCAAGCTCTACTTTCAAGAATAAGAAGATCCCATTAGTCTTAAAAAGAAAGGCCTTCAACCAGTGTTTCCTCCCGATAGTTATCTATGGAGCTGAAACTTTGAGCCTAACCAAAAGATTAGCTCTCAAACTCTAGAGATACCATATAATATCCAGAAGGAGAACATGAACTTTCTTTTTAAATTGAAATATGTCTTTTTTTTCACCTTAAAATATCCTCCTGTTTTGCTATATATCAACTACTCAAAATACCTGAGTTTTTTTTTGGGTGGGGGGTTGCTTTTTTTTTTTGTTTTTGTTTTTTGTATTTCTGCACATAATGCAAATGTTGAAAGGACGATAAATGATAAATGATTGGACCAATGAACGGAATAGACCAAACATGGGGTCAGTGAAAACCCTAATACTCACACAATGCAAATTTAATGCTAATGCGTGCAATTTTACAGTTACCTTTTTTGTTATAAATAGCCAACTCTGGAAAAATAAAGATGGAGGCAAGATTTTGAAAAAATAATAAATTGGTCAAATAATCATCAGAAGCGAAAAATTTTTTTTTCAGTGACCCTGAGAAGAACAGATGGATTAGAGCCTTTTTCATTTTCAGTTTCTTTAGGTGTTTTGTTTTATTCTAATTAATTCATTTATTTGAATAAAAAAAATCAAATGAAATAAATAGATTGATTGATATGAACAGACTAAGACAGACAAGTATGAACAAACTGAGATAGCATTAGATACTCTCACTACTGCCGTGACGTGACCTCTGACCACTTCTTATTCAAGTCGCATTTTGAGTGGAGCCTCGTTCTGGAAGCAGAGTTTGTGCACAGAAGTGGCAGTGTAAACACAGAGTGACATATGTAGTTAAATGGTTACGGTTTGAGTAACCAGAATTTTTTGTTATTTCATGTGACCAGAGTACAACCAGGATTACGCTGATATATCATTGGCGACGAGGTTTCGAACTCACGAATTTATCATTCAATGACTTGCTAATGAAACCGCCATAACATAACCCAAGTGATTACAAGCAAGAGTCTGGTGTTGGACAGATTCCACTTCACAGGGGCTCATGACGTATGCAGGTGAACGCCATTTGTTCAACGAACAATCTTTGAACCACAAATTCAAAAACCAGGATAGAGACCTGGAACATCAGAATCATTTTGGGGGGAAATCAGCTCAAGTGGCGAACTGGAATACACAAGGGAAGAGAAGAATTCAAAAGCCAAGGCTGGCCTATAAAAGATCAGTTGAGAATGAAAAGAACGCAACCGGATTGGGCCCAGCTGAGAGGGAGATATCCATGACCGAGGAATGGTGTGGTTGCGGTCTCGTGCTCTACGAGGCGTTTACAGCTGGGGTCTTTAGACTTCAACGACTCAGGGAACCTTTTCGATGATTAACATTTCTAGGGACCCCTTCGGAAAACAACTTTCCCTTATGCACATACGCATTTACAAATGTATGTAAATATTGGGTTTTGGCTTTGTTTTTGGAATTATCTGTATAATACTAAAAATATTCAGTCGAATGGAATAGTAAGAACGAAGTTTAATAAGTAAAAATAGACATATGAACAACTGCTGACTCAACAGCGTCCGTGTCAGTACACGTAAATCTAAAACGAAGATGATTTTGATTAAAAGAGCAAAACGTTTTTCTTATATAAAAAAAGGTACTGTTGAGAAGATTAAATAATAACTTGTAAAAGCCGTGAAAGAATCGTTTATGTAATGAAGAATTCTTCGCGGACCCCTGGCGTGGCTCACTTTACTGGGATAAACAACAACGAAAAAACTTATTCTTTTATTTTCTCCGGTATTCAAACTTCGCAGTTAAATTATTTCCAGACTCAACTCAATTATAACAGACAGAATGACTAACCGTTATTCTTCGATAGAAAATGTTACCGTACAAGTAGATATTTAATAAGCTTAGCAAAGCCTGGAGGTAAATACATGCCGAGCAGGTAACGGCATAGAAAATGAAGTCAGCGAACTGAATTCGAACTCGGCCTTGGGTAGTGTTAATTTCGCACTAATGCTCTAGAGAAAGGCATGAATCCATCGCTGATATGAATATGATAGCATGGTGAATAGAGTGACGCCTATTCAGGTGCTTGTCGCCTCTAAGTCAGGTTCACGTATCACAACAGGCCGAGGAGGCAGTAATGTGATAGGTGGAGCCCAGGAAGGGATGACTGAAACCGTAGCCAGTGTAAGGGCACTACTCACTTTTTTAGCTGAGTCTGACAATAATACTTTATAGTGGGGTACTCATTGTGGATCAAACTCATTAACACTTACCTGTGATAGCAATCAGTTGACCACTACTCTTCGTTTTAATAGGAAGGGATTAACCATCGGGAACTTGAAAGGTAAAAGCCTTCAGAAATTAATGAAATTTCAAGTTTGAAGTTTTCAATGTTATTGTCCCAAAATTATTATGCAAAAATAGATGATTTAATCGACAATTCGATGGATTGATTTGGGACATGATTATATCACAATTTTTGAGACATTTTTAGTGTGTAAGAGAGAGAGAGAGAGAAGTCTTTTTTCATCAAACATTCATCGGCGAAATCTGACATCAAAAAATGTAGATTCGGCATTTTGAAAAAATGTAACTCGATACCGAATCACTAAACCTGAGGTTCTCAAACTGTGTGCCGCGACACTATACTGTTCCGCGACTATCTACCAAGTGTGCAAGGTGATTTTTTTCAAATACGCAAACAAGTATTTTGAGCCTTGAATATTTCCAATGGGTTTATCACTAGAGCTTGTGATTTTGCCTATCAAGTGTCCCTCTTGATATAGAGTGGATATGCTATCCAATCAAACCTATGTGCAAGAAATTACGATGCGATGTGTCCCATTAATTTTTTTTTTTAAATTATAGAGCAATGTAATTTAGACACTATTTCCACTGGAGATTTATATGTCCTTAATATATATAAAGGTCTATATCCTAACTATGGCTTAACATATAACAATGTATTTTCCTATCTTAATGAAATGAAGAGTCGATGTACCACGTACGTCAACAATATATTTCTTCGAATGCCGTCATACTATAGAGGTTGAGAACTCCTGTTCAAAACATTGATATAATTCTAAAAATCTGAAGAATTCGGAGGATAAAGAGAAACTTGAGTATCCACTTTCTCGTGTGAGGAAGAAAGTGGCTCAAAAAGTAAAAACCATGTAGCATGCACAGGAAATCCATTTTTAAATACATGGAGCAATCACAAGACAGGTACCAGAGATATTCTTAAAGCCATTAGGAAGCTCAAGTGACAATTTTTTGGCCATGTTGCCAAAATTTCAGACAACCACGTGACATTGCGACTCACAACGTGGATTCCCTGAAATCATAAGCGAAATTGTGGCTGGCAAAGAATGATAGCGCGGTAATTTGGACAAGATCAGAGTGTATTGGCGCCGTGACGCTCGGGAAAAAAACTGTCAGACCTTGGGAAAGACCTATGCCCAACAACGTACTTTAAAAGGATGATAATGATTATGGTGCCAGTGGACTTCCCAAGGTAGACAGAAGAGAGTTTGAGCGAAATTCATCGCGTTATTTTAACGTTCAAGGGGGGCAAGAGTGGCATAAGGATTAACCGCACGGGTAATGAAATCGGTAGACGTTGTTTACGTTCACTTCGTATTAATCCCCACGGGAAAGGAATGAATCTCTCCCTCCCACAGCTATAGAATTATAAGGCAGTTTGGTCTCCCTAACTTTTGAAAGCAACCAGTCTAAGTGAAGGACAACTCTGAATTCCGAACCAGATGTCGTTCTAGAAACACCTGCAACGACACTGGTGACAAGCTGTATCGCCCTCTTACCTTTCCCCGGGAACAACATCAGTGCATGGAGAGGGGAGACTGGCTACATGGGCAGACACCTGTCATCTATACAACCTTACCCGGGCCTGTGCCCCGGAGAGACTGAGAGCAATCCATGTGCTGATCTGCAGTATGGTAAAACTGACAGATGCCACCATCACGACGACCACCAGGATGATAGAAACCTGTGAAGCTCCAACATCCTGTTTCAACGTGACACTCTTGATTAATTAATTCTTTCGTGGGTCTTCTTCACGAAATACAAGAGTGGTATTCATCAGTATTATTAATTTCCCTAAGCAAGAGAGACGCGAGTTCAAGTCTCTCCGGGGGCTTATCATTTATTTCCGATCTTCGTAATTTACTCACTGTCGCAGGTCGATGGCTTGAGTCTGGAAAAACAACTGAAAATTAAGATGAAGGTAAATGGAATTCAGAAATTGATGACAATAATTTACGATACTTCATCTATCTTCAAAGCACTTACAAAGCGCATACCTCTGATAACACCATTTTCAGGGGAAGTAATTGTGCATTGCCCCTATCCTCTGCGCGCCCCAAAGGATGTAATCACTTCTTCCATAACTGATTTCCCGCTCTCACTCAAAATGCCATTGAAATACACAGAGAACTTCTGGAGATATTGTATGGACAGATATGAACTTATGGCGATATTATGTGGTGTGGGAATATGACTACGACGAAGTGGAGGTAATTGTACATAGGATCCACCCTCAAATCAATAATTTTCTTCCGTAGCCACCCTTCCACAAAATCGAAAATTCATTGAGAACTTTTGGAGAGATTGCGTGGGCAGTCTCCAAGGTATTCAGGAATGTACAGAAAAAACGGGAAAATATCTCTCAATCAAGAGAAATTCCTGGTTTCGGCCCAAAATTGAATCAACTCTTCTTGGCCCCATTGCCCATCATTCCATAAAATCTGATCGACATTCATGATGTTCCCTTGAAGATATCTTGTGGGCAGATGGTGGGACGGACGGAAAGACTGAGAGTCAAACCGACAAACGGAAAGACACGACCAAATACATATACGTCTCCAACTTCGTTGGCAAAGACAATAAAAGGTAAATGATAGAATAAGTGGTATCTATCAGTATAGAGTCAACAAATTTCCAGATCATTAAAAGACGCTGGTGGAATCATTCTAAAAATAATGATCGCCTCGCAAGGAAAAAGAACAAAGTGAAAAATGAACGACTCACCATCAGAGTCAATAACTGAACGAACATAACGCCAAAATTTGAAGATAACGAATTTTAATTAAGGCCCATCCACATCGTTTTCATTAGCTAGGCGTCATGTGCCTCAAGAACACCTAACCAGACAACTTCAAAAACAGCACCGATGAAGCGATTCTATATTTCGGCAACAACAACGTCTGAACACTTTCGAACGATATATATCAAACGAACCTTGAAAGCGAAATTGAAAACATCCAATCGGACATAATTGGAATTAGTGAAATGAGAAGATCCGGAGTAAAAATGGCAAAACAAAAAAATGAAGACTGATAATGATGGAGATATCTATCAGAATAGAGTCAACAAGTTACCAGATAATTAAAAAAAAACAACGTTGGAACCATTTTGAAAATAATGATTTCCTTGCACAGAGAAAGATCAAAGTGAAAAATTTCCATCGGATAATGAATAGAGTTAGAATAGATTCTATTAAGGACACTACTTGTGTTTTCCGTTGGAAAGCATCTTAAACAAAATTATTAAAATCATGATCTGGGGAATCTAGATTATATCAATAAACCCGCCAAATAAGGCCCCCAAAAGTCAAAAAAGTTTTTTTACAAAAAAAAAAAGAAATTTAGAAAGGGTCTAGTGAAATACCGATACTAATTTTCAAGTCTATAGACCAAACGGTATGGCCAGGAGCGTTGGAACTCATGAAGAAACACAAAAATATATCTGCAAACACACACACATATAAAAAAAAGGATAGAACCCTTCACCTCCTTTGGTTGCTATGGTTGTTGAATGAGAACTGTTGACACATACCATCAAATGGTTATACAGTTAGAACGTCTACCTTACACACGGAAGGTTCTGGGTTTTATTCTGGGTATAAGCAAAGAGAGTGGGGAAACTCTTCATTTTCCTTGTGCAATCAACAGCTAATTGAGCACACTCTAAGCTGTGTGCTTAAGGTCATAAAAATGATAAGGTCCTGGTCTCGACCAGACTTGAAAACATTCAAGAAAAACAAAGCTGAAGCATGCATCGGCTGTCTTTTGAGAGACGATGCTTTACTTACAACCTGTCACAAGTTAATTGGAGAGGAGATGAGCAGCGCCAAGTGCCACCTATTGCGTACCCTCTCCAGTCAACGTGTCATGAGCCAGCGTGGCAGAGTAAGGATCATCACTCCCCATGTAAGTGTAAGCACATAAAAAGTCCCTGATGGATCAATGGATTTAAATCAAAACCGAGCCACATCGATTTCATTAGTCATAGCTTTTGGAGAAGGATAGGAGAAGGATATATATATATATATATATATATATATATATATATATATATATATATATATATATATATATATATGCTCCTCTATTCAGGGTTGAGCACTCTTTAAGTGAGGTAACTCATCCATTGTAAGCTTATGCAATGCTCTTCCATAGGAATAAAGCACTCTAGTGGATGAGGAGTTTCTACGTAAATGAATATATCGCTAAAATTGAGCCTTACTGACCACCCAGTTCCATAGTCCAGAGGTAGGATATCGGCCGATGTGACGGTACTGGATGGGATAAAGTCTATAGCTGCACTGAAGAGAAGTAATAATAATAACAACTATATATTTATATATATATATATATATATATATATATATATATATACGATTCAAATAAGTAACTAAATAAAATATTCAAGTTAAACATACTACAAATACACATACACATTCTCTCTTTCTTTCTCTTTCACTCTCCTCTCGTTTGTCTATTTACCTGAAAAGACGATAACTAAATTTGGAAACAGAACACAACTGAGAATTTGCCGTAGGCTAGACATTTTTCCTGGAAATTATCCCCTTTTACTATAGATAGCGAGAATTTCCAGAGAAGGCTTCAAGTTCTAAGAAAACAAAAAACAAACTATCTATTCAGGGGAAGCCTAGAGATAACAGGACAGTCTCGCAAAATCCTTTCGACAAACAACAGGTGTACATAACAACGCAACGAATCAATTACAAGCTAAGTACTCTGATTACGTACTTTTACTTTACACCATGAAAAGACTCGACATTCACAACACAAATTCATACATCTCATAAGTTTATAATTAATGTACACCCACGTACTCCGTCATTTATTCCTCGGTGATATCTCTTTAGAGAACCTACACACGACCTCCGATTGACGCTAGATGAACTAAATGAAGAAAGCAAAAAGGTCGGCTCACGCATGAACTTCAGCAAAACAGAGGTCATGTGCAACAATCACGTCGGAAATCAGAACACAACGATCAAAATCGTTGACGCAGAGGTGGAGAAAGTATACCACTACATCTACTAAGGACAACTAAACTTCATGAAATCTCCAAAGGTAGAAGAAATGAAGTGAAGAATCACTCTAGGATGGCAAGCCGTCAGCAGCGCAAGCTCAACCTTGAAAAAAATAACAAGATTCCCTTTGTCCTAAAAAGAAGAGTATACAACCAATGCTTTTTCCAAATAGTCACTTAGGGAGCTGAAACATGAAACCTAACCAAGAAACAGACCTGCAAACTTAGAAGCATGTAACGCACACATGGAAGAATCATGCTCAATCTAACATGGAGAGATCACAAGACAGCAGAGTGTATTAGGGAGAAAACGGGAGACATCATAGAATCCATTAGGAAACTGAAATGGCAATGGGTTAGTCATGCTGTAAGAATGGCCAACAACCGATGGACATCGCGACTCACAACATGGATCTCCAGAGATCACATGCACAACCGAGTTTAGCAGAATACTAACTGGAGAGACGAAGTAGACAATTTCAGAAAGTATTGGCTCCGTGACACCCACAATAGAAATGTATGGCGAATCCTAGGGGAGGTCTATGTCCAATGACAGACTTCAAAAGACTGATAATGATTAACTTATAAGCCTCTCCCTTCTTTCTGCGTGGTACATCTACGCTCCTTCTAAGCACGCACCTAATTTTATCTTTGATAACTTTCTGATACTCTACTAGAAATCGTATCTTAATGATCAACAACAAAGAATTTATAGAAACCCCTACAAATCCATGAAGAGGGGAGACTGGCTGCCCGGGCAATCGTCTGTGTTTCATAAAACCTTGCCCATGCCTGTGTCCCAGAGAGACTTCCCTTGTGCGGATCCGTAATCAAGTAAAACTGAAAGATGCTACCATCACCGCCACCTCCACTACTAGAATGACAGAGGCTTGTGAAGCTCCAATTGCCTGTTTCAACGTGGCGCTTCAGATCAATCTATTCTTTCGTGGCTCTTCTTCACGGAATACAAACGCGGTATCTATTAGTATCCTTAATTTCCCTTGGCAAAAGCGATGCGAGTTCGAACCTCGCCGGGGACATTGTTCATTTCCGATCTGCGTAATTTACTCTCTGTTGTTGATTGACGGCCTGAGTTTAACAGAATCAACTAAAGAATTAAGATGAAAGTCAATCGTATTCAGAAATTGATAACAATAATTTACGATGTTTCATCTATCGTCAAAGCACTTACAGCTTAGAGTGTACACAATTAGCTGATCAACGGGTTTTAATCAAGGCCCATCCACATCGCTTTCCTTGGGTAGGCGTCATGTGCTCAAAGGACAACTGACCAGACATAACTTCAAAAACAGTACCGAGAAAGCGAGTCTCTATTTCGGCACCTACAACGTTGGAATACTTTCTAATGATAAATATCAAACGAATCTTGTAACCGAAATTGAAAACATCTAATCGGACATAATTGGAATGAGAGAAATGAGAAAGAAAAAAAAACTGGGAAGACTGATGATGATGACGATGATATCTATCAGTAAAGAGTCAACAAGTTTCCAGATAATTGGGAAAAAACCGTTGGAATCATTTCAAAATAACGATTCATGTGACACGAAAAAGATCAAAGGGGAAAATAATCGATTAGACGTGTAAATATGGTGGTGGCTGGTCGACCGTAGACCTTTACGCTACGATCATTTCGGATTGGGGTGGGTGCGATTCATATCCCTAGTTCGACAACCACTTGCCCTCAACCCAACTCTTTAGCAGAGAGACATTGAATAGAATTTATAAAGTCTTTCTTATGACTCAGCTTTAGGCCCCTGATATTTCTAGATGGTCGCCCATCTAGGTGACAACCAAGCTCAACTCGGTCCAACTCAGATGATTTCGAGTGAACCTGCGTGCCAAACGTTATCAGACCGAATAGTGTACAAATATGCCTTGTTAATTGTAAAAGAGTGCGAACCATCACATGTTAACTGGAGAGGAGATGGGAACCGGCAAGTAAAACCCATTGCCCTTTCAACACGTCATGGAACAGTTTGATAAGATAAGGCACATCACTCCCTATGTAAATGTGGGAACAAAATGCCGAACGTTCCTGCTGTGTCAATGGATTTGAATCAAGATCAAGCCATGTCACTTTCATTGAATGGGCCCCAAGGTGTCCTCAGAGAGTGACTCTAAAAACATAACTTGGAAAAAAATCACCAAAAAGACAACTGACTACTTTGGCACCGACAATGTCATAACTTTTTGTAAAAAATACATCTAAACAACCGTGGAAGCAAAATTGAAAATGTCTAATGGGACATTATTAGAATGAGCGAAATGAGAAGACCTAGTCGAACTGAAAAAAAAAGGACTCAAGAGGACTGACGAGGATGTTATCTATCAGTATAGAGTCAACAGATTTACCGATAGTTAAGAAAAACGTTGGAATCATTTTAAAATAACCATTTCCTTCACACAAAGAAAAACAAGATAACCAAAAGGAAAATTAATCAAATTAAATCTTGTTTGCAGCATCAGAAGGAAAAAAGCAAAACAAAGCAGAGTTGACTGTCTCGTCCACAAAGACCCCAAGAACAACGTCGTAGGATTCAAAACAGTTCCCGGCACCGTAACCAGTATGACCATGCAACTCTCAAAGAAGTAGAAATTAAATATCTTCAAGCTGACGTTCCCACTTTACAGCCAACCGAGAAGATAAACAACTTTTACGATGACTTGAACTCCACATTCCAAGATACCAGAGAGCACTTCAACATCATTAAAAGGGGCTGCAATGCCCAGGTTGGACAAGGAAATTAAAATTGAACAGGCAAGATAAAAAATTTAAAAAAACACGAAACGAAGAGGTGAAGGTCTTGTTAACTTTGCAACAGCAAACGGTTCCAAAATCATGAATACCACCTTCAAGAAGAAACCCAATGGAAGGCAAACTTGGAGAAGCCCCAATCGAGAGACCAAAAGCAAAATCGATAATATCCTAGCAGAAAATAGATTCCAACGTGTCACTCTTGGTTAATCAATTTTCCTCCACGAAATACAAATGCGGTATCCATCAGGCTAGAGTCAACAAATTTACAGATAATTCGTAAATGCGGGAATAATTTTGAATTAACGATTTCGTCGAAAAATATCTTATTAGTGGAATAATCGATCGGAAGTTTATATAGATAAATATACACCATACGATATTGCATTCAGCACGGAAATATCATCAAGAACAGGAGGATGGCAATGAAACCGAAGAGGAAAGCATTCAATAAATATGAAGTATGGCTGCTAGACTCGGACAATTAACAGCCTAGCAGAGATACTCGCCGTAACCCGGGAGAAGACACAACAGATAATCTAAGACATTTCAAACTCAGACAGCTGGATAAGACATCTTGGAGGAGTCTCTGACATTGTTCAATCCATCTGGCACGCCCATCTCTGGGCAGGGCTTCTAGCCCGTCGCCAACATATGGACCGTCAGGATCACCGAAACAACGCCAAGAGAGAATCCAAGGCCAGTATCCAAGGATAACCGAAAACAAGGCACAGAGAGAGGAGCCTCTACGCTATATAGTTTCAGCATGGTCACGGAGAGTTAAGAATAAACATATATGGAATAGGATGTTGGGGAGCTTCTCCCTTCCTTACCGAAGACCGGTGCTGAACCGCGCCGTCAGCTACAATAACGCTGACACTGACACCGACCACTCTCTGGTGGGCAGCAAAGTGAACTTTCAGCGAAAACCAATCCATCGATTTAAATAGAATGAAAGCCCACATGTCAACACAGCGAATACTTCATTGAGAGCCTGGCTTAAGATTGCATTGGGCCTCTGGCTGTAATTCAAACGGGAGGAGGGGACTTCCAAACAAAATGATTACTAGTGTAAGTAAAAAGGAAATTCTAATAAATTGAATTGTAATGATACTGAATTTCATCAGTATAATAATCATTACATCGTACGTTCGCCAACTCATTCTGTCCACTTAGCACCCTCTTAGTCCGACACTGACTTTAATCCTTGACTTATGAGCGATTTTTTATCAATGCCATCAGAGAAAACAGCAAGCACCGTCCGACAAGCAACTTCGGAGACAGATGAATCCACATCTGCGATGCCAAGTACAAATCTGCAAGAGTAAGAGGGAGAGTCCAGCCTGGTTCAAAGCAGGAATCGCTGAACTTGAGCCAGTAGTTGCAGCCAAGTGAGCTGTACTGATGCACTACCGATGGGGGCTGTCAGAGAAGACACCAGCTGAACTCAAGAAAACCAGAAACGACACCCAACTGATCGTTCGGCAATGCACCAACAACTTCGTCAGAGCATTCAACTCCCCGTTGACTGTGGCAACATCCGCCCCAAAGTACGACGACGAAAGAAGCCTTCGATCCAAGAGTTATCAAGACTGCACCCCTTAGTTCGCTTCAGGCGACGACGAAAAAGATAGGGGTAAAAAGACAGAGAGAAGGTCAGAGCATTATCAGAAGTTCTGCTCAAGGGTGAACATTATTGCCCACACGGTAGTCGAGAATACCCACCTCCTGCCAGTCATCATCATCATCGTCATTAGTCTGTTAGCGTCCGTTGTTGACACAAACCTTATCCAGGATTCGCCAGACATCTCTATCATGGGTATCGCAGAGCCAGTACTTTCTGAATTTGTCTAGCTCGTTACACTATCTTACTTTCTGTCAGCCACAGTGGGGATCCACGTTCTCAGTGGTTGTTTGACATTCTTGCAACATATCCAGCCCATTACCATTTGAGTTTTCTTACAGTTTCTATGATGTCTCAGACTCTTGTCTTTTCTCTGGTGAATTGTGCTTTCTCATGATCTCTCCTTGTGAGGTTGAGTATGATTCTCTCAAGTGCACGTTGCATGGTTCTCGGTTTGAGGGTCAATCTTTTAATTAGGTTCCATGTTTCAGCTCCGTTTTTGACTATCAGTAGGAGACATTGGTTGTATACCCTTCTTTTGGGGACAAATGGGATCTTTTTGTTTTTGGAGGTTGAGCTTGCTCTACCGAAAGCTTGCCAACCTTGTGTGATTCTTCACTTTATTTACTTTTGATTACATCATTGAGACTCACTTGATCTCTTCTTTTGGGGACTTCATAGAGATTCGTTGTCCTAGGTAGATGTAGTGGTCTATTTTCTCCAGCTCTGCATTTTCGATTTCGATCATTGTGTCTTTGTCCCCAACAGCTCATTCAGGTTATTGACTCCCAAGCCCGCAGTAAGGCTAAAAAACGATTGCATCCCCCGGGGGGTCATCACAACTGAGAAGAAGAGTGCAATCTTCAGCTATTTGCACGCTGTAGTGCTGGGCGGAAGAGCTCGTGTCCCATAACATGCGTAACGCTAGCATTATCGCGCTTTACAAGAACAAAGGAGGAGACAGTGACTAGAACAACGACCGTGAATGATAATACTAAGCAAAATGTTGGAGATTTGCTGTCACTTGATCTTGAGAGACAACCTCTATCTCTAGTGGAAATGTGCAAATGATAATAAGTGAATGGTCATATTTTGGGAGTTACAACATTAAAATTGTGCATGGGTACACCACTGGACTCCACTTAGAAAGGAACTTTTTGTTTTTATTTTTTAAAAACTGCTTTTGGGGGTCTTTATGGCAATTTGGAGCCATTTTTAAAAAAATATTTTTAGATAAAATATCTATTTTTTCACCAACTTTGGATAAGATATCTATTTTTTAAAGATAATATTAGTCATTTTTTTAGATGATTATCCTGGTACACGAGCGGG
The DNA here is from genome assembly GCA_963457665.1 of Thysanoteuthis rhombus. Lineage (NCBI taxonomy): Eukaryota > Metazoa > Mollusca > Cephalopoda > Oegopsida > Thysanoteuthidae > Thysanoteuthis > Thysanoteuthis major. Next base: position 21,736,255 of record OY735242.1, on the reverse strand, counting down.
GTACACTGATTCATTCATGCGTTATCTTTTTACAGCAATCCAACCTTCTCCTTAGGGCAAATATTCAACTAGTTTGACAGAATACTGAAGAGAGTGATAAAGCATTGAGGAAACTGGTGGTCACTTGATCTCCAACGAAAGCCTGTACTTACTAACAGCATCTGCTCAATCTGTACAGACAATAGAACGTCCCATGCACACGGGGCACATACTCGGTGAAGCGTGTGGAGATCTTGGGATGCCCAACTGTCAGAATCCAAAACTCGGCCTTGCTGAAGTAGTCCAGAGGAAAGAGAGCGATAAGTCGGACGTCACCTTGGCTGCAGAAAGAAGTCCAATTCGCCGCCTTAAAGTGGCTCCATTTGCTGGATTGGAGTTATCTTTCTTCTATAATGTTTGTCTTCTTAAGGTTTGAGAGCCTAATCTATACCTTACTTACTACTAGCATCAAAACTTGAGCACAAAAATGATACATGTTTTCTGTGGGTTGATACACCTGACAAGGGTTGAAAAATAGATCATGATTTTTGGTAATATCGTGTGGACAGACATTCAGAATTGAATACATAAACTTCGTTGGCCGAAGTAAATAAAGGTTCTTGATTATCATTTTCCGGGTTAAAGGGAAAAAGGAAATTAACTTAAGAATGGAAATCTTTGTCTTTTATTTGATATTGGTTTTTGGTCGTACGGAATTGGCGTGGGGGTGGGAGCTGAACAAAAAAGAAAAAGAAAAGAAGTGCAAGGTGGATGAAAATGAAACAGGAGAGGAAGAGAGAAATACAGAAACGAAAGGATCTGAACATCTTCCTATCTCTCTCTCTTCCCCCCCTCTCTCTATCTATCTATCTATATATATATATATATATATATATATAGAGAGAGAGAGAGAGAGAGAGAGAGAGAGAGAGATAGATAGATAGATAGATAGATAGATAGATACTTGAAAATATTTTTTAAAGTGAAATAGAATGTATACTCTGTAATGAACCACCGAAGAGAATCTTTACTCATTTTATAACCAATCTGCTGTTGGAAACTAAGATCTGCTTAATACATTTATACACATACACACGTCGTTGCATATCTTATTGTTCAGAAATCAAACGAAGACATATTTTATCCGTTAGAGATGTTTACTCACAGTGCTCAATATTCAACACTGTAAGTAGAGCTTTTCATGTGAAAAAAAGATATTGACAGGGACATGTACACAGTGTAGTAAATAATATATATATATATATATATGTATATATATATATATATATATATACATATATATATATATATACATATATATATATATATATATATATATATATATATACATATGCCCATAGTTATCTATCTATCTATCTCTGTTTATATCTATCTTAATCTGTTCATATATATCTATTGTATGCTGTCCATCTCTGTCTCTGTCAGTCTCTCTCTCTCTCTCTCTCTCTCTCTCTCTCTTCAATCAATCAATCAATCAAACTCTCTCTCTCTCTCTCTCTCTCTCTCTATATATATATATATATATATATATATATATATATATATATATAATATTAGTCTAGTCATATTTATCTATCTCTGTTTATATCTTAGTCTGTTCATATCTATCTATCTTACACTGTCTATCTTTCGATCTATCTATCTAAATATATATATATATATATATATATATATATATATATATATATATATATATATATATATATATATCAGTCTGTTCATATCTATCTATCCTGTAACCTATATTTCTCTATATCTTTACGTGTAATCCTTCGATCTATCGATCTTTGAATAGATTCCTATAATTTGGCTGAATCTGTATTTGTAGTGCGATGAGCATTTATTTATTTATTTTTAAGGCTCTGCACGCCCACCGGGATCTTCGCGTAAACTTTGATCATTTTCTCTTGACAAATAGTTTCGTTTTTTTATTGAGCATTTAACCAGATGAAAATACGGGTTTCGATCCTTGGTCACAGCACTGAACCGTTCCACTGAAGAGAATCTGAAATCTGCAACAATTGACAAGATTAACTTCAAAATGTAGACCATTATCAAACCAAAAATGACAAGGTTATCTATGGAGGAATCTGCACTAAGGTGTATAAAGCTATTTTTTTAATGATTCAAGTAATTCTAAGTTGTTTTTTTATGTCTCAAATCAGCTCAAATTGTTTTAAAGAGTGATTTAACATGAAGTCTTGAGACAAAATGTTATATAAGAAAAATCACCACTGATATCGTGTGGTGTAAAAAAAAAGTCATACAAAGAAATTTATTTTTAAAAATATATAACTTACATTACAAAATAAACTCATGCACTTTTTTTCTTTTATTTTAGTTTCAAACGATCAGCTTTTCTGTCAAGTGTTCATTGTAATTGAAATAGCTTGGTAATTGTAGAACCATTTTATTGTTATGTTACCTCTGTTAATGTATTGTATTTCGAATAGACCAATCCATTATAAGGTTTAGGTTATAATTGGACAGGGCACTACTGACATTTTGACAATCAAACATACTAATTTGCATGTATGGTTTTTACATTGATAGACTTGTTTACCCCAAAATGATGACAATATCTAACTACTATCTAACCACAATTGAAGGAATATCTCTGTGACTGACTCTATCTATTCATCTGTATGCATTATGATTACTGGCATTTGTGCAAAGTTGACATTCGCCGGAGATATCAGTAAGTACACAAGGCAGTGCAGTGTCGAGTTTTGATTCTCGAGAAATCTAATAAAGACAAATAAATTAGTAAAGATTATAGATCTTTCTCTTTAGTTTCTGTAAATAATCTTCCTTGGCTTCTGCTCTTTAAATTGATGTAAATTTAAATCTAAAATTTAGATATAAAATATCTAAATTGGCAAAACTGGAGAGAAGTAACTGAAATACTGCAAAGCCATAGTTTCGCACGACGAATGGGAAATGATTTTACATGATGATCATGGTTGGCTCCTCTACAAACCATAAAGTCTGGCTTCTTCCGAAAACGCTCCTTCGGAACGGGCATTGTCCGAATTAAAGTAATTTTGTAATTACAATTACGTAAAGGCTCAGAATGCAAAAAGGTGAGAAGATAGTCAAATTGAGAGATTGTCACAGAATTCAAATAATCTTGTCTACGATCATCTTTCTCTTACAAATAACGATGTGAAGTAACTGTTTCGTAAAAATATGAAAGTTTTGGGGTTTTTTTTACTTGGGTGTTACAGACAAAAAATATAAACGCGCACTGAACGTATAGAACAGGTAGGTTTTGACTACTATTTTCCTTCGTCTTGATTTCTTTTTATCACAACTTAATTCAAGCCGTCAAGCTACGACAATGAATAAACAGCGTAGTTGGGGTAGATATGAGAGATTAGAGAGAGGCTGAGTGTTTACCAGGCCTCCCTACGAAAGAGAGCGTGTGTTCGAATCTCACCAATAGTTCATTCTTTATTATCCACGCTATTTACTCCCTACCGTAGGTCGATGGCTTGAGTTAAGTTGTGATAAAAATTAACCAAAAAATAAGATGAAGGAAACTAATGATCAGAATTAATGATAACGGTTTTTCAATTCTGAAAATATAACAAAAATAATGAAAATCTAACTTGAAAATAAATAAATGTTATGAAAATAAAGGCGGGAACTCATTGCTGTCACGTTTCTTGAACTCATGTGAGTTAACGTGAGCGTCAGCGGTGTACAGACCAAGTTGACGCTCATTTGAATACCTTCAAAGATAAGAAGATCCCACTAATCCTAAAAAGAAGGGTGTATAACCAATGCATCCTCCCAATAGTCACTTATGGAGCTGAAACATGGAACCTAACCAAGAGATAGATCCGCAAATTGAGAACTATGCAACGTGCTCATGAGAAAATTATGCTAGGCCTCACATGGAGAGAACACAAGACAGCACAGTACATCCGGTAAAAGACTAGAGTCAGGGACATGATAGAATTCATTAAAAAGCTCAAATGGCAGTAGGCTGGCCATGTTGCACGAATGGCGGACAACCGATTGATATCGCGACTCACGACATGGATTCCCAGAGATCACATGCGGAACCGAGGCCGGCAGAATATTAGATGGAGAGACGAGCTAGACAAATCCAGAAAGTACATGCTCTGCGACGCCCATGATAGAGAAGTGTGGCGAATCCTTGGGAAGGTCTATGTCCAACGACGGACGTTGAAAGACTGATGATGATGATGATGATGATGATGATGATGATGGTGATGATGATGATGAATAGCTTGGAGACACTGATGTAACGGCTGTAAGTCACGAATCGCATCATCTTTCTCTACACATATTTGTAGGGTGTATGATAGCGTGAGGTTGTATTTTCTCTGATCTAGACATAAAACTGACTTAAGAAAGAATACGTATCGTGTAATATTTGGTGACCAAATGTAAAAATCTCGTGAGGTGATGTAACACGTCTGTGAATCCTACCGCTGATTTTCAAGGTTTTGAGAATCTCGTGAGCTTTCTTGAGTAACGTGATAGCAATGTGTTCCCGTCCTTACTGTTATTGCTTTTTATGATATTGAATAGGTGCAAATAAACATGAGGTAAAGTTTAATGGGGTTTTTTTTAATAAGGGGTGTAAGTGTGGTCAAAAAAATTGTTTCAGGCTTTGAACTCATTTTGTATTTTGTTAATAAGTAAAACATTATGGAGCAAATTTTATTATCCATTAATCTATTCGAACTAAGATCTTCATTTTGGTTGTTATAGTCATATGGTTTTGACTGATAAAACCAATGGCCATCTTTAGGTGCCTGGCGTATTGGATAACCCTGGTAGTGATAGCGTAGTTTCATGGGAACGCACGGGAAGTGGTGACAGCTTTCCATTGCTTTGTTTGGGAGTGTCCAGCGTTCCCTGATAGTTATATGATTTTAAATACCTATTCTATTTATCCGGTGTTACCCGCAAATTAGCCAAAATGTTGCATTGTAGCAGTATATATATTGAATCTAGTCTTTTGCTTTATTGTGAATACGAAAAGATGGTGTCAAGCAAACATTCGAAAAGCAATATATCATTTCAAAAATCGATGTTTTCTTTCGCCAGCATCTTTTACTTGACACTTTCTGACACACGTTAAACGAAATATTTCAATGAAAAATTCTATACTTGACACTTCCTGACACTTCTTGACACACGTTAACGAAATATTTCAATAAAAAATTCTATACTTGATACTTGCTGACACTGCTTGACACACGTTAACGAAATATTTCGATAAAAAAAGACATTTGGTTTCTCATTTACATTTCGTAAAAGTAACCATGATATCGGAAGTCTACTGTTTTACGCTATGCAGACCACGGAACTGCGGGGTTGGCAGGCGCCGAAGCCTTAGAAAAAGGTTTAAAAAATGGGGCGGGAGGCAGCTGATTACGCATGATTTACAAAATTATTATTCAAACAACAGGTCATCACAACTCCTCCCATCATCTTACCCCACAGTTTGAGACTTACAGAGACAGCCTCCTATCCATAATACCAATGTGTTAGCCTTCCCCCATCACTGAGTTAGAGTTAAGCGTCTGGGTTAGGGTTTCCGTTTTCATGGTGGGGACAAACGAAATAGGCCCAGCGTTTTGGGCCTTTTTCGGTAAGAAAGAGAAAATATAACAATCTTTTTTTTCACGCTTTCGAACTTCAAAATTATGGATGTCGGCTTTTGGTAGAGACAAACGAAAAAGACCCAAGGTTCTTTATTCCTTGGTGGGGTGATCGTGAGAGATATGTAAAACGCCCGTCGAGACACGGGAAAGCATTAAGATCAATTTATTTAAGTTCCCTAATTTTGGATGGTACAGAGAGAGGGATTGATGGGAATGAAGATAAGCTTAGTTTATGAAACCAAATGAGAAAAGGGCGATCGTGAAAATCAACATTTGAAATCCTGACTTTTAACTTGGTTCGGACACTCATCACCAACCTAGGAATTTCGTATCTATCTCAGCCGACAAGCAAACTTAGCGCTTTTATGATCTTTACTAAAAGAAATTACTTTAGAGGAACAGTTTGAACACACTGATCATTACTAAGAAGAAAAAAGGTTAACATTAGTTTTAACGTCTGAAACAAATTTAAGATCAGAAAGACTGAAATGTCTCTGTAGGATTACTCTACAAAACCTGGTATTCTAACCAAATGTTTTTAAAGCTTCGCGTCTCTAGTTTTGCATCAGATTCTAAATTGGTTTTCTGAGGTCTGGCCAATGATGCAAGACTTTAGATGGGAAGCCTTTAAAATTTAATATAAGAATAAGAGGTTAGGTAAAGAAACCCAGGGAGGTAATTCAGTCTTTTTGATCTGAAATTTGTTTCACCCTAAAACTGAAGACCCCCCCCGCCCACCAAAAACAAAAAAAACAGATTTAAAAAAATTGAAATTAAAAGAAAATTAAGGCTACCAGGAAAAGATTTTCCGATGTACTTACCTACTCCTTCTTCTTTTTCTTTTTCTCCTTCTCTTTCTTGTTGTTGTTGTTGTTGTTGTTGTTGTTGTTGTTGTTCTTCTTCTTCTTCTTCTTCTTCTTCTTCTTCTTCTTCTTCTTCTTCATCTTCTTCAATTCCTTTTCTTTCGGTTTTTTTTTCAATATTTTGGGTGTCTAGTCAATTTTTTCTGTAATTGATACAAAGTGAGCCCCAAGCTATCTCTCTCCTTCTTCAGAACTATTTCACTCATAAATTGGCTAGTCGGTCTACCACCAGTACTGTTGCCAATTTAGCACCTTTGGCAATTCGAAAAAGCAGTACATTTGGTGATTTTCGGGTGTGATTCTGACCACTTTGAGCATCTCTCGGGAGTGTTTTGGCCATTTTGGACAAGGGTTATTTTTTCTAGGAGGATGACACTTTTTTATTTAGCGCTTCTTGGCAGTCGAACTAACTAATAAAAATTTGTTTTTGAGTTGGCCACACTCACCACAAAAGTTCATTCAAATCCTAAATTTTAGGGGGAAGATCGTCTAGCGAGTTTTTTAAACATCGATGGTGGAATTCTCATTACAGTAAACATAATCGAAGTAGACACAGATCCAACAGTCGTGGACATCCACCTCTCTGCTCAGACAAAGCACAATCAATTTTTTAAAGAATATGTAGAGTTCAATCTTCAGTAGCAGCACAAGTTAATTGGCAAGCATTATGAGCAAGTATTCATTCAGCTTGGTCAGGGCGACAATAGTTGGGAACTCAGTGAGAGCCAAGATCACTGATGATTTATAAGACTTTTTAGTCGTCGATCTTAGCAATAACTGTTTTTTTGTGTTCGATTTTTCACCTCTGCCAAACGAAGTTCATATGTCTGTCCGTACCATATCTCCAGAATTTCTCAGTGACTTTCTAAGACATTTTGTGGACATTTGTGACACTTTGTGGGAGGATGAGCCATGGACTAGGGAAGAGTTGATTGATTTTGGTTGCGGATCCAGGAACTTTTTTTTTTTATTGAGATTTTTTTTTTCATTTTTTTTCACACATTCATGCGTTCACTCACGTTTGTCCATTCGATATCTCCAAAAGTTCTCAATGAATTCCAATGACTTATTGTGGATGGGTAGGTCATTGGCTTAGGAAGAACTGAGTAAATATTGGGGCGGATCCATTAAATTTTACCCTTGCCTCTCTGCATCGTGAATATTTGTGATCTGATTTTCATTCATTTTCAGTGAAAATGGCACTGACGTAGGTATGCGCTCTCTGAGTGCTGTTTAGTTCTATAAATTTTGAGCCTGACTGTCCATTTTCCTCGAGTTTAGAACGATGTCTGCTTGTCTAAGGCTCCAGCTATAAAGACAAATGTTATCTTTTGTTTCAACAGCCAGATAGAGGATAACCGATGATTTGTGTTTGGAGACGTCATTTCATATCTGTTTCCCCACACTTGCTCTTCCAACCCTATCCCCCAACCCTGACGTCTGTAAGCATGTAAGTAGAAAGCACAGTAGAGAATCAAAAGGCTTGTGGACTTTTGCACTACCAATTATCATGGTGTACTCATTCCCGTATACATGTATGCGTGTGGTTTTGAGGACGCATGTATGTTCACTGTGTACGCTTAGATGTGAATATTTTGTATCTCTGAGAGTTCCGCTGTGTGCAAAATGTGTGTACATCTGCACTGACGTATCTGTGTGAGTATGTATCTATCTACACGTACACATGCCCCTTGCTCATACATACGTGCATGCACACATGAAAGTACACAAGCGCACACACGCAGGTGTCTCAGTTCTGAAATCTCATGAGAACAATTCCTACGGTTGTAGATGAACTAGCTAGACATAACAAGCGTTGACCCCTGGATTCCCCGTAATTAACACTAGCTTTCATCACTTCGTTCGTATAAATAAAATTCTAGGTGTCACGGGAAAATTGATAAACCAATTCTTCCCTTGTTTTAAAGGTTGTCGTCAGAAACTGGAAATATTTTTTTTTTTTTATTACAAATATTGAGACCTCTTTATTTTGAAAGTTTTTTGGAACTTCCCTCAACAACATATACAGATGCACGCACTCACACACACATATACATTCACAATGTATTTCTTTTCCGATCTGTTCATATCTATCTTTCTCTATTATAAAAGGCAGAAGGTGCGTGGGTTCGGCTCTCACCTATGGGTATTTTTTTCTATCTCCGATACCAACTGTTTACTCGCTACTGAAGATCGACGTCCTGAGTAAATGTATGATTAAAAAAAACAAGTATAACTATTAAAAAATACGAGGATAGAGGAAAAAATAGAAGTCATTTTAAATTAACCTCATTGAATATATTTGCCGTTTTGTCCCGTTATCTTCTGTCATCTTTCAGCCAACTTCATTATTTCATTTTCTCTGAACATTTTTATCTTTCTAAGCAAATTACTGTTATAGGTGCCTTTTGCAATCTTTAAGGGAGTTTAAAAAATTCTAATGGTAATCTGAAGGTGCAATATCTGGCGAACACGGGGGATGAGAGAAAACTTCACAGTCAAATTGTAACAATTTTTGCCTGGTCATCAGAAAAAAAGGTGATGGAAGATTATGTCCTTTCTGCAAACTAATTGTAGGCGCTCTTGGTCATTGATCTAACTGGTCTGACTGGGATCAGTACTCGTTTGAGTCAATCGTTTGGTTCCTGGGAAGAAGCTCATTCCACGACCCCCAACAAACGCTAGATGAACTGAATGAAAAAAAGCAAGAAAGTCGGCCTTCGCAAGTACTTCGGCAAAACAAAGGCCATGAGCAATAATCAAGTTGGAAATAAACACACAAAGACGCAGAACCGGAGAAAGTAGACCACTACATCTACCTAGGACAACGAATCTCCATGAAATCTTCAAAAGAAGAAGAAATAAAGCAAAGAATCACGCAAGGATGGCAAGCCTTCGGCAGAGCAAGCTCAACCTTCAAGAAAAAGAGTGTCCTATTTGTCCTAAAAGAAAGAGTATACAACCAATGCATTCTCCCTTTAGTCAACAATGCAGCTATAACATGGAACCTAAACAAGAGACTAATCCTTAAACGGAGAAGCATGAAATGTGCACATGGAAGGGTCATGCTCTCAACCTCTCATGAAAGATCACAAGACAGCATAATATATCAGAGGAAAAAAAGAGCCCGAGACATCATAGAATCCATTAAAAAAACCCTAATGACAATGAGGTGGTCATGTTGCCAGAATAACAGACAACCGATTGACACCACGACTCACGACATGGATCTCCCAGAGATCACATGCGTAACCAAGGCCGGAAGAATACAAGATGGAGAGACGATCTAAACAAGTTCAGAAAGTATTGGCTCGGCGACGCTCATGATAGAGAGGTCTAGCGAATCTTGGGGAAAGTCTATGCCCAACGACAAACGATAAAAGACTGATTAAGATGACAATGAGTCTCAACTGGTCTATCCGATAGTTGGGCATCGTTCAGCAAAAAATCTCCCGTACGAAATTTCTCGAACTGCTTATGACATATTCGGCCATTGACGGCACCGTCTCCATAAACTGCGCGAATCTTTTGTTTTATGTTTCAGGCATATTTTACCTTTCGTAAAATAAAATGTATAATACGTTTAAAACATTGCTTATTTTCTTCTATCTTCAATGTTAGAATCTAAAATTGAGACACGCTATTTTTGTCAATTCAAAAAAGTGCACGCGCCACTATCATAAGACAATCATTCGTGAGTTTTTTTTCTTCAATCAAGTTAGTTTTAACTAAACTTTCCTCGTGCTAACTGATGCCAAAAACAGAACGAAATTTTGGGCCAGCCCAATACGGATATCCACTACTCTTCGAATGTTCGCTTTACGCCACCTTTTCGCTCTTATGAAAAGGGCGAAAGACGGAAACGGCATCTAGTATCTGTTTTGTAGTAAGACGTTGATTATTCTTACTGGCCATTAACATTAAACTTATCTTCTAATTTAGTGAAGTTGCAATTCATACCAAGTAGATAATTATAAAGATTGATTTTTTTTCTATCATATTTACTCCTTATAATAACTAGGATGAGAAAAAGAACTCAGAAAACATATTTCAACGATCCACATATCAAATGTCAGAGCTGCATGTGGCCTGCGAGCCGCAGTTTGGCCATCTCTGATTATATATATATATATATATATATATATATATATATATATATATATATATCTTTGTACTTTGTAAAAAAAAGCCTCATGTAGTCTTGGAATTGGGCCATTCTAAATGGCTAGATTTTAAAACGGCTGTTGGGTAAATTTAATTGCCATGTGATAGATTCAGTTTCCTCCGTATTAACGTTAATTTTGAATTTTAAATCATCCAAGGGGCACGTTTACAATAAAAATGACATTTGGTACGTCGGGTGAACTTTTACGTCATACCATGACGAACTTATGACGTGGAGACTTGGAAAAACGACTAATTATTCTTCAGATTTCTTATCGGTATAATTCCAGATGAATACGTTGTTGCATAGAACCACCATAAGATGTAATAGTTCATATTCGAAAATTCTTCGGTAATCCTTCCAGCCAACCGTCACCACACCATAATCATCCGATTTCATATTTTACAATATTTTTTTTTAATTAATGGCTTTCATTTTTCGTTATTGTGCTTTAAGCAAGATATTACCGAAAGCAGTATTTTTAGACCGAGATTAATGTTATTTGAACGGTAAAAATATAGTCACTTCCAACCATCTGAAATTGCCAGTATGAAATGGCCCATATCAAAATGGCTGCAGAATACGTTTTTGTAAAGTTAGTCATACATAACCCAATAATAAGATACAGATGTTTGTGCTTTTCATTTAGGAAGAATCCTGTTGGATGTGAGTGTGTGGTGGGTGAGTACGAGACTATCGTTCCCCCTCCTTCCTAATCCAATGTGAATCGATAAATTTAATCTTCATTTTCAGGTCTTCTTTATGAGCGTACGAATGGCGAATGAATGTTCTTCTTTCCGGTTCGTCACATCCGGTTGTTCTGATCCGCTTAATGAAAACCATTTCCGGTCTCCTGAGGATGGCACAAAAGGGGAGAATGCGGTCAAGAATAAAGGTCAAGGTTAAAAGAGAGAGAAAGAAAATTTTACGGTACATCGACTGTTTTATAACGGTCAGACTGGTTCGTACAATAGTCTCAATGGAGCCAAATTGTCCAAGATCATCGAAGTTAATCGACATCAAGTCTGGTCATTACCCAGAGGGTAGACGTTAGTTTTCCAATACTATTTACCTTGAATATTCTTACTGACCATTATCATTAAACTTACTTTTCATCCTATGAGACCACAGTTCATACTGGGTGTATAAATATAAAGATTTTTTTCTATCTTTTAACTGTGATGATTATATATATATAAATGGACGTACAATCCGACAGAATAATTAGGAACGTGCCATACTATTTAAAACTCTGAATTTGAAAGGACCCATTCGCTTTTCCACCGAGCTGTTTAGCTCAATAGCAAAAGCGACGCTACGTTAAAGCGGTAACCCATTGATCGAACATCTAATTACTGAAGTCGACCCATTTTGTTTATTATTGTTTATTGCTTATCATTTTACGCCGTCTAGGCTATGTGACGCATTCCCCATGTAATAACGATATTCCAATTCATATCTTATAACGCATTCCTAATTAATTGTGATGAGTAAAAGAACTTAGACAACATATTTCAACGTAACGCTTATTAAATGCCAGAGCCGTGCGGATCGCTGGCTGCGCTTCTGTCACACCTGATTGGCTGATTGCATTTATGTATTATATATCAATCAAATACAAATACTACGAGGGCACGCCGTCACGTGTTCTCCGTGGAGCAGCGTGTGGGTGAGAGATCATATGTCATCAAGTACAGAGAATTCAAAATAACATGATCATTATCGCATTGTATCCTTTTTGAAATACCCTGTACGCGTTCTCTTGTTTCTAAGAGAAAATCAATATGGCTATTTCAGCCTATGCCTAAACTGGACTCGGCTTCACGTAAAGTGAGACGGTGCCATGTTGAATAGCCTAATTCCGAGGAAATAAAACTGCAGATAAAACTACCATGTACCAGGCAAAACTGAGGGCAAGGTTCGAGTTTATCAACCCCCCCAAAAATGTCAACATAAGTTTCTTCAGTTTTTTTAGTGTCTGGATGGTTAGCTATCTATGTATGCATGTTTCATGTATACAGGCCACATCGATGGAGTATGGGAGCAGATCATTTAAAGATTTACTACTAGTGCCAAGAAGAAACCTGTGTATGCAGCGACAAGATTGTTCTGTGGTCCACACGGCCTATGCCTTATCGACGTTCCACAGAACTTCTCAAGCTAGAACCTGACAGTGCACCCAGTCCTCTCTCACCCACATGATACTCTATGAAAAGCACATGACGATGTACTCTCCTTGGAATCACCATGCTCGTAGCGAGTGGCAGAGATCACATGCAGGTGTCCCCAAATCACAACCATCACCATTTTAGGGGTCTGGGAACGCTCGAAAATGTTTCTCAATATAATTTGATGGTAATTGCTTTGTTGTTTCACACCATTTCAGCATACAATTTTTTTAAAGGATGCTCTTACTTCTAGACACCAAGACTGGACTTTGATTATAGAGATTGTTTAATGACACACTGATGATTCTATAATGGTTTGTGATATTTTTAATGTACTGTACTTAATGGCATATAAGACTAACCTTTTATTTCAGGATGAAATACTGAGAAAAAAAAATGCATTTTCTTGATTGTTTTTCTTCTTATTCGTCACCTAGCTTTTTCAAGTCAAGTTCTAGTCAATGCACGGCTGAACAACAAAGGTTACGTTCACTTTTGAGTCATTTTTTTTTTGGCAGCGGGTGGGGGATAGAGCAGGGTTATACTGTTGTTCATTCATATATATATATATATATATATATATATATATATATATATATATATATGAAATCAGTGTATTTGTATGGATTATGGTTAATCTGACAATGAGAATGAAATGACAATATCAAAAGGCCAGCAGTACATATGATTCTGTTATTTCAGCATTTCACCCAACTCAGCTTTGTAATCTCATTTGTACCGCTGGCCTTCTGATAATCATTTCACTCTCTCTATATATGATATTTCAGATAGGATACCCTAGGGATGAGAGTAGAATTTATGCACACATAAATTTTCAGCTACAATATTTATCATGTGGCAACACTGCACTCAGAGACAACAGTATCAAGCAGTTGAAATGATGGCATTATTCGCAGATCCATTCCTATGTGTTGTGTCAGCTATGATATTTTCAAATGTAATGAAAAGGGTACAAATCTGTTTCCAAGTCAAAGGAAACCTCTGTCAACATATCATCATCAGTCTTTTAACGTCCGTCGTTGGACATAGACCTTCCTCAGGATTCACCACACTTCTCTATTGTGGGCATTGTGGAGCCAGTATTTCCTGAATCTGTCTAGTTCATCTCTCCATCTTGTGTTCTGTCAGCCTCGGTTTCTTATGTGATCTCTTGGGATCCATGTTGTGAGTCCATTGGTTGTCTTTCATTCTTGCAACATGGCCTGCCCATTGCCATTTGAGTTTTTGCTAGTTTCTATGATATCACGGACACCCGTTTTCTTCCTTATATACTGTGCTGTCTTGTGATCTCTCCATGTAAGGTTGAACATGATTCTCTCATGCACACGTTGCATACCTCTCAGTTTGTAGGTCTGTCTCTTGGTTAGGTTCCATCTTTCAGTTCCATAAGTGACTATCGGAAGAATGCATTGGTTGTATACTCTTCTTTATAGGATTATTGGGATCATCTGGTTTGTATGTGTAATTAACATCTTTCTCTAATTTGTCTTGAAAAATAGTTGTCAAAAAGATGGTTTCATCCTTTTGGGAACACCCCGTGTTTTCTCAGGTTTCTGATTGAGAATCAAAATGGTGATTCAGCCCACAACTAAACTGGACTCGGCTTAAAAGGAAAAAAAATGACGCCATATCAAATAGCTCAATTCAGAGGGAATAAAATTGCCAATAAAACGCCCACATATAGAGAAAAATTGAAGGCAAGGTACAAGTATGTCAACTGAAACTGTCAACATAGGTTTCTTCACTTTTCAAGTGGATCTGGCTGGCTGGCTATCTATGTATGTGTCACGCATACAGGCCAAACCAATAGAGCTACAGGGATGAAAATTTTAAGCATTTACTGATTATCTCTGAAAAAAAAAAAAAAAAAAAAAAAAAAAAAAAAAAATTTTTTTCATAAATTTTTTCAAAAATTCCCTCCTGAATAGGATTACAGTTAAGGAGGGGTCAATTCACAGTGTAAACTTATGCTAAATTAGCTTTCAAGTTCACACTCGTTTTTTGAAAATCACACAATGTCCAGATAACATCAGTTGAATTATGTGTCTACTCAGGATTTTTATGCATGTTGTTTGTTGCAGGGTAACAATTTTTTCTTGGTGCAAATGAAGAAATCAGAACATTCATTCTTTGAATAAGGAGTTCCAGAAAATGACGAAATTCTTCTAAGATTGTCCTGAAACAAAAATAATGAACAACAAAACAATATACGTCCATTAATAATAATAATAATAATCTTTTTATTTATATCCCCAGGCGTTGCAAGCCCCTTGAAACCAGTGTAAGTCAGTCCAATCTGCCCCAAAGTCCATATTTACAAAAAAATACCATGCACTCAGTGACCAGTGGTCAGTTGCCCCTCCCTCGAGGGGCAGGGCCAGCGGTAGGGTCCAAAACATCTGAACCCAAAAAGGTTGACAACAACCAGTGAAAAATTGATTGGCCATAGGGTGTGGTCTTTGACCCCCAAAAGTGGCCCCTCACCCCCTTTGTAGGTTGCTTAGTGCCCCCCCACTTTTCTGCTGGTCAGTCGTGGTCAGTCCGAAACTGTTGAACACTGTCTCTTCATTAGTGGAAGGCATAAAGGATCATGAGAATTGTACACGTGGCTATCACAGCGGCCAAAATGATGGAGTCACGACGTTTACGAATATTTGCTCGCTGGATTAAGCTGTTCACAATTGGGAAACGATCTGCGCAAAGAAAGAGAATTAAGGAAGATAAGCTAGACTGGCTGCTTCAGAGTCAAATTCAACTGTCTCCATTGGTGTAGCCAGGATACATAAAACATATATGGACAGAAAAATGTAAGTATTTCAGTCGCTAGTCCGAATTAAAAAAAAAAAAAAAAAAAAAAAAAAAATTTCAAGTTTCAACTATGAACGGTTAGGGCAGTACTGAAGTAATGTTGTAAGGCAAATTTCAGCTTCCTCAGCAGCCTAGAAAGGTTCTAATATTGGTGAGGGTTATTGTTACTGTTATTGTCATTTACCAGGGGAAAATAAGGTCCAATCCAGGGTAGGAGTTGGACAAAAGGTTTTCTCCTTTCCAGACGTGTCTGTCCAGTAAATTCATCCCAAGGTAATTCCATCACGATGGAATACATCCACAAATATTTATACATTATATTTACAGTAAGAGCAACGAGTATCTGATAAGTTCAAAAAGTTAATCTAAACATCCTTATACACCTTTAAAATTAACAGAATTTAGACTAAAGATTTCTGAATATAACATTTCAATGTTCAATATTCTTTTGATATTTGTGTTTTTTAATCTTTCGTCCAAATTCTGTCAATTTAGAAGCTGTATAAAAATGTTAAAATTAACTTTTTGAAATGTATCAGATACTTTTGGCACTCTCTGTACACTATTTATACATTCATAAATAATAACACACAAAAGGTTAGGGAAAAGTACACAGTACCATTATTTACTAATGGAAAAGTAAGCAGTACTAGTATTTACCAACAATGTATTGGCTTGCAATGTAATTACCTTTACTATTATAAGTATAGTAACATTATTTTAAAATTATTCGACTAGTTTTTTTTTTACCTTCATCCTAACTTCAGTTGATTACAATTGAAATTAAGATGATGGTAAAAAAAAAACAGTCACAAATTTACTGAGAATAATGCAATTACCTTGCAACAAATTTTCAAGGCAAAAAATTCCAAGCAATGTATCTACTGCAATATAATTACCCGTAAGGAATTTACCGTTTAGAAAGTCCAAATTTGGGTTGAAGGAAACTATATCCAAGAAAAAGGAGGGAAATAAATGCTGTCATAATTGAGTAGCATGATTTATCTTTGCAAAGTGAATATTTTGATAATCAAGAATTTTTACCATTTTCCGCATCAAAACTATAGTTTGTTTTCCTGATCTGAATACAGGGGTTCCCCCACTATAATGGAGATGTTAGGGTCACACAAAGCAAACATTACAACTGAGCTTAGCAATAAAATTCAGCTACTTTGGAGCTAGATTATTATTTTGGGGTTCACCATCCAATCACATTACAATGCAAACTGTGCTATAATCACGTTATAACGAGAGAAGTCTGTGTAAGGATAGCACCCCACTCTTTGCTTTCTGATATTAAAAACGAATATACATATGCTACCCAAATGTTCAGGGAATTTGGACAGCATGCACCAGCCTTTGTGAACAGTAACTTTTGTGAGATCATGGTATTCATCTCCTTCAAAGAAGGTAATGGAAACTTAGTGCCAGGGTCAGTCATTTTTTTTTTATAATCAAATCCCTGAACTTTTGGGTCACTATATATATATATATATATATATATATATATATATGTATGTATGAAAGTCTAGGAAGTTTCACAACTTTAAACACTGAACATTGAAAAAACTTTGTGAAATTTTTTAGGTCACTTCAGTCACTTATTTCCCAATATCTCTAAATGCAATTCATGTAAATTTCTTCAGCACCTCCCCCGTTTTACATATACTTTGTTATTATAGTACGATATGTAAATTTTCACTTGTTGGATCATCAGTTGTTTACCATGTAACTGTTTTGAGGATTTTAATATATATATATATATATATATATATATATATATATATATATATATACATATATATACATACACACACACATAAAGTTCTCCAAATTCAAGAACTTGAAATTCACTGACTGGATTTGCAGATTTTTTTCACCAATAAAGGGATGCTGCTCTCATAAGGCTTATCAGCTTTAGACACCCTTTTTAAAAAAACAATTAAAATTCAAAATATTTTGTTCAAATTTTTTCTTGGCTTAGCTAGAAAGATTTCCACACCCGCCTCTCCGTGAAATTTGAAGGACTACTGTACACACACACATGCACACACAGAGGACATTTTTTGTGATTTGTGGCAGGGTTTTTGGGGAGCTTTTTTTTAAATTTCTAATTCTTTGGATTTAGTGAAAGAAAAAAAAAAGTCAAAAGTTGTGAACAATTGTGAAAAGATTTGGCATTGAAAAGGATACTCGCAAAGGAATTCATTGTCTGTGTGATGCCCGTTAAGATTCCCTTCTGCAAATGAAGATTTTCCTTTGTTGCCATGGCCACACTGCAGAAAGACAGACACAGAAAGAGAATTCCATTAATGAAACGTTCAAATCAATAAAAATGGAACAAACATCTTTAACTTTCAGTCAATTCCCTAGTCTTGAACCATGGGCATTTTCATTGGAAAGAAAAACAAAAAGAAATTAAATAAAAATTAAAGGCATTCATTTCTGGCACATTTTTCAACCTGTCAAAAAGAGAATCATATACTTATAGATATGAGGGGAAACTGACATCATTAGTAGATATATATTTACTCTTGGGTAATGAGTTACCCTACTAACCAAAGATATGGGAAATCCCATTTGACGGAAGGGGGAAGGGGTCGTAGGAAAGCAGAACAACAGTGTCACATTCATTGTGTTTGCTAGAAGAATAGATGTTTGTTGCTGCTAAAAGATTTCGGATCGAGGGAATCCAGATTTGAGGATGAAAGCAATTGGATCTTACCTGATTTGTTCATCCACTAACCGTTCAGAACTGGAAAGAAAGAAAAAAAGACATCAAACAAGATTAGATATCTAATTAAAAAAATTACACAAATTTTGTTCTTTTTAGAAAATAGATGACAAAAACTTGCACACAGACTATTTACACTACTTTCTAAATATCTACATTTCATAAAAAAACCCAAAGACATCTGATTCTAGTGTAACAAGTCACCATCAAAATGATTCATAGGCAAATATCTAATGGAGTTACATAAGAGAAATGCTCTATCTGCATTCCTTACTTTTTCTACTTGGCAAACAAATCAAAAAAGTCCTCCCATACAACATATAAGCTAGATCACAAGAAACGTTCTTGTTTTTGATGTTTGAAATTTGTTTTATCTTTCACGTATTTGTAAAGATATTTTAACCATCTGGACACCAAATACAAAATCCTGTATTTGCCTCTGCTCCAAGGATGATCTCTAAACCAAAAAGCTTTTCTTTCAAAACCAAATTGCATATTTAAGACAATGGATGAAAAAGTGTGCTTACTTCCTGATGTGTTCATGTTCCTTCATATAAAGATCTGTTCGTCTGTTGAGACCTGAAGAATTCTTATAGGCACTAAAAAGAAGAGAAATAAAATATTAACCTCAATTGAAAAGATTTACAGACAAAAAAACATAAAACATAAGTTTTGCATAAAATCAAGAGAAAAATTAAAAAAGATTTGCCAACATATAGACTTTACTGTATCATGAATGACATTCAGCTGCATGATATAACATCGTATAATACTTAATGGTGATCGTAGATGTAAGTATACATGTGGGTGATGTTAGATTAAGTGTATCTACCTGCATATATGCGTATATATATATATAAGGACTATACATTACCTAACCAAGTTCCCAACTACCTTAGAACTGGACCATGACCTAGATTCTCAATAACCTTGACAACCAATTCTAAAGAATACCCATGCCCCTTGACCAAAACAACCCATAGAACACCCATAACTGCTGCTGCTGCTATTTCCACTAAAAGATTATACCAAATAACTATGTACTCCTTCACTTACTGAAAGTAGTCTGGACTTCCCAGTATGGCCTCCCATGGATTTTCATTTTTACTTTCAAAGCAAAACATTTGATGCTCAATTTGTTTTTCATGGGATTCCAACCTTTTAACGACTTTATACACATGCTACTGAAGATGAGAATGGGAACCCTTCTCGAAACATGTATAGCATACAAATTAATTAGTCCGTTAATTATTTAACTCATAAAGTCTCCATATACTTTTACTCCTGAGTCTGTCTCATTCCCAATAATTTATAGTGAAAAATATATTTTAGATTGCGTTATATTGAAACACTTCCTTTTTTAATGTTTAGTGTTTAAAACTGTAAAGCTTTCTAGACATATATATAGACATACACATACATATATATAAGTGTATGTGTGTGTGTGCATACACACACATACAGGAAGTTGTATATCATGATTATATTCAGATAATGTTATCAAGCAGCTATTGTCATCAAAATTAGACAGTCCATTGTATTGTTTACTCATAAAAAGCTTGATGAAATATCCACAAACAAATCCTTACTTTGATGAAATACACGGCATCAAATATGACACACAGTGTCAGAAACTTTCTGAATTTAAACAATATTAGAGAGAAAAGACAAAAAAGTTCCAATCCACATTACTTACTTGATATCTCGATGAACCGACCCCAGGAGATCATCGCGTTCCTTCAAGGCTGTGATGTTGGCTTTAGTCTTTTGGAATTCATGTGAGTAATTCTGTAGAATATCTCGGTGTCTCTGCAGGGTATGCAAAAGGGTGGCACTGGGTGAATTAAGGCTGAAGTTTTGGGTATATTCAGCCAAACGATCATTCACCTCTGTCAGCTATGATAAAAAACAAAATGAGAATCAGAAAGATTTGGTCAAAAAGAACTGATCACATCATAGAGAATAATGCTAAGAATAAAAGATTTACTGATGTAATTACATTTTGGGGGGCAGAACCAATGTAAATAAAGATACAATTCATAATTATTGGTGAGTTCTGAGCCCTTGACAGCAATGGGGTCTAACAAAGAATTTGGATAAATTTCCAAGTATGATTTCAAATTAGAACATAGGCTGTTTAAGCTGCTGATAATATCAACCAAGCATTTGGAGTGAACATTACTACAGTACAAACTGTTCAGCATTGGTTCAATAGGTTTAGGTCTGGAATTATTGATGCTAATGATAAACCTTGATGGAGGCCCAAATCTGTTCTCAATGATGAAGAATTACTGATACTAGCAGCCAACAACCCACAAACAATGGTTCAATCACTTTCTGGTGACTTTGGGACTCCAACAGTGACTATAAATGTCATCTCAAAGCAATATGAAAGGTTAAGAAGTTAGAAAAATAGGTCTGACATGAAATGAATTAAATGCTCCATGACAGTGCCAGACCCTGCACCTTTTAGCTGATTGTGTCTTTGCTTACAGAATTGAGATATGAAGTCTTACAGGAAATTGCAAGACAAAAAAAAAAAACTTTTTTCTCTTTAAAAGGAGAAAAAAAGTTTTATTGATGACTTATGTATTAGAAAAAAAGTCACTATTTCCCAGCATTGAAGATGCCTTTGTTGTTCAAGTCTTTGAAATTTACCGAATAGCATACGTGGGCAATCTAGGTACTTATTCAAAATCTTATATATTGAAACTTCCATCCCTGGTCTACACACACTGTTGAGGAGACAAAATCCAAAGATATAAAATCATCAATGCAGATAGACATCAATATGTTGTTCTAGCTTACTAAAATTTCTCATATTCAAGGACATTGTGAGAAGGTATTTAAGATTCACACAGTTAAACTCTCCAGAGCTAATTTTTTTTTACACAATGGGTTGTTGTAAGTGATTGGAATAATCCTCCTGCCAATATAATATATGTGCCATCACTCAACAGCTTCAAATATGATTGAGACAAAATTTACAAAAACATCTACTATTACACATCCAATTAATTGAATAACTTACACATTGTACGTTTGAGTCTACATTTACAGGGTTCGACTTTTTTCTTAGAATCTATCATATTTCTCAATTCATGATTATAGTAAATAGAAATCAAGTCCTCTTTCTGTAATACAATTTACAGTTTTGAAGTGAATGTATGGCCTGAATAGTGATGGAAAATGTCTTATGTGGCCTGCTAAATCGAAACGGTTGTCAATGTCTGTAATACAGGTAGTTTGATTTGATATTCATTTTTTATTTTGCCATTCAAAATGGAGGGGAGGGGGGTTCCTTTGAGGCTGGAGAATCCAGGATGTCTAGATATATGGAAATTGGAAACACTAAAAGAGAAAAAGAAAGTTTTGTTTGTTCACCTTGGCCATGAGTTGTTCTAATTCCATGGTCATCGTTTCAAACATGTGTTCACTGTTTGTTTTGTTAAGAAGAGGCACTGTATCACTATAAATAGAAGAGCAGAAACAACCCCAATCCATTAATCAATGCATGATTACAACAACAACAAAAAAAAGTCTCAAAAATCAACCCTGCATCCTCCAGGAAGGTCACTTCTTTCATAGGTCAATTTTTAACCTCAGAGGAAGGTAATCTATGCAAGATTAATCTGAACTCCTCTATATCTGCTTGCAGTGTATAAATCATACTTAGAACAAAATGATAAAAAAATACATGTAAATATAAAAATTTTTGTATTGGTATTCTATGTTAGACAAGCCAACAGACTAGTAGTAATTTTGATGTTGCATATCAACATTACTGGTATTTTCTCTCTCCTCATATGTTGATATAAAGGGAATATTTTCAAGTGACAAGACTGATTTGAGGAACTGGAGTGTAGGTGCAGCTCTATACCAGCAATCTAGGTGTAAACTTATGTCTTCATTTTTTAAGAAAAAAAATGCAGACTTCAAGTGGTCAACAGGGTCTACATTTCCTTAAGCCACCTAGAAAACATTTTGGTAGAGAAGGTGAAAATGCTTATATACTTTGAAGTATGTTATATCAAGTTTGGATGATTTAGGTTGCTTTTGTTAATTGCATTTCTTCCCTGTATAAATGTCCATCGATCAATTATTAGCTGAACTTTACTTTAACAAATAACTTTGCTAATATCTGGCTGTTCATGAACAAAATCTCTAACACAAGTTCATTTTTTAAAACCAAACAATATGACACCTATATATCAAGTGCATTAACTTCACTTGTAATGTCTTCTAGGCTTACAACATACAAGGGGATGGGTAACGCCCATCCCAAGAAGGTTAACATTCTTTATTAAATATCAAAGTTTTATTTGATTTAATAGAGTTAATTTCCTTATAATTACCCAACAATTTATTGTAAATGGGAATCATAACATGTTCAAAATGTTACAAGAAAATGTGATGTCATTGCCAAATATGAAGTTGAATATCAATTTTTTTTCAAAAGTCTCCTAATTACCACATAATTCTCCCATATAATCACTATAATCAACTCAAATCCAAGATATCTGACCATTAAATTTTGCCAACAATAAATATAAATACAAAATATATAACAAAATCCTAAACCGTTTCAAATGTTTCTAAACCTTCAAAAAATAAACTCAATTACCCATATTCAGTTGGAGGGTAAGGTAGTGAAGCTTACATGATACTTGAAAATGTTTTCATCAACTCCAAAAATATTTTATGTGCATTTGTTTTCAAGTTAGGGACATTTTTCAAATTTTCCATGATCAGGCGATATCCTGACACACACAAAAAGGTCTCCATTCTCAGCTTCACCACCTCATCATTCTTCAATCTTAGAAGTAAAAAAACATGGCAGACCAAATAACAGAATTCTGGACACACAATGTGGGCTAGAGCCAGGACTATAAGATTTCAACTTTATGTTCATTTCTTTTTCCGTAATTTTGTAAGTCAAAATCAGGGTGTGACCCTGAGATTAGAGAGTCATTGAGACCGGATATACAGCACATGATATAGTTAAATTTGAATCTCTGTTTGCTTCAGTGATTGTTTGTCTGTCTGTGAGCACAAATCGAGTAAATAAATTATTGAAACAGATACTAAGATCTCTCGTATCTATACCTTGTCATATTCTGACTAAATATACCATGAAAACTATCATATATACTGAGTGACATGCATGACACAATACAGTGATTTTAAACAATTTCTTGCTTATAATCTAGTTATTTCTAGATCATATCTATGTATAAATAAATATTATACTCATAATTTATTAGTTTACAAAGATAATCTGAAATAATAGAAGTCTGAATACAATTTTTAAGGCAAATATATGAGTTACTAATTAAAATTTGAGAAAAAGTAAATATTGGCTGGCTCATAGGCCAAAGAGATTTGATGACAAAAATTCATGTGACTCGGTTTTGGTCGACAAACAAATAGCTTTAATGATAATTAATACTTAGAATGTTAACATTCATACCTAACCTCTATAATCTTTTTCAAATTAAAATACTTTTGCTTTGGTCGGATTTTTATTACAGCTACCATTTGATTAGTTATTTTTAATAGGAAAAGCAAAAACAATTTCTTTCTGTTTGTTTTTAGTAAATTAACATTTATTTATTCAAAAAAAGAAATTGACCATCTTTTATAACACGAGGCAACTCTGACTTAATTATTTCAAGTTAACATTTTGTTTATGAAGGAATAACTATAATTAGTGCAGGTTTTGATGTAGTATGGTCAAGGTATTTTCGAACAATTCATCTTTGCATCGGTTGAATATTGATCAGTCAGATTGAATACATGGAGGTTTCTTAGGTTAAAAGAAAAAATTTCCAGTGATCTTTTAGAAAAAAAGTAATCACCAACCCATTGTATTCAGTTAGAATACTACTGGGTTACACTAAAAGCTGCCCAGAACTGCCCAAGCTTGCCTGGGAGTGTATGTGGGCCTGGCAAGACCTGCCTGGGAGTTACATGGACTTGCTTAGGCCACAGAATATTTTAATTTCCAACACCCAGGCTCTGAA
The DNA here is from genome assembly GCA_963457665.1 of Thysanoteuthis rhombus. Taxonomy (NCBI): domain Eukaryota; kingdom Metazoa; phylum Mollusca; class Cephalopoda; order Oegopsida; family Thysanoteuthidae; genus Thysanoteuthis; species Thysanoteuthis major. The sequence continues at coordinate 21,711,828 of OY735242.1, read as the reverse complement.
GGTTGCTAAATCATAATGCCCTGACACTAAAAGATACTAAATTCAAACATCCAGGCTAATAATTTGCCACTTCGGAGAACAATTAATTTTTCTGCTTTCATTAGGACAGTTTTATCTACTTTATGCGAATACCTGCCTGAACTGTGTGAGAAGATTTTTTTGTTTTTTTCTCAGCAGGCAACACTAGGAATCCCACCTTATATATATATATATATACATATATATATATACACACACATTCACTCAGGCAGGCACATCTAACAGTCAAAACAGAAACTCATGCAGAAAAATAAAAAGCCAGAATTCATCACCAAAGACAAGATACCATAAGGGGGGGAAAAACCAAAATGAACCACAGCTCTGCCCAGCCAATTCCTTTGTCCATTGTTCCCAAGAAACCACAACCATTTAAAAAGTTCACAAAAATCGAATTTAGTCTCCATTGGTCTTGTGCAATGAAGTATTTTGACCGTTCTCACATTTGCTGTTCTGATTCCTTCATTTCAGCAAATTCTGTGACAATCAAAACAAGAAAGAGGAGGATACCCATCTGAATATTTTACCATCTTATAACAATACTATACTTCATTAACCACATCCAAAAGGGAAAATAAAAAGTCAACTTACTTGGATTCACATGAAGACAAATAGAATTAAGCCCCCTAAACCCCATCTACAAATTGAAAAAATGCAGTCCGTTACATGTTGAGACAATATACTCAACTGAAAACCAGTGTTGTGGTGTCTTAATATGAAATGGACTGCACTTTCTACTATTTTAGTTGGGCAAAAATCTCCAAAAGGTACCAGTTGTAAAACAGCAAATCCCATGAGGTCTCATCATAATAAATTTTTTTTGAGACATAACACAACTTCTTCTCAATCTTCCACTTCCGCAACTTCAAATTTATAGGACAGTATATTAAAAAAATGCTTCAATGCTGTGTCACTCTTCCCATTGAGTTAAACAGTCTGGCAGAAAGGGAAAGGCTCAAATAACAACTTTATTCTGACTTTCTCATTTTGTTCATTCACCGTTTATGTCTGCACTGTTGTTTCTCGACATAGACAATTAAATTAAAAAGAAATGGATATGAAATCCGACAAAACCAAATGACTGTTCTCTGTGTAATAATGGGAGGTTATATCAAATAATACAACGCATTCATAAATATTGTTGGATTGTATATCTATTTCCTATTAATATAATTGTCCACAACAGTGCCGACAAGAACAGCGAATGAACAAAATGAGCAAATGGGGGATAGATCATGTATATATTATATAGATGTATACAGAGGAAGCCGCTTATAGTGATCATTCTGGGGGACAGGGTGTTTTAGATAACAATAACCGGCTGATAACATTCAGGGAAGGTAATAAAAATTGAAACAATTTACATTCCTTGTAGTAAACTCCTTTTATTGGATTTGTTGTAATAAACAACTTTACACTATGAAAAAAAATCGATATGGAATTCACTTCTATTTTCTTTTATTATTTTGAATTTATTTTAAATAAAGCGTTTGGGACCGACTGATTTCGATAACAAATTTTATGATTACAATAAATGGACACATACACATTTCATATATATATATATATATATATATATATATATATATATATATATATATATATATAATCTCTGTGTGTGTGTGTATTTTTAAAATCATCAAAGTAGCATCCCATTGAAAATGTTTTCATGATTTAATTCAGTATAATCAGTAAATCGAACCTGATAACAAGGGCAATAACTCTAGACGTTTATTTACAATCACTATCACCTACAGTTATCTCCCTTACAACATTAGGGGGGTGGAGCCGCAAATTGAATTCTGAAAATTTTTCATCCGATTATTCTTCTGGAGTTCCAGATTATTGACAAAGATGCTTCGGCCTCGAAACCATGCCTGACCACAGGGTGATCATCCGATGAAAGTTTTTCAAGGATGTACTGCTTCAGTTTTCGTCGTATAAATTTATTTGTGATTTTAACTGAAATCCAGTTTTGGGTGGAAAGTTGAAGAGGAAATGGAAGACCAAAACCATGAAAGAAAACTTTACCCCAAAAGACAGGAAGGAAACCAATAGAGGAGAAAGAAAAAAAAGGTGACACAATAGAGAGAACAAGGTAAAATAATGATAATAATAAAAAGCTACCTTTCAGGGCTGTGGGCTCCGGACTTGAGAGCACTACAGAAAAATAGATAGAGTTTTTAGTGGCCAACCCCATTGCACATCCCAGGGGCACAAGCCCAGGGACAGAGAACAAAAGCAGTCAAGTTCAAAACCTTTGGCTGTATGATCTGTATTTAACCTTTTAGAATTATTTTTCAAAGATATGGACAGAAAATATCGTTTTTAATACTTTGCAGTTGTAATTCTATTTTGTTTTGTGCTTCTCGGGAGCTTCAGGACTGGGCGGGGGTCAAAGCTGGAAACTATTTGGTTAAAGTTATAAATATATTTACAGACTTTAGCTTTAAAATAGAAGCCTACAATACTTACATGAGAAATAGAGTGATATTTTCCATTTTGCTTTTCTATCTGCAACAATGAACTCTTTCACTAAAATCTGATAATTTTTCTGATAAAATAAAATCTCCAACTCATAATTTGAAACAATGGACTCTTTAACTTGAATAAGTCCAGTCACTTTCTGATAAAACCTCAGATGAAATTGAGAAGACATTCATTCACAATATTGACAGCTTTGAAGTAATGAACAATTAAATCTTGAAGTAAGTAAAAGAATGTGAAGTCCACTCTTGATTTTGTTGAAAAGGTGAAAACGGCACTAAATGTTTGTTTTGCAGAACCATTATTGAGGCAGCGGACACCCTCTTCCTCTTTCTCTCTCTCTCTCACACACACATTCAGTCTCCTGAATATCCTACCATTCCCAACTTTGACAAATCAGCCTAACATCCCATCAACAACTTGTTTTGGGTCTGGGAACACTCAACATTTTCCCATATAAATTAATGGCAATCACCTCTGAGCTTATGAGCAGGTTGTATAGGAATGCTCCACTTAACGAAAGCACGGTAAACCTCCACAAAGTTGTTGCTGTGTTAAAAATTTGGGTTAGAATAAAAAAATTTTAAATAATCTGTTAATAAAAACAGGTCTGGTTAGACACTCAATAGAAACAGTCATATGACTAAAGTCTTTTGGCAGCATGCTGTGTTAAGGATGATCAATGAATAAGTCATTGCTTTCACATTTTGTTGGCCAATGATCACTAAAAAAAGTCTGAATTCTCAAAAAACAAGCGTAACACAAATTAAGGGATCAATTCAACATAAACTTACATTGCAAATTGAATCCCCTCACGAAAAACCTATTTTGATGGGGAATTCGCAAAAAAATTTCTTTTTAATTTTTTTCTAGATATAATGAGTAAATGTTGAAAATTTCAGCCCAGTAGCTCCATTAGTATGGCCTGTACACATGATACAGAGCCAACCAACTTGACCAGCTTAGAAAATGAAGAAACCTATGTTAGCAGTTTTAGTTGATAGATCCTAATTTCTGTTAATTGTTAAAATTGTTCAGCAAGCTAAGGGTTATTAGTTCATCTTCCCAATCTTGGGATATATATGTCCCAGGAGTCTCTAAAGGGGTTAAAGTCAGAGAGGAGAAAAATATCAGGAGTTAAAAACCAAAGACTTATAACAAAATCATAACTTGTTATTAAATAGGTTAGGGTGTCAAAAATCACTTCTAATCAAATGTCTAAGCACTCTTAGTGGTTTTAAGCAGAAACATCAAATACCTGTAATATTATCCTAATTTATTGAACAATCATAGCCATCAAAGATGGTAAACGGTTCTATCCTTTTTTTTTGTATGCACATGCATATACTTGTTTTTTTTATGTGTTAGTGTGTTCTGGCACTTCTGGCCATACCGTTTTGTCTAGCCTTGAAAATTGGCATCAGTACTCCACTTCTAAAAAAAACAAAAAAAAACATCGAGATTCAAGATGTTTCTTACTGTATTTTAAATGTTTCTCCATGGAAAATGCAAGTGATGTCATAAATAGAACTTATTTTGACCATATTTATTTTTCAATGGAGTCTTCTTACTTGATTTCAAATTTTGAGGCTACAGTTGTTCAATTATTGACTGTGAAGGTGAATTTATATTATTTTTTTATCAAAAGGACTATTATCAATTTTGACTAATGATTTTTTCATCTTGATTTTTCTTAGTTGCTTTTTAATCAAAATTTATTCCAATCTTTGATCTACAGCAGTGAGTAAACAGCACAGATCAGAAGTTAAAATCACTATTAAACAATCAAAGAAGGATGACGGATGAGTATAAGTTTTAGATTTTACATTCTACAAGCAGTGAAAGCTCTAGTAGCTCAGTGGGTGAGCAGTGCCATACATACATACATAGCTTCCCAATGCAAAAGGTAAGAGTTTCGATTTCGCCAAAAACTTATTTCTCATTTCCAGTCAGCACTGTTTACTCACTGGCATATAAATCAACAGTCTGAGTGAGTTGCAATGAAAAGCAATAAAAAAAAAGATGAAATAAAATACTAGTCAAAAAATAATGATCAACTATCCACATTTCCTAAAATTGTTCAGACTATTTTTTTGTTGCTTTTGTGAATATATTTTCATTCTACAGCATTCTTTGGGTAAACACGCAGAACGGAAAGAGAGGGGTGTCTTTATTTTTAGAATATTCCAAGTGTAGAATGGATCGGCCAAAATTTTAGAAGAAAAAATAACAGCAACCAAAGAAAGTCTGAGCAACGTCCAGAATGATAATAGCTTTTAGACTGAGTTGATTTGTTCATTTGTTAGACGTGTATTTTAGCGTTGCTTTTGCCCTAAAGAATTTAGTGATTAGCATCTACTGGTAGTAAAACATTAGCAGAACTCACACACACAAGCAGGGAAAGAGAGAGGCACACCCACACAAGGGGAGATAATCCAGTACCTTATTGCTTTCAGATCCACATATCTAAAATAGGGAGATGTTCTGAAATAATAAGCAATAGATAGACAAAGATGAATGAAACACTAAACATTAGGGTAGGGGTAAGGTCCTCTATAGGTGGAAGGGTTAATACAGGAGGGGGAGGGATGGAGTGGTATGAGGCAAAGTCATTACAGTCACTTATACTTTTTCAGACTGTACACCAACAGCTGTGTGCTGGGACAGTAAATTTACATAGTAGTTCGAAAAGTAAACACAAGGTATTGTTAATTACAATTCTTTAATTCATTTTGAGTGAAAACAAAATCGACACACCATCAACAGTAGTAGTAGTTATATTATCAGCAGTCAGTGAATGGACACACAAACACATACACACACACGAAAATCTAACTAAAGAAGGAGGCAGTGTCAGGAAAACTTATTTCAGTAATTATTCATTCAATTGCATACGACACCTTTATTCAAGTATGTAGTTGAGACTTGAATTGACAGTCTTAATAGTATAACATTCAATTATTCGTACACAGTCTAGTATTAATACTTACATTATTTTTTGGATGCATTCAATGCACCTTTATCAGATACTTTTTGATTGGTCAGTCGGTTCTGATTACGTTTAACAGGAAGAGGAAGGGGGTAATGTGATTTCTTTGATGCTACAATGTCAGAAAAGAATGTCTGATCTCATTAGGAGGACATCCATTCAATCAAATCTCAAAATAGAAATAGATGATGTATCAAGCATTCATTTTCTTTGTAAGAGGCTTTTATAAGATACTTTTTGGACCTGATAATGTTAAACATCGATTTTTTTCTCAGCTGTTTCATTTTGGATTGATATGAAACTTGGTCCAGATCTTTGGGTGAACCATCCTCATCTGTTTCCTCTTGCAAATACTACTACAACAAGCATTGCTAAATATCAATTTTCTCAGCCATATTAAACTTGAGTGAACTATCCTCATCTTCCTATTTCTCCTCCTCTTGCTACTACTACCACCACCACCACAACCAGTAATGCTACAACTACAATGTTTATATTCGCTTTCAAATATGGATATAAGGATGGTGGACACATCATTGAAGTTACATATGAAGTTCAGTAGCATCCTCCACATTCACCTAACATTTCCCCAAGAGATTACCATTTTTTCAACCATCTTGAACTTTGTATCTGTCATAGAAAGTTCAATAATAGAGAAGCCTTAACTTGTGCTTTTACTGAATTTATACCACTTAACCTAAAAAATTTTGTAGAGATGGTCTATTGTGATTACAGGATTGTTGAGAAAAGGTTATTGTTTTAAATGAGTCATATTCTAATCAAATATATTATGTTTTTTATTGCTTATATCATCCTCAAACTTATAATTCAAAAAACATTTCATATGTATCAACCTTATATTACACCGATGTTGGAAGGAATGAGAGCTGTGTTTGGGGTAACTAGTGGATGAAAGTGGAGTCGATCCCTCAAAAATATTCCAGACATCAAACTTCAAAACAAAATCATTAATCATTCACTGAATTTTGTTAACTCATCAGATGGAGAGTATACACAGACTAACAAGTCATATTGGAACAAGCTAAAGAATAAAGATATGTAGCTGTAAGTGCAAATTTTTGAAGGGGTACCTTCAAGAATTCATGTGATGTGACAAATTCTATGAATATCTGCTTCAACTTTAACAATAAAATAGATATGTATGACTTCCAAAGTCTCTTTAATTTTAAATTGATGTGGTCTACAATTAAAAATTTGGGGACAGGAAGGTTAAAATTGCCAACGGGGGGGGGGAGAAGTGATCCTTATTCTGACCCCTCAGGAATTGACAATAGAGAAAAAAGTCAGGTGGTCATCAGGCAAAGAAATGGTGAAAGAGAAATCATAGATGGATATTTTAGATAAGATTTTGGGTCACCACCCTAAGAGTTCAAGAACCACTGAACTACCCTATGAAAGATGAGAAAATATTACACATTCTTCATCATGATTTCATGATTTTATATTGTTCATTTATGCATGCTGTATTAAAGCTTTTTTTTTTTTCATTTTACATTTTAAAAAATAAGAAATGGTAAAAAAAAAATTTTTTTAATGGCCCCCAGCTTACATTCTGACCCCTTTATAATGGAGAAGAAAATCTGGTTGATTAAGGGGAAAAGACAAAAACAAATGGTCAACTAAAAATGATAGAAGTGTATCTCACCTGGCATATTCCCGTTGACTTGTGTAACTGGTGCCCAATTTACTAAAAGAAACCAATTTTAGGTCAATTTCATTTTCCAGTTGCCGTGCCTGGCGTCTCAAGTCTGGAAAAAAAAAAAAAAGGATAAAATAAGAATCAAATAATTGAATCATTATTATTAATTTCTTCCTACTTACATTCATCTCAATTGTTATAGTTTTTTATAACAATTAAACTCAGTTTGGATTTCCTTCAGGAGTGAGTATATACATTAACAGCAGGGATCGGAATAAGGTCCAGGATCAACTTCTTTATCCCGATCTGCACTGTTTTCTGCTTTTTTTTTCTTCTTCATAAGCACCATTCAATTAAGATGAAGGTAAATAGTAGCAAAAAATTAATAATGATTTACAATAACTCATCTAATAAAATGAAATAGGATAAACAGAGTAGTTTAAAAAATAACAGGGGAGTTAATCTCTGCACAGTGTACTCTCTGGAGTTGCCTACCTTGTTTCTGAGTTTCTCTCATGAAAAGCAAGGCAGGGAAAGTGAACGGTTAAACACTGCCGAAAATCGTGACCTGTGTTAATAGTGAACGAACTCTTTTAGGAGAAATTGAATGATTGATTGAGAAAAGAAATAATCTGCTTCAATAATTTTGTTAATGGTCGAAGGCGGGAAGAAAATCTTCATAATCAAATGCAAAAAAAAAAAAAAAAAAAAAGTGTGTGGTATTGATGCAATTGAGTGGTTTGTAAAATTTGATTCATCAACATTTTTGTACAAGGACAAATATGTCAAAAGGCCAACAAAAACGAATTGGAAAGTTTAAACTATTAGTTACAAAAATTAAAACTATTTTTTTTAGTTTGCAATTACAACAGTCTAGCATAGAATGAGTTTGTAAATAAATTATACAGAAAACACGCACATGAGAAAATATTTCTTTTTCGTTAGGGTAGTAAGAAATATTCGCTTTGTTTTGCAGCCTAAAAAGTATTTTTAATATACACTTTGTAAACTGCACATTGGTGTTTTGCATTTTTTGCTTCTTTAGAAGGAGTATGAGTCTGATGAGTAGATGTTTACATAGTTCACAGTAAAACTGGAGTTTTGCCGATAGTAAAATCTAGGAGAAAAAAAATTAAGCCAAGCCACTGGCCACTAATACGATTATATGACGAAAATTCCAATATAAATAATCTTACTATGATTCACCAAATTTTCAGTGGTTAATTATGTGATCTCTTGGCATGGTTTAGCATATTTCTGAAAATTCAAAAACTTTCTTAGCAAAGTATTCAATTTAAAATGTAAGTAAAACTGGATCCTTATTTTGTGATTGTCAGAATCTTTTAGTTCAACTATATGAAAATCCCATTACGTCAGGTTTTCAACTGGTTTTAACAAATCCCTCACAATATTCAAAAAAAGTAAACTATGAATGGTACAATTTTAGTTTGCTTTTTTTATTTACAAAAAATAATTTTGTCTTCAGACTGGAAAACAGATAGGATTTACACATTTGCATTACTGCTCAAAAGGAAAATTCCAATCTTGTGGAATTTTTTTCATCGGGGAAAAATCGATTGCTCAAAAAGTGGAACATGTTTTGCAAATTTTTACTCTAGTAAAGCTGAGATTTCAACTCATATCTAATTTTTGAGTTAATGGATTAAAATAAAGTAGATTATAGATTGAAACAGATTAAAACTAACTAATCCACAGAAATAGATTTTAGTGTTTACTTGTCACTGGATCAGACACTACACTTATATATAAGAGATGTGGATACTTTATGGAAAATATTAAAAAAAACAGCATCAAAATGTCTAATTTGAAACAATAGGTATAATACACATACCTATATGACCAGTAGATATATCACTTGGGTCTTGTGGATTTTAAAAGTCCATTAACAAACAAGAGAAAAGCTATTGGGAAATACAAGTATCCTTCCTTTTCAAAAATTTGTTTAACACCACTTTATGCTTTTACAATAATAGGTGAAAAACAAACAACGTTTATCATTTGTTTTGCATCTAACCATTATAGAGGCAGCATGCACCCTCGTCGTCTCCAATTCTTGTTTTTATTACATGTTAGTGTCAATTTTGTCTTCAAATGTTTTAAAGTATGATTTGATAGATTATTTTGGGAGACTGGAAATGCTCAAAAATCTTTCAAAATATAAATTAATTGAAATGGCTTTTTTGATATCTGCCATTTTGGCTCAGGAAAAGTTTTCATAGGAAAACTCGACTTTCGAATAATGGGGGCTAGGTTGGAGGAGGGGATCGGTAATGACAGTGTGGAGCAAGGAAAAAGAGTTGGTGACAAGGTGAAAGAAAGGAAATGAGAACGTGCAGAAAGCCTTGCCATACAAGTCAGATGCTGCCTGAGAGATGTTATCTCACATTTATGAAGCAGCCTAAGCTATCATGGAGACAACCGTGGGGAACTCGCATGATGACCAGGAAGAAAGGGCCACGAAGACTGTCGTTTGTTTCAGTGCTTTGCCTGGTTAGAGTGTAAAAGAATAGAACCCATCCTCTTGGCTGATAACTCTAAAAGATCTGGAAGTCAACAGGGCCCAGTGGAAACAGTGCATTAGGAATGTGTTGACGGTTGACTGCAATGACCGAGCTAATGATCATAACAGACAATGAAATCACGAGAAAAAAAAAAAGGCCTTGATTAATACTTCTTATATGGAACAATAGGTATGAGACACATACCTATATATCCAATAGATTTATCACTTGGGTCTGGTAGATTTTAAAAGTCCATGAATGGACATGAAGTGTTTTTGAAGAATCGAAAGAAAGAAAGCGAGGTGCCGAGGGCCTTACCAGACAAATCAGATTCGACCGCCTGGGCCTCATTTCCTTTTTCCATTTTGGCGGAAGAATCGGTTTATCAATTAATTGCAGGCAAGGAGGAAAGAGGAGCCTGCAAGTTGGAAGGAAGTAAAGAAAGAAATTACACTCAGAGAAAGAAAGGGAAAAGTCAGAGATAAAAGGGATTTCGTACCAATGCTGCCACTTTTGATATTTTGTATCAAATAGGTTTTTCAGGGCATGTTTGGTACTACACTCAGAAAATTTGGTACATTTTGGCAATTTCTATTCAAATTTCCATTTTATATAATAGTAGAACGTTAGAATATTATTAAAATATATTTTGTTTTTGTAAGGTACTTATGAACTTCACTTACTGGAACTGTTAAACATGATAAAAAATTTCAGATTAAAAAGATGTTTTATAGTTTGATTAATTTCTTCTAATTTATCAGTACTTGAGACACTCATTTTTTATTTGGTACTTTTTATGTAAGATTTGGTACATTTGCTAAAAAAAACTGTGGCAGCCCTGCTTCATAGCATGGTTAGGTCAGACCTACAAGTCAAAATTCGTAATATGAGTGACTAGGTTAGCCTCCACAACCCAACTGGAAAAATTTATCACATCCCGATATTAGGAGATTTATAAAATTTCAACTGTATCCATTAAACTTTTCCTAAAGGAGAAAGGTCAAGTAAATGACACACACACTGGCATCTGCTGGGGAGGGGAGGCAACCCATCCAGGATTAAGCCTTAGTCCATAAGGGATAATGGTGCTGCACGATTGTTTCATGTAACCCCAACAATGTACCTACATGAAAAGATGGTGTTTCCTGTGTTGCTAGAGAGATACCTCCGAAACAATTTGACATAACATAATCTATTATTACTATATATATATATATATATATATATATATATTACTCCAATCTATGCAAAATCCAGTTATTGCAATCTTTTTTCATCACATGAAGCATTGCCAACCATTAATAATATTGACTTGCAGATTATTAATCCAAGGCAGTGAGTAAACAGTAAAAAATATAGTCAAAAATTAATGGTTGACTGTCTCATCTAATAAAAAGAAAATATTACTAGTATCTTTATTTTTGTTCTTTTTCAACTAATGTTTTGGCCAACACAGATTTTCGCCCAGCTTAGGTGTCAAAGAAAAAGAAAAATGTACTAAGCAATTGATTAATCACTGGATGCAAACTACACCTGAGGAAAGCCAGAGAGCACATCAGCTGAAACCATGTTAACAACAAAGATGAAGATACTTGTTTGATCACTGTGGAATAGTTGTCACATTCACCACAAGAAATGCTACACAGCCTTGATGGGATGCATGTATTTTGTTTAATAACTCAACTTTCTCTGGATGAACCTACTGTAACTACCAGTCAACATAAAAATGAATAAAAATGTTGAGAATGGATGAAGACAGGGGTTGTAGGATTCAGGACAGGCATAGCTACATAACATAGTAAATTCCTTTAGTATGGAATGCAGGCTCAAGTCTCATTGAGGGCTGACACTTTGTTATGAATTCTAGAAATTCCACTTGAAGGTCAAATAACATTAAGAAAACATTTCAATATAAAAAAGGAAAAAATCGGAATAATATAAGAACAAAACAACAAGCGAAATCGTTGGATAATGCATAATCATTTCAGGATTTGTTTGGATTAACATTCCTTATTTTTGTTGGTTTTGTATCAGAGCACTCAAAAGAGTTAGGGCCTTTTTTTTCTTTTCACCTCATTCATTTTTTGTCACTTGCAGCCAGGTCAGTCAGGAACAGGGACTTTGGCTTCCGTTATTGAACATAATGTAGGTATTGCTCTCCATCTAGGAAGATTAACAGAATCAACACGGCAGGCTCTGCACATAATCCCAGCTACTTACAGGACCTGGTATATTCAGTTGGTCACCAATCTACGTACTGACAAGGCTTGACATTGCTCAACTTCCATGATCATTCAAGAACTGGTGTATCCATCACGATCTTGTTGTAACATTTTTTTAGTTAGCCACATTGCATTGAACAATATTCTAGCCTTGAATTATACAACCTTTCGTCAAACAGATATAAGCAGTTGTCTTCATTTTATGACCACTCCAGTGTGGTGCCCTGACCATAAACTAGAGTGCAAATACATATATACGATGTCATTGTCACTAAAAACTAAATAAAAAATCAGTTTATATATAGCTATGAAGCAGAGGAGATTAGTGTTCCTGGATCCACCCTTCCACAAAATGTCATTGACATTCATTCAGAACTTCTGGAGATATGTGGGCAAATTTTTGAGAAGGCTAGGGTACAGGGTAAGGAAGAACTGATTAAATTTTGAGTCAGATCCAGTATTTCTTTTTTTCTGATTGAGAGATATTTTCCCAGGGTTATTCTTTTATCTATTTATGTACACACTCCTGACTCTCCACATGATATCTCCAAAAGTTCTCAAATTTCAATGAAGTCTTGTGTAAGGACTATAAATAGGCTACGGAAGAAGTGATTAAATTTTGAGGTGATCTCATCCACAATTATTTCCCCTAGCTGTTCACACTACATAATATTGTCTCAAGTTCACGTCTGTCCACAATATCTCCATAAGTTCTATGAATTTCAATGAAATTTCAAGGAAGACCATGAAAGAAGTAATTAAATTTTGGGGCAGATCCATGCAAAATTACTTCCTTAGTCAATGGCGTTGACAGTGGTATGCATTGTAAGAGCTAGTTTTATTATGCAAGCATACTCAGCACTAACTTTTATTAGTGCTAAAGTAATACCAGCAGCTCTACTGATTCAATTGTGCGTACAAACAAAATTGACGGCATTTGGTCCAATGAAAGATACATAGCTTGACACATACTAACACATACCTACAAGAGTTCGTTTTTTGTTGACAATTCCTTTATGCATTTGATTCATTGGATTAGATACCATTTGCTGTAAACAATCTATTGTTGTCAATGAACAAATTTTTCTAATTTCTTAACCTTGTTTTTAGAGCACATATCACTTCATATTTTTGAAGAGACATATTGGTGGACAAATGAAGACTGCAAGCAATCTGTTGTCATTCACTGAGTGGGAGTCGCTTCCCCTTATTTCTTGAATTGACTGACATTAAATGAAATAGATGCCAAAGTAACTCAAATTCCAGTCTAGTCATGCAGTAAGCATAACCTGAATTAAAATTGCCACATTTCATTACTGATAAGTTCTTCTTGCAGATCATTTTTTTTTAATAAAGAAACGAGTTATAGATATATTTTACGGAGAGCTGCTCAAGCAGAACAAAGGTGAATGAAACAGATAGACAAAGACAAAATGGCACAGGATCACCTCACAGACACTGGATCAAGGGTGTGGCTTTGAAACGTACAAGTCCCATAAACTGTTTGTCACAGTTATGATATACAAAACTAGTGGTTCCTAATATTTTCAAGGTCATTCCCACTTATGTCAATAAGATTACTGGTTTCCCCTATCTTCCATTCAACTAAGTTGCCACAAGGAATAATTTCAAACAATTTAATTTTGTGCATAATTGAACAGTGTTTTAATGAGAATTATTTCAATTTTATAATTGCATAGCGGCTGTGGATTTGTAACTCAAAGAAAGCAAGAGAAAATAATTCGGAACATATCATTTGAAATTCAATCAGAAAAAAAAAAGAGAAAAGAATTCTACTATTGTAACCGATATACACATCAATGTGATCTCTGTTCTTTTTGCTACTATTTCTTTGATTTAAGAGGTCTATTATTGAGAAATACTAATACCCTTAAGCCAAAAATATTCACCACAATTTCTATTTTTACCTAGTAGCTTCATTCCCCACCCTTGGACTATCTAACCCCACCCTGATGGGAAACAGCAGTGGTGGATAAAATGAAGACGAATTATAGGCAGCCAGTCAAAAACTTAAGTAACTTGAATTCCAGTTGATCCAAGCAGCAAATATAACCTAAATCATAACAGGTCAGGTTGGTCTCTCAGTAAAACTGTCATGTGACCAACGTCTTTTTGTAGCATTTCGAATTGGAGATCATCAATAAAACAATTCAAATAAGGGGTGATCAATGAATAAGTTACCTCTTTCACCTTTTGTTGGGCAGTGATCAATTAAAAAAGTCTGAATTTTCAACAAAAAAAAAAAAACAAGCTTGAATGCTGCAGGACACAAACTAAGATACTAATTCAACATGAAATTGCATTGCAAATTGAACCCCCCCCCCAATTATAATCCTATCAAGTGTGGGTGATGAAAAACAAAAAACTATGGGTTATAACCAAGAAATAATAAGGAGCAAATGCTTTAAATTTTCAACCTTCAAACTTCACAGGTACAGCATGTATGTGTGATACATACATAGCCAGCCAGACCAAATTAAAAACTGAAGAAACCTATAATAAGAGTTTTGGTGAAAGTTTTTGCTGACGGTTTCTAATAATTGCATCATTCATAACTTCACGTTGCAGATCCTTTTTTTTATGCAGACTTGATGCAATTTTTTTTAAAACCAATATTTTTAATATCTTAAAAAAAAAAATCTCAAGTAAGTTGATTACTTGTTTATTCATGCAGCAAGTATAACCTAACTGGGTCTGGTGAGTTACTCAATAGAAACCGGCCATTTACAGTTTCTCATCAGAATGATAGTATAATTCATAACAATGTTTTTTTTATTTATTTACAATCTAAATAACTGTTGAGACAAACCAATGGCTGAACAGTGTTGCTACCAACCTATTTGAGGGAAAATACAATGATGGCAAAAATGTAGAATGGCAAGGCTTGCAAGAAGGAGCACAGTATCCAGCACGATTCTTTCAAGTTTTCTCCAGACTCACACATATCATTATCTCAGCTTTTGGAATTAACCTATTAACTGCAACAGGTGGCAAGGAGTAATAATCATCTAATGCAAGATAAAAACCCTGATTCAAAAATAGAGATGAGTCGCATTCAATCACAACAAAGAATTTATTGAGTTAGCCTTAGAACTGGAATGACAGAAACTTTGGTCATGCACAGTTAATGGGTTAATATATTAATGGATAGATGTAGACTGCAAGCAAACTGTTGTAATATACCAAGAGGGAGTAACTTCCCCTTATTTCTTGAATTTGCTTACGTGAAAAAGGTTTCCTGTTTTTAGTTACCTGGTGCAATTTTATCCGATAACCAATATTTTTATGTCTTAAAAAAGAAAAAGCGTAGTTTCCAAGATCTTTAATACAAAAATCTTTTTTTTTTTCTGCAATAGACACCTGTTGTAAGTTAGAGTTACATTTTTTTTTCTTTTTACAATCAAATATTTAAAATATACCTAGCACTACAGGTGTCTGGGTAGAAGTAATAAAGTGTGGTCCCTCCTGTAGAGTTAGTAGTATTGCTTCATTTCTGCGTCTCATACTCGAATAACTGTGGTTCCGATGACGATTCACATGCAGTATTAATCCATTTCAAAACACGTTACAATGAAAATGGATTCCAAGCAGTAATAATATATTTTAACAAAAATCAAAACATAATCACTGATAAATGTTCAATAATAACACAGTAAGGTCAAAACATGGCTGATACTCCCACAGCACCTGAATGGGGTTAAGTTACTTGGGACCACAGTTATTGGAGTAGGAGACGTAAAATAAAAACAATACTAACTCTGTAGGAGGGACAGCACTTCTTTTTAGGGGCCACATAACTCAACTTAAATTTTGTTTAATTTCTTTGCTGCGTGAGATAATAATTGGGATTTTTAGCCAAAATTAAACAAACTCAAATTCATGTTGATGTTCAAACTTTGTTGGCAGACAAATTAAAAAGATAATGCTCAATAGATTGTGAAAACTGATGTCTTTTTAATCTTGAAGAAATTGAAAAAAATTACATTTTTTGGCTTAGTGCTACACTACAGTAAATTAATAACAAACTGAGAAAATACATTTTTTCAGGGATGAATGTTAACATTGACAGGGTCCATTTCTTGGAGTCCTATTTTTGTAGTTAACTATCATTTTCAAACAAATAGAAACAAAATTAAATATTCATAAAATTATGATGCTTAATTTAATCTAAAGTCCTTCATGGATCAATAGTCTATTTGTAATATAATAAATCCCTAAACACCATTGGAACACTAAAAATCATTTAAAATGAAAAATATTTTTTCAAGATATTTGGGAGATACAAATCTTGGGGCTCTGAGCAGCTGCACTGTTCTAGAGACGGGCCAGCTTTTTTGTTTTTTATCCTCGAATTATCTCTAAAGGAAAACGAAAGAGGAAGTATTAGTTTCGTTTTGTAAATGGGACCCCCTCCCCCACAGCCTCTTTTTCTAATCGTTTGCTTGAGTTCAATGAAGTGATTAATACAAAAAGTTCAGGTTAATCAGAGAGATATTAAACAGAAAATCGATTATTAATGTCATTTGTTGAATTTTGACCTTCGTTTCGATCGCAACTCTGGCCTGATTTCTAGACATGTTCTACTTTCCCAGGTATTGAAGAAAATACAAAGAATTT
Source organism: Thysanoteuthis rhombus (assembly GCA_963457665.1). Taxonomy (NCBI): domain Eukaryota; kingdom Metazoa; phylum Mollusca; class Cephalopoda; order Oegopsida; family Thysanoteuthidae; genus Thysanoteuthis; species Thysanoteuthis major. The sequence goes on along the minus strand of OY735242.1, from coordinate 21,695,274 downwards.
TTTTCTAAGTTTTGGAGATTAAGAAAGATCAGAAAAAAATGAAATTAAATTGATTTGTCGATTTTTTTTACAATACGATAAAAACTCGTCAGAACTCAAAAGGTTCAATACACGAGATAGTACATAACATATGTTCCTGTGGGACGTATAAGAGGAAATTTCTCTGAACAATTTAGTTACTGTGAAACTGAACTTCCGTACACCGGACGGAAAGAGAGTGCCTATTTTAGTATTATTTGATCACCGTAAATAGAATAACACCACCTAAAAAAATTTCACCGGTGGTAACTAAAGCCTTGTGGATTGAAAATACAAATATTACTAGTGATTTTTTTTCTTCCAAATTTTAACAAAACATTTTCTTTATAATAAAAATTGGCCTTTCATATTTATTTCTGAATATCAACCCATATTTTTCAATGCAAAATGAAAACTGATAAAAAACATAGCAGATATACCTACTTATTTTCATTAAAAAAACAAATTCTTTTGTCATTCCAAGACATAAAATCTGGACAATTAACTCATTTAAAATCTCAAAAAGGTCGTGCATTCCTTCAAAAATCACAAGTTTATTATTTGTTTTTGTGGTTTTCTGTTCAAAAAATTTGCTTAGTTTTAGACGACACAACTGTCGTTCTTACGAAACTACTGCTCTGAAGTATTCAGTTACCTCCCTTCCGAAGGTTGTCATATAGGTTTCTTAGATATTAGTAAAATTACCGGAAGAAATTAATTTTATAAATAGAAACACAAAATTACTCGAGAGAAACATTTTTTAAATAAAAAAATTAGCCATAATTTTATATTTTCTGATTCTCAACCAGGTATCTTTATTTTTCCTTGTAAGAAGACAAAAACGTAACAGATGTACATCACAATTCCGTGAAAAAACATTTATTTTTTTTGCAAAGCCTTAAAATCACTTAAAATATAAACAATACAAGCCTGTACAATCTCAATAAAAGTCATAAATCCCCTCAAAAGGAGAACAAATTTATCAAAAAAGATATTTTAAAGGCTGGTTTTGTTATTTTCTGTTTACAAAATTTGTTATGTTTTAATAAGAAAGACACAAGACATGTTCCACGCACCCGAGCCTTTTTTCGGGTATAATTTCTCTTCAGACAATATCGTGGTCGGATCTGCAGGTCTCCATTGACCTTTAGGACATTAAACCAAACCCAGAAGATCCTAACTGGACATTGACACAGGACCGAAGGTGAAAAAATATTGAATTAAAATCAATAACAAACCACGTATCTTACCTTCCCATAAGTTACCCATGTCGGCCATGTTTTCTGTATACAAAAGCATGACGGGAAAAAACGAGAAAGACAAATTTTAAATCGAAATTATTTAGAAATTTTAAAGATTAAAATGCTATTTACTTCAAAATACATTACCAAAAATGTATATATTTATCCAATTATTTCTGTTTTTGGATAAACAATAAAAAGTGGTGAGGTTGGCAGTGATGACGTCACATGCTGAGTCTCACATCAGTTTTTTTGATAAATTTCGAAGTTCACGATATCAAATCTGCTTACATAATACGTTACGAGTTTGTCTATATTTCTGTCTGTAACATTTCTCAAGGAAGATAACTATCTGTTTTATATTATGTCATACAAGTCTGTTTTTGTCTGTAACATTTGCTAAGGTAGATAACTATTGAATGCTAATTATAGAGTAGTCTCCCTTACTATTTTTCCTCTTTTGAATATACAATTTATTAGAAAACAAAATTGAAATCGAAATTATTTTTAAACTTTGAACATTACTTTGAAACAGTTTCCCAAAAATATTGTACAACTACTCTAACTTGGTAAACTAAAATGGGCTCCTCAGATTTTCCCTCCAGAATCCTAACAGAAAATATTCAAAAATTAGAATGAATAAAGAATTCATGAATCAATAAGCAATCACAAGCTAGCTTGACTGCAGACAAAACAGGGCTCTCTTGAGCCTCCCTTGGAAAATATAAAAGGAAGCCGATGTAACTTTCAGACGCACACATACATACTCGAGTTTTCAGTTCAATCAAGTTCAGACCAGTTATCTGTGTAATCTTTACGTTAAGTATTGTTGAGACAGTACAGCTCAAATTGTATGTAATCAGCTACAATTTCACTGGGAATATATTTTCACTTTGCGTATACTTATATACACATATGAACAGTAAGTACCTTCCTTTCCCCAGTTACACACTATTACATGCACTTACTTTTTTTAACAATAACAATACATAAAACTCAAATTCACCACTGACTTTTTTATACAGCTTAGTTGCATTTTTAAACAAAAGACAAACTATCTTTTATTGTTATATTTGTTGAATAAAAATATATATCAATTATATTCACCTCTTTGTCAAATAATTTATTTAACACGCTTTTTTAAAAATTTGAATTTTGTTTGCTGTATACATAACCCATAGTTATTAAACCCACAATATACATACTTGGTGAATTATTCCTGTTTTTAAATAAACAATAGAAAATTGTGATGTTGGCAGTGATGACATCACCACATATAAGTGACAACAAAATGAGCAAAATTTAGTTCAACATTTCCCATCTATTACATATTACACCTGAAAAAGGCTGTAGAATGAATCAGCCAAAAAGTTGTATCAACAGCAAGGATAGAAAGAAGAGATTGTATTGTCTGAGCAGAAGTTGACATGTTGAGAACTCATCTAAAAATTATGGACAATAAAATCAGTTCGACAAGTTTGGAAGTTAGTATATCTCTGAATTTTTGAGATGATGTATTATTATTATTTCTATTGATATTCGGACTATCCTCATCTTGGTTGTTTTTCAAATAACGTTTCGTCCGTTAATTAATATATCTCTGAATTTTTGAGATGATGTATTATTATTATTTCTATTGATATTCGGACCATCCTCATCTTGGTTGTTTTTCATACAACGTTTCGGCCATTAATTGATATATCTCTGAATTTTTAAGGTGAGGTATTATTATTATTTCTATTGATATTCGGACCATCCTCATCTTGGTTGTTTTCCATACAACGTTTCAGCCGTTGCACTCTACGGCCTTCGTCAGGTATCATCTGGTAGATTTGGGGAAGTAACGAACCGAACCCTTTATTTATCCGACGGGGGAATATTGACACATTGACACATAGCGCAGTGGTTACAGCATCAGACAAATTACTGTAAAGTAATCTGATGGTTCTAGGTTCGATCCTAGTGTGAGACAATATAACAATACTACTAACGCTAAGAGGGGAGTACCCTCAATATACCCCCGTCGGATAAATAAAGGGTTCGGTTCATTACTTCCCCAAATCTACCAGATGATACCTGACGAAGGCCGTAGAGTGCAACGGCCAAAACGTTGTATGAAAAACAACAAAGTTGAGGATGGTCCGAATATCAATAGAAATAATTTTGGAAGTTCATATTATCGACTCAATTAATATGTCACAAGTACACTTATTTTTTGCCTCTAACATTTGTCAAAGGAGATAACTATTAAATGCTACGCAAGGAATAGTCTCCCTGACTTATTTTTTTTCCTGACTTATTTTTTTCCGAATCTAATGACCTGAAATGCAATGTGAATATCCTTATTTTTGTCTGTAATATTTGTCGAACGAGATAACTGTTAAATTCAAACTGAAGTGTAGTCGTCTCTACTGATTTATTTTCATCCAATGTTTGATAAACCCGGGTCCATTCTGGTTGATCAAAAAAGAAAATGCTGAGCAACATAATGTTTTTGATATTTCCTAAGTACAAGGCAATTGCAAAACTTTAAATACTGCCATTTTTTGATAGCAAAGGTAAACAAGTAAGTATGATAAAAGCCATGTCTGTCACCCTTCTAGTATCATTCCTTCTCAGTTTCAACCCTCTTCTTAAACTACCTTTCTTTACTCCTCTCTTCCTTTCTATCCTTTTTTTCTCAAACTACCTAACTTTCTTTTATTCCCTCTCCCTTCCTACCTTCTTATTAAATTACCTTTTTTCTTCCTCCTCTCTTTTCCTACCCTCTTCACAAACTTTTGTTTCCTAACTTATCTCTCTTCTTACTCTTTTATTAAACTACCTAATCTTATTTTATCCCTTACCCTTTCTTACCATGTCTGTCACACATAGTATCAGTAGAAGCCATCAGCCAAGCCTAACATTGCACATCTATATTTGCCATCAGTGGCATGACAGGTCAGGGACTAGTCCTCTTAAATAAGATCCAAATTTTCAGTTGTTTTTTTTTTTTTGTCAGAATATATTGGAAACCTTCGTCTAAAACTTCCACCAAAACTGTCAACATAGGTTTCTTCAGTTTTCAAGTTGGTCTGGCTGGTTATGTATGTATATGTTACATTTACAGACTGCACCAATGAAGCTGAAGGTCTGAAAATTTAAAGATTCACTCATTATGTTTGGAAAAGCTTTTTAATGGGGAAGGGTAATTCGCAACGTAAGTTAAAGCTAAACTTTCTGTCTGCAAATTTGTTGAGAAACTGTGAAAAAAGATCTATAATCTGTAATTTTTTTATCTATTTTTATTAGATTTCTCAAGAAACTCTTATCTAAAAAAAAATTAATTGCTTATACTGCCGGTGCCTACAAAATCATAACATCATTGCCTGCTCTAAGTTTCAAGCCGAAACCAAGTGTGCAACAAATACTATCAGACATTAAAAAAAATTAGATGATAATAATAATAATAATAATAATGATGATGAAGAAGAAGAAGAAGAAGAAGAAGAAGAAGACAAAGAAGAAGACGAAGAAGAAGAAGAAGAAGTTTGAAGTAAAATGGGGACAGAAACCTCTGAATAGAAATTACACATACACCCCCACCCCCCCCCCCGGAAGATCAAAAGAACACCCGTCAGTGGCTCTGGAGCAATGGATTGAAATCAGAAACAGAAGGATTTATACTGGTCACTTCAGATCAGAGCTTGCACACTCAAAAGTTTGAAGCAAATATCATGAGAAATGACGTCAATCCAAAATGCTGCTTCTGTGACTTGCATATAGAAACAAAAGATCACCTTATGTCTGGTGGTTCTATTAACACTTATAGAATACAAGTCCAGACATGACAGAGTGGGTCAATATCTATATTGGAAAAATCTGGATTACCAATAGACAATAAACATCAACCATACCCAGTAACCCTGAAGGACAGAATGCTATGATACTATGGGACTTTGCAATAAATACCGATAGGACCATCAAAGCGAATAGACCCAACATAGTAATCAAGGACCATAATAAAAGAACTTGCCTTTTAATTGACACAAGTGTGCCTTCTAAAAGAAACGTAGCGGTAAAAGAGCTTGTGAAACTATGCAGGTACAAGGACCTTGGAATCAAAATACAGAAAATGTGACACAAGCTGTCCCCTTTATTGTCAGAGCACAAGGGATGATCTAGAAAGGCACTGAAAAAATATCTTGTTAAAATCCCTGACGACCCTTCTTTCTGTGAAATCTGGAAAACAGTGTTTACATTGCCTGAAATCGAGAAGAGCACTATCATCTGTTGTATACTAATGTAAAGTGCAATACAAAAGAAAAACCTGCCATACTCAAAATAAGGCTAGGGAGGAAAGAAAAAAATTGTACATAACTTCAATCTTCTTTTGCCCGAAGTTGTTGTCAATGACTCAGCAATATATTGTAAAGAACAGAGATCATGATGATAATGATAACAACAGGTCTGGTTAGTCATTCAATAGAAACCGTCACATGACCAACGTCTTTTGGCAGCATGCCATGTTCGGGTGATCAATAAATAAATTACTTCTCTCACCTTTTGTTGGGAAGTGATCACTAAAAAAGTTTGAATTTTCAAAAAACGTGTGAATCCTGCCAGACACACTAAGGAACCAATTTAGCATATAATTACATTGCAAAATTGAACCCCCCTCACTAAAAAACCTCTTGTAAGAGGGAATTTTCTAAAATAAAATAAGTTTTTTTTTAGAAATGATGAGGAGTAAACATTTAAAATTTTAGCCCTCTGGCTCCATTAGTGTGGACTATAAGCATGGTACGTACATAGATAGCCAGATAGACAGACAAACTTAAGAAAGGAAACCTACTATGACAGTTTTGATTGACATTTTCTGATAGATAAATAGATAGATAGATAGATAGATATGAAAAGACTGAGATTGAAAGAAAGATAGATATGAAAAGACTGAGATAGATAGATAGATAGATAGTTAGATAGATAGATAATGAACAAAGTCATTCTCTCTCTCTCTCTCTCTCTCTCTCTCTCTCTCTCTCTCTCTCTCTCTCTCTCTCTCTCTCTTATGATGATATATAGATGGATATTATTTTTTTTACAAATATTTGCTTATGGGGGTAGGTGGCTGTATATGAGTGATTTACTTATGAACAAAAAAGACCAAGCCCCCAAACTTTGCGATGACTAATATACCTGACCCCAAAGATATTCACAACAATCTGTTGTTTTTAGAAATGTGATTACATCATGGGTAAGAAAGGGAATCATACTTTATCCAACCATATATAAGTCTGAAATGTTAAATAAATATCTCTACCTCGTATAAGTGAATCACCATAGCCCATGAGTGTCCCAGAACTAATCGTCTATAATAATTATCTGAAAGAATAGATCTTTTATTAAAAATCATTTAATAAAAATACCAGCACAAGATTTGGGCATTGCTGGTCCCAAAATGACCGTAAAGACCAAAAAAAGAGCTTTTTTGAAAAATAAAAATAAATGTTCTAGGACGGGGCCTAGAGGTGTACTCATGCAAATGTTTATGGCCGTAGCCCCCAAAATGTGACCAGGAGCGCCTTGAGTCACACACAAACACACACCCGCACACCCACCCATAAATAGATAAATACAGACACTCAAAGAAAGAAGAATTTGTAGCCCACTTTGCTGATTGGTCAGGTCATTTTGGGGACAAGAATCCTTTATCCAATAGACTGCCTATTTCTAGGTTTCTTTATTTTAGGGGGAAGGATTTAAATTCAATTTGGAAGATAAAAAAAAAGGGTGCAACCGTTTCTTTTCCTTATCATCCAGAGTCTCAGACCAGATTCCCATATCAGCTTCTAACCAAAAATCATTCAAAAATAATCTCATTTCCATTATGTAACAACAACAGCAGGGCTTTTACTGGGTGTGGCCTCAGTGAATTTAAAGCAAATACAAATATCAGAACAGGAATTTGAATTGATGATTTATTTGCTTTGTTAACAGTAATACAAATGAAAAAAAAAAATAATAATGTATTAGAAACCATCAAACAAAACTGTCAACATTTACAAAGGTTTTGTCAGTTTTCAAGTTGGTCTAGCTGGCTGGCTAGCCATGTATTTATTATGTATCTCGCATACAGGCTACACCATTTGAACATTTATGCCACATTATTTCTAAAAGAAACAGTTTTTTTTTTGTTTTTTGAATATTCCACCCATAATTAGATGGGGGGGGGTTAATTTCAATGTAAGTTTATACCAAACTGATCCCTTAGTTTGCGTCCGGTATCATTTACGCTTGTTTTAAGAATTCTAACTTTTTTAGTGATCATTGCTCAACAAAAGGCAAGAGGAGTAACTTTCATTGATCACCCCTTTTTCTAATTTCTTATTGGATTACTTGAACATTATGTGCTGCCAAAATGAATTGGTTACACAACTGTTTCTATTGAGTGAATAACTAGACCTGTTTTCCACGAAATTGGATAATGAAGAACTCAATATGACTGACCTAGTTCTGTTTGTGGTCAGTGAGCAAGCCCAGATGAAAAACCTGGAATTTTATTGTTTGTTTCTAAGACAGACAGTTCCTTGACAATTGGAAGATTGGCACAACACGACCCCTCCACTACTCTTCACGTTTAGAAATATGCTCTATTAAGAAAAGTTTTGTGAATATCAATGAAATGTCCATACCTTGCTTAAATGGATCACTGTAGCAATTGCATGTCCCCAGAACTGATTATCTAGAAAAATGATCTAAAATTATCTAAAAAAATATATCTTTTAATCAAAATTATCTTTAAAAAATACCCACAAAACCCCTCCATCACTTTCCGCATATAGAAATGTGCTCTACTAAGCCAGATTCAGTGAATATCAATGAAATGTCCATACCATGCTTAAATGAATCACCGTAGCAATTGCATGTCCCCAGAACTGATTATCTAGAAAAATGATCTAAAATTATCTAAAATAATATATCTTTTAACTAAAGTTATCTATAAAAAATACCCAAACATGATATTGGCCTTGTTGGTCCTAAATTGCCATAGAAGCAAAAAAATTACCTTTTCAAAAAAATGAAAAAAAAACATTTTAGATGATGTTTTGGGGTGTACTAATGCAATTTTTCAAGGTTGTAACCAGGAACACTCACAGAGAGACTAACAGATAAGCAAAGAGAGAAGAATCTATGACTGGTTGGTCAGGAGGGTCATTTGTGGGGCTACAATGATTCAAAAACTCAACTGGTTAGTCACTCAATACAAACTGTCTCCTGGCAGCATGATGTGATGAGGGTGATCAATTAAAGAAATGGAACAGGAGGTGATCAATGGAAAAACTACTTCTTACTTCTCTCCCCTTTGTTTGAATTTTCAAGAAAAAACAAGTATTGAGACAAACTAAAGGATCAATTTAGCATAAACTTACATTGCAAATCAAATCCCCCCATTGAAAATCTTTTTAGTTGGGCAATTTTCAAATGACAGAAGAAATTTTTTCAAGACATAATAAGGAGTAAATGTTTAAATTTTCACCCCTTTTGCGGCCTTTACGTATGATACAAACTTACTAAGCCAAGCAAGCCAGCCAGACCAACTTGAAAACTGGAGAAACCTTTGTTGACAGTTTTGGTTGATGATTTCTAAAAAGATAATAATCATAATGGCCACAAGCTGGCTATTGTAGGTTCAAACTCCGTTCCTACTTCTATTCTGACTGAACATGATTACTGCAACTTTTGTATTGTATATGTATTAATATTTGAGTTTTGTGTTTGTTTCTTGCGACTCTTTCATGGTAAAACACCTTCTTCACCTAATATTTGGCATGCAGAGGTCATTCAAGGTCACCAGAGGTCTTTCTCTAGTTAATCTTCAGTTTGAAATACCATACTATTTTAAAATAGTGCACTCCTGCTTACCAAAAGTGCTGTTAGCTCAGTCGGTTGAGCTAAGTTACGTTAAGACTGCTTCTTGGTTGATGTGCGTTTGAGTTCTGCATGGCATTCATCTCTATATCATCAAGTGGTTGGCTGTTTGATTTGCTATTTGGTTAATTCTGGTGCCGGACGAAATATGTTTCCTAATATAAAGTCTTTATGATTATCACATTCTGACTTACATAAATTGTCCAATCTAATTATATTCATATATATATATATATATATACATATACATATATACATATGTATATATATATATATATTTTCATATATATATATATATATATTGTTATTTTTGCTTATACAGGTTTTCTTTTAAAACGGTTAGTTATAAAAAGGATACTTCCTTATAACTTTGGCAATATGGCTACCACTGTTTAAATTTACATTGTTAATTTGTTGCTTCTTTGACTCAAAATAGAAGTATTTTGGGGGATAAACACTATTGATTTTATGAACTTTAGAGTTGCATCTATATATTTTCTATACTCTTTCTTCTTCCTTACTTGTTCAGAGATTGTAAAAAAAATCCATGTTACAAACATCACTTTTTAAGAATAAATTAGATGAAACACTATCAGATGACCATCTATCAGTTTATCTATTCAATTAATTTTTTACTTTCTCAGTGGTTGACTCCACCCATCAGGCTCTAGTATTGCTTTAATTATAATTTTCTATTAAGATTTACTTTAACGTTATTAATTTATGAATAATATCTAGATAATTTTCTGGATAAATGTTATGAAAATCTAGATAATTCTAGATACAGTTTAAGGCAATTCAAGTTAAACTGAAAAGAAAAAGAGGTAATGATCATGATAGTCGAATAAAATCATTGTTAATTCAACTTCCTATTATGACATTTATATTCACTGTGAGGCAAATACGCCATTGTTATTTCAACAATTAATTATAATTACTGAATTAATTTTCAATCTAGAAGAAGAGGGACAACCCTGATTTCAAACCAGGAGTGGAGACCCTAAGGCTAATTGGTGATAAAGCTCTAACTTCTTTCTGGCAACTTAGGCAGCCCAAAAGGCTGTCAGTTGTGATGTCTCATTGTACTACAAGGAGAAACGACCTTGGAAGAATGGGATTGTTTCTGTGCAACGACTATCCCAGTTTGAAAAAAAACATTCACGCACAGGTTGTTATGCAATGTCGGCACAGCCATTGACATCATCAGAATGATGGTCGACCAATACAATGGTTTTAAAAAAATAATTATAACAGTTACAAAGGAAGTGAGAGAAGATAATGAGTTCTGTGACTTTTTCCTATAACTTTTTTCCTGTAACTTTTCTTAGAACTGAAAAATTGACAATTCAAAAGATAAAAAAACAAGTTTGGTTAGTCACTCAGTAGAAACTGACTTGTAGCCAGCATCTTTTAGCAGCATGCCGCATTAAGGGTGATCAATTGAAAAATTAGAAAAAGGGGTAATCAATGAATAAGTTTCTTCTCTGGCCATTTTTTGGGGCAGTGATCACTAAAAGTCTTAATTTTTAAAAAAAAATGTATGACACAAACTAAGAGACCAATTTAGCATAAACTTAAAATGTAAATTGAATGCCCCACTAAAAACTATTGGTGGGGGGGGGGAGAATTTGAAAAAAAAGAAACTTTTTTTCCCTAACTAACAAGGTGTAAATGTTTAAATTTCCATCCCTCTAACTCCATGGGTGCAGTTTGTATGCATGATACATACATAGCCAGTTAGGCAGACCAGCTTGAAAACTAAAGAAACCTATATTGATGCTGACTATGTTGACAGTTCTGGTTGACAGCTTCTACTTGCAGATAAAATGATCCAAACACCTGGCAGTCCAGAGGACATCTGAAAAGAGAAACAGAAACATTAATAATAGCTGTGAAAAACAAATAATCAGAATAAATTGTTTCAAGTCCAGAGACACTTCTGAAGAGTGAATACAACTTATGTGGAAAGAGAGAGAAATGAATTTTTAAATCATATTGCAAGTGGAAGCTGCAATCTAGTTTTAAAGAAACGTGAAAGCACATATGACAGAGTGGGGACAGTAATTCACTGAGAATTGTGCAAACAACTTTGTTTTGGTCATATCAAGTTGATTAGAGAATCTGTACTTGAAAATTGTGAAAGTAGAATACTTCTGTATTTGGAGATTCAGAAATGTTACATGGTCGAGACTGAAAGAGCAAACATAGTAATTAAAGGCCTTAGTGGTCAACAGGGTTGCTAAACTAGATATTTGTTTGTTTTTTTAATTTGCGAATCCAGCCGGTTTTTGTTTAAGTTTTTTTCTAGGTTGAGGGTAACTATAGTAAAATTGGAAAAGAAAAAACCTTCTAAATTGGCAATATTATAGATAGATATAAAGATAAATGTAAACATACTTAGATAGATAGATAGATAGATAGATAGATAGATAGATAGATAGACAGACAGACAGAGAGACAAATCTGACAAGTCACTTCATAGAAATCATCATGTGACCAACATCTTTTGGCAGCATGCCGTATTGGGGCTGATTAATTAAACAATCTAGAAAGTGGTGATCAATGAATAAGTTACTTCTCATGCTTTTTTGTTTGGACAGTGATCACTAAAAATGCTGGATTTTCTAAAAATAAGTGGGCTCAAACTGAGGGCTCAGTTTAGCATAAACTTATACTATACATTGAAACCACCACTAAAATCCTACTGGGAGGAATTTTTATTAAAAGAGGAGTTTTTGGTAGACATGATAAGGAGTAAATGTTGAAATTTTCAGCCCTCTAGCTTCAATGGTGCAGCCTGTATACATGATACATACATACATACATACATACATACTTATTTACTTACTTACTTACTTACTTACTTACTTACTTACTTACTTACTTACTTACTTACTCACTTAGATAGCCAGCTGGACCTACTTGAAAACTGGAAAAACCTAAGTTGACAGATTTGGTGACTGTGTTGGTTGATGGTTTCAAATAGATAGGAACAGCCTGAGATAGATAGAAAAGAAGAAATAAAGAAAGAAATAAAGAAAGAAAGAAAGAAAGAAAGAAAAAAAGAAAGAAAAAAAAGAAAAAGCGACCGTTAGAGGCCAAAGAGAAGAAACGTTAGCTTTTTCCAATATTTGAATGAAAGCTTTCTCCTCGCCACAGCGTTCATGGACAATTTTGTCAGTATGTATCATTGTTGTTATTGTTAAATAATGATAGCATACCTGGTTTGGGGGTGGTGCGTTGTTCTAATTGGAGCCCTCGGTCTCACGTGCCGTTCCCCTCACGTGGGACAGCCGATTAGTTTGTTTTTCCTGGCGAGGCTTGTACGGAGATGACGTGTGGAGGTATGGAGGATTAAGGTTAGACACCACGCAGTTTCTTTGTTGTTTTTTTGAAGACACGCGAACGTATAGCCGCAAGTTACGTACACATATACACACACTGAAGAGATGTCTCAGAGATACAATGAAAATGAAATCGAACCTACGATTAGAGTTAGGGTTAGGTGTAGAAGTTGGGTCAGGGTAGTGGCACTGGTAGTGCTACGGCTATGATTAGGGTCAAAGGTAGGTAATTTGGGAAAACAGTCATTGAAGTATGTAATGTGGACACGGGTGTCTGCAAGGGGTGGGAGGAGCAGTAAGGCAGTCGTCTGTGTCACTCTACCTCGGCTCGAGCGAGGAGTTCGAAAGTTCGAACTTTATAGTCGATAAAGAGTGGCACAGTACAATTATTTAATGTAACCCCAACAATGACCCCATGAAAAAAGACATTATTATTTGCTGGTGCTCATTCCATTGTGTCGTCCCGGGGTAAGGTCATAGGTCTCCGTCAACGGTCAAGTACACCGTCTGATATCTGGATCGTATAGTGGTTCGTACTTGCTTACACTAGAAATGTCGGGTGGAAAGCTTATCGGATATCAAGGTTTGCTACTGAGCTATATTCCGATTAAACCCTTTTACTTCCCCCCAACGAAATATACGTCTCTGTCCTCCCCCAAACCTGGAGAATTGGCACCGGAAGCCCCTGTGTATTTCTATTATCTTGTATGTTTCAATTAGGTAAATATAATGGACACTTGTTCCATCTCTGAAGGTTGAAGAGCCGAACACCTTTTGTAAATCGCAATATGGCGAGGAAATGGGTGTGATCTATCCAGCATAGTGACTTTAATAGACAATATGGGATGACGAAAGTCAGGGAAAATGGATTGTATTTATTTCCGTAACATGTTTCGGGAGACTGGTTTCTCTCGTTGTCATACGTCAATTAGGGAAAATGTTAACATTTGTGAATATCAAGGTTTGGAGAAGAGGGGGTAGATTATGCGTAATCATTCGCACGTTTGCCATTTTTCTGATTTGACGTTTGACAACGGGAGAAACCAATCTCTCGAAACAGGTAACAGAAATAAATACAATTAATTTTTCTGAACTTACGCACTTTCATATTGTCTATTGAATTCACCATTATGTCGGATAGATCTCATCCATTTCCTCACCATATTGCTGTTTACGTGAGGTGTTTTGCGCTTCAACCTCCTTCCAGAGATGGAACTTGTGTAGAACTTTGGCACAAACCGATTCTAATGTTGCATAAAGACGGCTTAGATTGTCGCATTGTCTCTTTCCTAACGGTGCGATAGGTCGGTATTTGAGTCCGTATAAAAGCCAAGATTTTGAATGCTGATTTTCAAGAAAGACAGGACCCCTTCCCGCTTGAAAGATTGGTGCACTCTGTTCCTTTTATTTGGTTCTGCACTCGACTAAACGAAAATCACCAGTGATTTATAAAGACCTGAATTTACTAATACTGTTCAAGCGAAGGTCTCTCGTATACAAATTTAGTAATGCAACCCTTATAAAGAACAATGCCCACCTTTACAGAGCAAGTAATATGTTGTTTTATTTTTCATCTCATATTCCAATAACTGTGGTCCCAAATTAATTACTTACCCCTATCCTGAACCCAACCACTAACCCTAACGTGGTACAATAGGAATGTTAGCATTGATAAAGAATGAGATGCAGCAGTAAAGGGTCCGTCTATTAAAAGACAACTCTCATTTGGAGTGTACGGCTGGTGACGAAGTCCCGATTTCCTCCCGCGTGCGTCAACTAAATGATCGCTGCAAGCCTCGAGTCTGGGCGAGACCAAGACTTTATTTTTACGAGATTTTTGACTGCTCCTTTAGCTGGATGCAAGTCCATCGAAGGATTATTTCCACCTCAATCACACAGCTTGGAGTGTGCTCAGTTATGAGATGCAGAAATAAAACAGTATTACTTGCTCTAAATGAGGGTCCTCTCTTCTTCTTATCGACTTGTACCTAAAACTTATTTTAGTTTGGTACAGACCTACCTTCGGAATTCTTTAATCCAGTTAAAGTAAATGTCTTCCATCTCGTATTAATAGGGATTACTCTTTTATCCTTTAATCATAATCCCTTTCGTTCCCCTTTTTACAACTTCTCCCTCGGGCCAAAGGCAACAACCCCTATTATTAAAAAAGTGAATTGATAACATGAGGTGAATAAAAAGGGCAGACCCCCAACCTTCAACCCACGGGCACTTGACAGTGACCCAGATTTTAAAAACCTGACCCTGAAATCTAAAAGTTTTGTCGACTCTGACTGCGACGCAATGGAAGTGAGGGGTTGATCAGAAAAATCTAAAAGTGTTTGCAGTTCTCAAAATAACCCAGACCTGGTCAGAGAAGAGATAAAATATAAACAGTAAAGCAAATGATATTGAATCCGGGGGTAAAGTACCAAAAAGGTCAAGTTAGAGAGGCTTGGTCAAAATACAGATATATGATAAATCGCATTTCTAAGAGATTTATGAATCCTCAAGTTCGGAGATATTCTTCGGGGGTGGGCTGACTATTTCAACTTCCGGGGCCCAATGGTTCTCGAAGTAATCCAGATGTTGGCTTAGTTAGAGACAATGGAAATAATGACGGTATTATGATAACCAGTTATCAAGTAAAATTGATTGCTGGGGGGGGGGAATTGGCCCCACCTGGAAGGAATTGGCCCCGCCTGAGAAGCATGCAACTTGCACATGAGAGAATCATGCTCAACCTTACATGGAGAGATCAAGAGACAGCATAGTATGTAAGAAAGAAAACGGGTGTCCATGACATTATGGAAACTATTAAAAAACTGAAATGGCAATGGGCAGACCATATTGCAAGAATGAAAGACAACCGATGGATATCACGTCTCACGACATAGATCCCCAGAGATCACATAAGAAACCGAGGCCGACAGAACACAAGACGAAGAGATGAACTCGACAGATTCAGGAAATACTGGCTCCGCGACGCCCATAATAGATTATTGTGGCTAATCCTGGGGAAGGTCTATGTCCAACGACGGACGTTAAAAGACTGATGATGATGATCGCCTACGTATATTTCTAAGGGAAATTTAAGGATTCACTAATTTGATGAAAGCGGAAGTGTAGATTAATTAAGTCAGCACAATTTCAAATTTACTAGCTGGGAGGGGAAAATCAATCATAAACCCCCAGCCATCAGCCCCACACACAGAGGGAGCCAATCATTATATAAGTCAGCCATTTTCGAGAAGCCATGGAGAAGCCACCGGGATATTGTAGGGAAATCCACGGTCATTTGTCACCAAGAAGAGTCCCGACCCCCAAAAGACTAGTTCCGACTCTCGAACTTTATTGAAGCTATACAAATAGATATACCAAGAGACATCAAGTAGATAACCCGAAAGACAGACAGATAATCATTCCATAGTGTCCTCACCTGCACTGGCGTATATTATGACTAGTCACCCTGAATATATACTGACGTAAACTTGTTGCATATCATGCACCCCGTGTCGATTCTTCATTTTCAATTTGTGACACCCTGGGTGGTTTTTGTTCCAACGCCACAGAAGCTTTAGCCGATAGTTGCACTCCCTCGGATATGAACACAATGTGGGCGAGGCGGAAGCGACTAGAAGCAGACGGCACAGCCAACAGTCAACTACAGCCTGACCAGCGTTGCACTTCACCAACCGGCGAAGGGCAGCAGAGACCAGTCCGGTGGTTGGCGTCATCTGATAAGTAACAGCCAATGAAGCCAAACACATTTCTTGGGGCCCATTTATTTTTGTATCGAATCACCATAGCCCCACAAATGGTCCGCTCGATCAACCATCCAAGTGGCTTACAGATTCCTCTCTCTTTGATCGTGTATGTGTGTGTATGTCCGGGCGCTGCTGGTCATATTTTGGGGGCTACAACATTGAAAATTTGCATGTGTACACCATTAGACACCATCTAAATTTTGTTATATCCAAAAAGTGCTTAAGTATCTCCATGGTCATTTTGGTCAATGTCCCAATCTTTGGCTGTTATTTTATTTATTTATTTATTTATTTTTAATAATTTTAGAGAAAATATCTATTATTTAAAATGATTATTTCTGGTATACATACAAACTACGGTGATTCATTTATGCGAGGTACGAATATTCATCTATTGCATTCAAACGAATCTAAACAAAAATGAAATATTCATAAGATTGTTTTGTTTGATTTAACGTAAAGTTCTTTGTGGAGCAATAACCTATACTTGTATGTATCATGACAAATCGTCAAAAAAAATGAAACATTTTGGAGGAGGGACCCTAACATCTTAGGGTCCTCTACAACAGTACTGTTTGGAGTACCTCAAGTAGAGCCCTGGTAGCAGCGATATTAGAGATTTAAAAATTTGTCAAAGGATGTTTAATCGATAGGCTTTTCGCCCACAGACCCCCCAAAAAGGTTTTTGACAAAACGTCCGTCAACGAAACATTCATCGACGAAACGTCGAAAAAATTCATATACTTGGTTACTCACTCATATAGTCGTTCACTTACACATGCTATATAGCCATATTAATTCTGATACTAATCAATAAGGTGTTAAAAGAAAAAAAGATGTTACTGCTACTAGCAATAATAAAACTAATATTAAAAAACAAAACAAAAAACAACTGCGTCTCTTGACTGTGATGCCACTTACCTACATTGTGTATTAGATATGTCTTCTATCTAAACATTCGCCTGTCTCTTATCTTATTAATCTTCCATCTAAATCCCAACTCATTTATACACTGTCCATCAACATACAATAACAAACGCTCACAGCCACACGCATACTCAATCATTCACATTTATACACTTAACCACACCATTATAATCATCCCTTCACACGCTCACACAAACGCTCACCTCTACATACACTCATACATACACTTACACATTCATTCACACTCTCGTACATACATTCACTCTCACAAACTCTCACTTACACACTACACAGTGACTCACTTACATACACACATATTTGTACACGCTCACTCACAAATACATTCATGCATTCACTTTCATACACACACGTTTAATCATATATATATATATATATATATATATATATATATATATATATATATATATATATATTGAACACACACATACACACATTCACTCACATGCAATTATTCACTTACACACAATTATTCAGACTATACACGCATACATTCACTCACACTTACACACACTCGCAAAGATATACAATTCCACACACACTCACTAATGTACAATTACGTACACGCATCCACCTGAATGACGGAAAAAACCGTTGAAATATGAATGAAAATCAACTTCAATTCATTATACAATGAGATTTGGCATAGAAATGCAGTAGAAAGACTACTATCCATAAAGTTTTTGTCCCCTCCCTCTGGACGTGGGTGGGGGCATCTTCAAACACCCCACCCATCGTCCGGCTAAGCTCCTGTGCTTACCTGGGTATACCAACCAAAGGGAGAAGAGCAGGCTTTGTTGGTTGCATGTATCAGCTGTTTCGTAACGCTATTGTAACTCCGTACAGCACCACACCAATATATATCATGGTTATACTCCCAGGCCCCTATGTACCCCATTGACAGGTGCAGCTGAACCCTTCGAGAAGTGCAAGTGCACTTCTGGTGATATATGTACCCTAGGTTGGGAACCCAGAAAATGTAGCAAGTCCACATCTTTTTAAAAGCTTAGCCGTTGTCCGTAACAAAAGCGATAAGAAGTTTTGAAGAATTTTCGGTTAGGAGCTATGGGAGTCTGTCTCGGGGTCTGGTTGATAAGGAAAAGAAACGGTTTCACCTTTATTTATCTTATGATAAGAACGCACCAACTGAATGTAAATGGTTTGAATTTAAAAATAAAGAAACCTAGAGAGAAGTCCGTCCTAACGGAAAAAGGTTAACCTGTCAGACTTGTCTCTACGAAGGTTGACAGGACTTGTTCTCACTTGATCCCCTCAGAAAGCCACTAGTTACTGCCGGTGATAAAACTCAATGAAAAAATACTGATGAGTGTGCTGGGTTATCGAGGAGACGTTCTGCCACATGATCCCCGTGAGAGCTGGGAATATGTGAAAATTCAAATTGTAAAAAACGCTAAGAGGAGACTAGCTGTGACTTGGACTCGGCGACGGAAACCAAATATACCCTTAGGTGAAAGGTCCCCCACCCTAAAAGCCGTGCCATTGTTCATAATGCAAGTGAAAAAGAATTCGGGAGAATTTTCGGTTAGAAGCTGATATGGGAATTCATAGGCTTGGCCGAACGATAACGAAAGAAAACGGTAGCAACATTTTTATCCCGATTAGAATGCATAAATGGTTTAAATAAAAATCCCTTCCCACAAAATCAAGAAAGCAGAAGAAAATATCACAACGGAAAAAAAGATCATCAACTTATTTATTCAACATTTAAGCCCCCAAACGTTATAATGAAGGATAGGGTAAACCCCACATCGAAGTCAAAAAAGCCATCAGTAACAATTTGTTATAACTAGAAATAGTTTTGCCATGCAAAAAATGACGGTAGTATTTAGATAATTTTGAAATGGCACCGTAAAAATGTCGCTCTATATTTTCTTGTTTACAGTCAACCGGATTTAACCTGAATTTCTTAAGAATTTGCAAAAAGAAAAAAAATAAAGATAAAATAAGTAAGGGGGATTACTCTATTTATTAGCATTTAATTATTATCTCCCCTGACGAATGTTACAGACAGAAAACACGTTTCACATTATATAAATCAATAATTGAATTACATCAGAAAAAGGAAAAACTATTTGTACCCAACTGCATAGAAGTCAGATTCGACTTGGAAGAGTGACGCAACGCAGTTTCCTTTTCTCTCCATGACCTTATGCAAACGTAAGTTTTCGGATACTGATTTTCTGGGCAATCAGGCGCCCCTTCTTGGAATATAGGCGCAACAAAATCTTCCTAAACCCCACTCATGGTCTTGTACCGTTATTTCTTCCCCACTAGTGTTAGAGGCTGGTGTTCGAGACTAGGCTAAAAGATAGGCTTTCGAATGGGTGTTTGGCGCGATACAATCTTACTATCCATCATTCTCTTCGTCCTAGTATTATTATACCTTATGCTGGACAATGCTAAGCTTAATTGTTAAAAAGATAAATCCACACAAAAAGTTTGTAACGTATGATCTTAACTTTCTTTTCAGTTTGAATTTAAATGCGTTCAACCTTAATGAAGAAACATAATGAAAGGAATCCTAACGGAAAAAAACGTCATACTCGGTACATCAAGTAGCTTTTAAACATTACAGACTTTTATACGGTTGGGGACAATTATTATTCTCTTTCCACCCTGATGTAATTATGTTCCCAATATAGCAACAAATTGTTACTAATGGGTCGGGGATGGTGACGTCATTACAACATTTTGGGGCTTCATAAATACCCCACGCATATACAGCCAGCGAATTTACAGAGAGAGAGAGAGATAGAGAGAGAGAGAGAGAGAGACAGACAGACAGACAGACAGACAGACAGACAGAGACATACAGAGAGAGACAAATAGACAGACAGAGATTGGGATGGAGGGGAGACAGCCAGTTTTGTTCATTATCTATCCATGATTTTTGAAAATTTGGACCTTTTTTTAGTGATCACTGCCCAACTAAAGGTGTACTGTCAGAGAACATTTGCAGCATTACGGTTTCTATTGGGTGACAAACCAGACCTATCTATCTATCTATCTATCTATTGGAAAAATTTCACACCGCGCTCATTCGATGTCAAGAATGGCGTATAAATAAAGAGAAACCAGAAAATCCAAGAAAGAAAAAACAAAAGTAAATTAATTGCATTGTTCATGCTCCACTCTCTAATTTTTCGACGGATCGCATATCGGCGTAACGTCACGTGACCAGCTATCTAATTTCCTGTCAATACATCTATCTCAGTCTGATCATGTCTATCTATCTATCTATCTGGCGCTAAACAATCTTACTGTTTCACTACTCTCTCCTCCCTTATAGCTGGCCTTGTACCAGACGAAGCACCGTGCTTACGCGTAAGTTGTTAATAGAAAGTTTTTACAAAAGTTCGTCGCAGATGTGACGTCATGTAGGTCACGTGACGCCACTTAAACCACGCCCCTTCGTGGCGGTTATTTCAAAAAATATTTTCCTCTTCATTCACGTCCAACTTTTCCTCGTCTACGGACGTACAAACGATTACTCAGACTGATTTCTCTACAATTTTACCGAGACCCTAAAGAAAAGACAGAAATCCTCACTTGAAGTTATAACAACAGTAACAGCCAGCAAGATAAAATCGTCCACGATCCTTTGAAAACAAACCTGCTCAACTTCGTTATTCTTTTACACGGTCATTTCTTACTCCCTTTTTTTAGAGACTCCAAGAAGCAACCCCGGAAAAATGAATACTGTCCGAAGATCTTTCCGTACCCGGAAATATTTGTCTCTCCAAGATAAAGAAAACAGATGGTTGTCCACCCCTGAATATGTGAAGAGACGTCCCGAGATTGAAAACATAATGGAAGAAGAGGGTAGTTGTAGCGAGTGCGCCGGTCGTGAAGGGTTAAAAGTCACTGGTCAACCCCAAGTTCGGAGACAACCCAACCGAAGGACATCCATGATTTCAACCCGTGGATCTTCAAATAATTGTGCTAATTCAACCTCATTTAATCGTTCCATGTCCGTTGGGAATGGACAGCGACGGCTATCTAAATCGGCTAGTGTTCGACTAACAGTGATAGATGCGGTGGACACTCTTCGAAGGGTAACTTGAATTTCATTCTTCTTTTTAAATTTTAGTTCGAAAGGGATCATCATTATTAATTTATTATATATATATATATATATATATGTGTGTGTGTATGTAATTTATTGATTTATCTCTTTCTTATTACTTCGTTGGGTTTTTTAAATTATTTAAAAAAAAAAAATTATTATTTAATTTTTTTAATTAGTAGGGTAGTGGGGGGGCGTACTAGACTACTACGCTAAGACTTAAAAAGCCAGGGTTTTGAATGCCGATTTCCGAGAGAGGAAACTTCCACTTGGAAGATTGGCGTAACACAATCTTCGTACCCCTTTGTGCCGTAGGCTTAATCTAGGTGAAAAAAAGCCAGGGTATTGAATGCCGAATTGCAGGGCCAGTAGACTCTTCCCACTTGGAACATTGGCGCAGCATAGTCTTTCGAGCTTAGTAATATAACATTACCTCAGAGCAATTTTTAAATTTGAGGTGATCATGTTTGATTTTTGAATTCCCAATTTCAAAATTGCTGGTTGCCGGACACTAACCTGAAGCCAGACAAACGAACAATTTCGCTTAGTATTCAAGCAACTAACAACTTTCTTTTTAACACTGTCACTTTTGGTAGGTCTTCGTGGAGTTTAAAGGGTGAAAAGGCTTTAAGGATCCTCAAGTTTCGTTGGAAGCGTCTGAAAAAAAGTTTTTAAAAATTGTCCTGAAAAGTTTTGTTTAAAAAAAAAAGAAGGTAATCTTTATTTATTCGGTACTAAATCACCTAGCATAAAGATTGTCATAGTGCTTAATTTCTTCATTTTTTATAACCGTTTTTTGTCATAAGGAAATGAAATTGAAAAAATCTTTATGTTGGGCAAAGTACCGAATATGTAAGGATTACTCAAAATGAAAATCGAATTTGAAAGTTGATTACTTTTTATTACAAATATTGCTCCTTTTTTCTTTTTCTTTTTTATTATTCTGTACATACGATCGGATACTTGTAAAATTTTCCCTTGAAAACAGTAGCCATGTTTACTCTCGTAAAATCTGTGGAAAAGAGAAATGGACATTTACAAAAGCGGAATTGTTTTATTCATTAAAAATGAAATAATTAATATCTATTTGTGTAGATAGTTTTATTTCATTTATAATTTCTTTTAATTCAAAATTTGTTAGACAATCGTTTTTCAATTATATTATAACAAATAATCTCTCACTTGTTGGCTGAGGCAGCTGTGTGTCAAGATTTTGAATGCAGATTCTTAAGCCAAACAGACTCTTGTAAAGCTGTCTGTGACTAAATACTGGCTCTGGCAAATATACAAGGTCTCTCCAGAGGGTATCCAGTCATATTCTGTATTAACGGAAAAGTAGCCTAACTAGGGCAATGATGCCCCCTTCAGATCTTACACAAATACCCTAGCTTCTTTTCCACTCTTCCAAAAAAGACTGTAAAGTCCTCTTTCGAGATCGCCACCAGCTGACTTGTCAAATTCTCTCTTAATCTCCTCTGAGATCTTTTTAGAAAATGTCTGAAGTGGTTAGGAGACAAATCTGGATTGAAGGGCTGGAGCTGATAGACCTGTGTGGTGTGAGGTTTTGCAAAGATTCCTGCATGAGACTTGAAGAATGTGAAGGCTTGGTTATTGTAAACGATGGTCATACAGTAGGCATTAAATAAGCTCACTCTATGGCATCTCACTTTCAACTAAGTAACTTCACGGAAGAGTGTCTGTATGGTAAGGCCGATTGTTATTGCTTAACAAGTTACATCAGGGCTCATCTCGAGATATTCAAAATGGCTGGGTACTCTTCAGACAGACCTTGTAGAGTTTATCCATTTTCAGATCCATGGGTAGTATCCTTTAAGGGGGGTGTATTTTGGCCTGTATATGTTGATATTTCCTATGGATGGAGGCAAACATCCCTTCAGAATACTCAGTGTTGAATACTTTAAATATAGACTTTAAAGTTGCCTGAATTTCTTAAATGAAGTTTTTTTATTAATTTTTGCACTAATTTTTTTATCTCAAGCATTTAGGTTGTTAATCTAAAACCTTGAAAATAAGCAGTGTGAATCCGACATGAAGAATTTCTGTCTGAATATCAGAGACTAGGAATTAATTTTTATATCTTGATTTATTCAGACTGTTATCCTCATATTAGTAGTTTTTTATATTCACGTTTCAGCTGCTGTATCCTTCAGCTTTCTTCACATGCCTGTTGTATTTTTTGTCTAGTCATTCCCAAAGATAAATTCACAAGTAACCAAAGAATTAACCAATATGAGATATCCCCTAGCATGAACATCAGAATGAGAACACTCTACTCCTGTGGATTGAATAAAGGATTCAGTCTGAAATTCAGACAATGTTACCGAATATGATGGGTATCTGAAGAAGGTTGCAGGATTCTGTGATTGAAATATGAATGTATAAAAGACCAACATTTAGAATTTATCAGGGTATAAAAAATAAAGGAGTACCCTTCGACAAGACTTGAGCATATCCTGGGATGGTCAGACAGTAAACTTTCTGGTAGACTAATGACTTGAAATAACCACAGAATCAAGCAACATAAAAATATACGTACAGCTGGTGACACATTGGTCTGCTCAAAAATGTATGTATCTTAAAGTAATTATTAGTACTCTAGAGTACAAGATAGTTTTCAGCATATTTATTCATTTTGGTGAACATTTCAAGATATTCCATTTTTTCCTGTGAACTTCGGGTTTATTATTAACTGTACAAATAGTCATCATCGCAGATTAGAAGTAGTGCAGTCTGATTTGATCAGAATGAACATTTAATTTAAATGACTGATAGCACCTGGATTTTTTGACCCATTTGGAAATAAGGGGGACTACTCTATGATTAGCATTTGATAGTTATACCTTGTCCCTACTGAGAAATCTGTTCATTGTAGAGTTGTGGGCAGATCCAGTAGCAAATCACCTAGATTTTTCTTGCATTCATTAACCTAGTGCATTTTATGGGTGCCATTATTTGAGATATATAGCTACAATGCACTGTTTTGGCTAATCAAAGACCACAAACAAATAGAATGAGAACTTGAGTTTTATACAGGTGTGGTTAGTCATTCAATAGAAATCATTATGTGCACAAGATCTTTTGGGAGGTGACCGATGAATAAGTTACTTCTCTCAGTTTTGGGCAGTGGTCACTAAAACAAAGAACAAGTGTGACTGCTGCTGGACATGAACTAAGGGACCAATTTAGAATCAATTTATTTTGAAAATGGAACCCCAACTAAAAAACCTATTCTGGGAGGGGGTATGATTTGAGAAAAATGATAGAAACTTTTTTTTTTTTTTTTTTCAGATAATAAAGAGTAAATGTTTAAGTTTTTAGCCCTTATTCATACATAATTACATAGCCAACTAGCCAAACCTACTTTAAAACTGAAGAAATCTGTGTTGACAGTTTTGTTTGACAGTTTGTAATAGATAGATGTGTGGGTGGAAATATAAGTTATGAGTCAGTGTGACCTGTATACAAATAGGTGGGTTAGAATAACTGGGCAACCATACGCCTCCAGGCCAAATCTGGCCGGCAGCAATGTTTTTTGTGGCCCATGGCCAACCTAGGCATTTATTTTAACTCTACGATTTTTCTCAAAATTCAATTTTATAAGTTCAACAGGTGTCTTCGCTCTGTCCGTCAGTTGGTTGGTAGGTCTGTCACCATATTGTTTCACAACTGTTTCAAGTTAGATTTGCTTGAAACTTGACAGGTGTCCTGTGATGAGAGGCTTCTTTTTAAAATCTCCCATTCCAGGTCACATAATCTAGCAATAAGAGTGTTAATCTTGGTTTTAAAGTTGATTTCTCTCATCTGTTTTGAATCAGATTTATTTGAAACTTGATAGAAAGGGGTTCCTTAATAAAATGCTTCTTACCTGAAATTATCTTCCACACACTGTCACTTGATCTGGTAATAATAGCGTTTGAACCTCATAGTGGACACTTTTTGGTTCTTGTTTTCGTAAAATTACTATTGTTTTGGTTTCACAAATCAATTATATAATAATTGAATTTCATATGTTTGTCTTGAATAGAAATTAAGTATGCTTTCTGTAAGATGATCAACATTTTTGAAGTGAATGTGAGGCCTGAATCAAGATTAAGAATGTCTTTCGCGGTCTACTAAATCAAAAAAGTTGTCCATGTCTGCAGACATAAATGCATTGATTGAATTCAGTGAAATTTTAGTAGGAACGTCATAAATAAAATGAAAAGCATGTTAGCCCAAACCTGTCTTCTTGCTCATGAAAAAAACAAAACCAGTCTGGTTAGTCACTCAATAAAAACCGTCATGAGTAACATCTTTTGTCAGCATGCAGTGTTGGGCTGATCAATAACTAAGTTACTCCTTTTGCTTTTTCTCGAGCGGTGATCCTAAAAGAAGTCTGATTTAAAGAAAAAAAAAACGAATAAATAAACTAGTGTGAACACTGCTGGACTAAAACTAAGTGACCAATTTAGTATAAACTTACCTTGTAAATTGCCCCCCCCCTCTTGAAAACCTATTTAAAACATCAGTGTGGCCTGTATGTGTGATATATACGCGCATAGCCAGCTGAACCAACTTGAAAACTGGAGAAACCTTTTTTAATGCTGACAGCTTTGGCAGACAGTTTCTAAAAATCTTTTGAACAAAAGTGGGACATTAAATTTTTTTTTATTCTCCATGAATACAAATGTGAGGATTAAAACTTTTGTTTGGTCACAGCATTCACAAACCAGTTGGACGTGTTGAAAAATGAAAGTGGGACATCTTTTTTGACTAGTCTACTCACAACTATTTACTATTTATAGATATATACGCTTATGAACCAAAAAATTATGACCACCTGCCTAATAAGGTGTTTGGTGCCCATGTGCCAGCTAAATAGCTCTTGCCTGATCAAATATGGACCATAAAAGACCTCTGAAGGTTTCTGCTGGGATTTGGTGCCAAGATATTGACAGCGGGTTATTTTACCGCTCCATATTACTTGGTGGAGATACTGCTGAGTGGACTTGTTCGTTCATCATATCTTATAAGTATTCAATGTGATTGAGATTTGGGGAGTTTAGTGGCCAAGGCAACACAGTAAAATCTTCCTATTCCTGAAACCATTCCCATACAACTCCTACAGTATGGCTAGGCACATTATCCTGCTGAAAGATGCTACTGTCATAATCAAAAACTGTGCCACAGCAGCCCTTCTATTAGTTCATATTCAATGGGAAAGTCACTTCACTTCTTGTGTTGATGATTCTTGGCCACGCAATATCTTGTTAGCAGTCGTATTTTTCCTTTCTTCAACCACAGTTGGACACAGGGCATTTGTCAGGTTTTTAAGAATTCCTCTTCAAAATAAGGTTTTAGTGGAAGGTTTGTTTAACAATGTAAAGCAGTGGTTTTAAAACTGGAGTCTGTGGGTCTATCAAATTATGCTCGGATGTTCTGCAGCAGTATTATATCTTAACTGGACATTGCAAATCTAATAGCAAAGAAACATGGCCCATTGCACAGCTTTGAAAAGATATTATTGTATACAGACCTATGCTATATATTAGAATTCAAATAAATGTAATCCATTTTAAATAAGGATGATTTTTAATGATCAAAGATTGCTTTTTATTGTAGTTCATTAATCAGTCTAAAAATACTAAAGATAAGGTCTCGCCAGAACATTTCCTTTATAGAGGGATCCTTGAGTTTTCAAAGTTTCCGAACAACTGATCTAAAGTTATGCTAAAATGGTCACTTACTATGTTTACTATCTTACTAATGCAGATGGACAAACATTTGGTGATTTACAAGAAGACTAGCTGAAAACCTGCCCTACCAATGTAATTTTTACCCAGTGTTGATAAATGTGCCTAATTATATTTGCAATCGTGATTAGAATATAGTTCATGTTTTTAAATGAATATCTTGAGTGTTGGGGCTGGGGTCAGTGAAGAGGGGGTAATACATATGAGGGGGTCAGTGTTCAAAGGGTAATGGTAAGTATCTATTTCTCTACACAAAAGATTAGATATAAAACCTGATGCAGTATCATTTCTTTTATCTGGGTATTCTGAAAAAAAAACCCCGAAACAAACAAAAAAAAAACACCCTAAGTGTCTCAGGTCACTAGAGATATTAGGGAAATATGCTGACTCTCTTACATCCAATGGGGAGGTGATGTGCAGATATGAATCTCCAGTGCCTAGTTGAAGAAATTAGAGCTTACAGGTTCTAGATGATCTCATGAGAACACCACTTTCTATGTGGTACACTAACAATAATCCTGACTGTTACTCTGATAACTCCAGAAAATTTAATAAGAAACTGAAGAGGAAATGAGTGCGGCCAGATTGCAATCTCTATAGTAACACAAGTACCTTAAGTAGATCAAGGACTCCATACTTTTGGAGTTGTGCCAGACTGCAACGAATCTCCATGAGACCCTCAAAAGAAGAAGAAATCAAGCGAAGAATCACACTAGGATGGCAAGCCTTTGGCAGAGCTAGCTCAACCTTCAAAAATAATAAGATCCCATTAATCCTAAAGAGAAGGGTGTATAACCAATGCATCCTCCCAATAGTCACTTATGGAGCTGAAACATGGAACTTAACCAAGAGACAGACCCGCAAGCTGAGAACCATGCAACGTGCACATGAAAGAATAATGCTGGGCCTCACATGGAGAGACCACAAAACAGCACAGCACATCCGGGAAAAGACAAGAGTTAGAGACATCATAGAATCCATAAAAAATCTCAAATGGCGGTGGGCTGGCCATGTTGCAAGAATGGCTGACAATCGATGGACATCACGACTCACAACATGAATTCCCCGAGACCATATGCGCAACCGAGGCCGGCAAAATGTTAGATGGAGAGACGAGCTAGACAAGTTCAGGAAGTACTGGCTCCGTGACGCCCATGATAGAGAAGTGTGGCAAATCCTGGGGAAGGTCTATGTCCAACGACGGACGCTAAAAGACTGATGATGATGATGATGATGATCTGAGCTTAGTAAATAACTGATGCGCCTCGCCATGGAGCAATAGTTACCAGGCTAGTCTCACTATCCATGACTCTTGTAGCAAAGTTTGTCCAAACTGGTGCTCTGCACTTGTGGTCTTGTGCCAGACGAAGCTAAACTAAAGCTTTATAGCTCCTTTCTAAATTATCAAACTTGGAACAATCGTAGCCCACAGTTTGATAACCACTGCCTTAGTCCTTCCCATATCATCTGAGTTGAGTTCAGAGGGACGTGTGACATTTGTTGAGAGTGGTCTGATTCGATCGGAAAGGCTGGGGGTGGGGGGAGGAACAGTCGGCGGTGAGAGGAGACTTGTAGACTAATAGGCCGTCTGTACTTTACTACTACTCTCAGTATTCTTTCAAAATCAGCTGCAACGGTTTTTCCAGTTATCCGTCCCTACCCCAAGGCCCCACCCCCCAAAGAGGATGTTAGGTTTTTTTATTTTTTATTTTTCTTCCTATCAAATCCTACAACCGTTAAAAAGGAAGGATGAAAAGAAAGGGAAAAAAAGCGAAACAATTAGCTTGTTCACCATTCTAACTGCTTCTTGTTACAACTCCCGTTCCTCGTCTCCCCTGGGTTTTCTGCGCTTCTTATCAGGGAAAGGAAGTGGCCCTGGGGGAGATAGTGAAGGTTCCGTCGCTACTTTTAGCCAATCTTTAACGAGGAGGCAAGATTTGAAGGCACCATTTAAATATGATGGTCCGCTTTGAATTGCATACTACTAACGCCACAAGTGAGCATATGAATGCTTTTCCCCTTGTTATGAATTTATTTCCTGTTACGTTTTGAACGTTGTTTTAATAATGTTTTCATTTTTTTTTTCTGGTTTGATTTTTAAAACATCTTCTTTTCTAAAAAAAAAAAAAAAAAAAAAAAAAAAAATCTTTCGACGACGTTTTGAAAA
Source organism: Thysanoteuthis rhombus (assembly GCA_963457665.1). NCBI lineage: Eukaryota > Metazoa > Mollusca > Cephalopoda > Oegopsida > Thysanoteuthidae > Thysanoteuthis > Thysanoteuthis major. Next base: position 21,666,044 of record OY735242.1, on the reverse strand, counting down.
TAATATTCTAAAATTTCATCCTCCACCCCTGACAAGAATTAAGGCACGGATATGTAGGGGAGGTGGTCCCCATTGTGAATAGCTGTAAAGTTTCACAAGCTCACTCACTCGATGCTAAAAACGGCGCACAAATAAAAAAGAATTAAGGATAGACAGAAGCAAATCAGGATGGGTAGGGGTTTGAACAGGGGCGATTTTTTTCTCACTCCGTCTAATTACACAATAGATATAATAGATGTTTGTTTTTAAGGTCAATTTGTGATTCTTTGAGATTATTTGGGTTTTTATTCATAAAATTCATTTATCCATAAGTTAAAAACTTTTTAGAATTTTTCGACAGATCGCATTCCTACGTCACGTCAGCCCTGAATCCCAACCGGGACCACTTTCCCTACATTATATCATAATTAAAAACACTCCAAGAAACAAATCGATTTTTCACCCTACATTAACCCTCCCCATACGTACACCTAACAGAGAAAATAACACGATTCATAATATGTATACTATAAGTATTTACTATTCTTTGTTTTATACAAAGCCACAGGTGTAGGATACCAGGTGATGATTACACTTACTACATTAGTCAACTAGTTAAAATAAATTATCCATACATTTTATGCTACTGTGTGTTGCGATGTAAACAAGTTCTTCTCTCAAAAGCTGATTAGGGAAAGGGAGACTTATGTAGCCAGCAGCTAAAGTACGACTGACTGCTGTAGCTGTCTGAGTGTGAATTAGGTAGGAAAACATGTTTTACTCTTTTTCCTCTCTATAAAGCTGATGAAAGAGAGGGAGAGTGAGACTTGTGTGGCTATAAGTGTTAAGAAATATTCTAAAATATTAATCTATCCATAGATAATATGAATCCTGTTTATTTCTGACTGATGCTATCCTATTTCATATCGTATATTTTCTCGTGTGTCTGTGTCAATGAGAGTGAATGGTTTCAACCTTATTATCTACCCAAACAAAATAAATATTGATTCAAACATCTTACTCCACTTTCAATGGGAACAAACAGAAAAAAAACAATTACAAAGCCCAACAGGTGAGGCCAATTTGTAAAAACAATTGTTTTTTACGGAGAAAACTAGAATGCTTCAAGAGAGGTGCATGCTTCTGCTAATGCCTTATACCAAAGCTTTTTGAACTTTTTTCATCGGTGACTCACCTTTGGAAAAATCAGTTATTTTTTTTTGTTGTTTTTTTTTCCCCGACATATTGCATAAGTTTTGTTAGCCAAACCAATTATATAACATCATCCCAGCAATTTAAATGACTCAGGGAACGTATCTTCTGGAGTATATACAAAATCATACTCAATTTTGCAACGCACCAAGAGATTATTAGTGACACACTAAAGTGTTGCGACACAGAGTGTGACGAGCTCTGCCTCACGCTAACTAAAAATTGAATGAAAATGGATATTAAAAATTAAATATTAAAAATTAATTTGAATCCTAGAACTAAACAGTCGGCTGAAATAGCTAGTGAGTTTTGATTTTTACTTAAGTACTATACCATTGGTTCTTTTGACCAAAATATATTGAAAAGTGAGGGCGTTAGATACACACACAAACTTCTATCAAGATGCCGATTGTTTATTAGCTTATGCATAAGTCTATAGACTCCCAAGCGGCTGCACCCTATGGGCTGCTAATTTGTCTATAATTTGACTGAATTAGCATAGGATAGGTGGTGCTGACTTTTGAGGTTCCTATAGGTAGATTTAGGATTGAAACTACTTTTTATGCAATTATTTGTAGGCTTCCATTTAAAGATTTGATTACTTCTTCAAAAAATCTGTGCAAGCGCCAATGGCCATGTGGGTAGAAACATGGAAAATGAAGGTTCAATCTCTGGTGGAGAAAACTTTTTGAAAAATTTTCTTTCAATTCTATGTTCTTTCATACTATTCGATCTTTAAACTTTTCACAAAATTTGTCAGTTTTGAGAGAAAAGTTTTTAGAGGGGGGCTTCTATTTACAGAGTGACTATAATATTAAACTGGACCCTTACTTTTCATTCGTTGTTGGAACCATGGGTGTGAACTTCTCTTTCTCTCCATGCTTATGTCAGTTTGGCAGTATTTTTAAAAAAAAGAAATTTGACCCTGACACTACAACAAAACATGTTTTTTCTTTGAATAAAAGCCTTAAAGCTAGTCCCAACCCAAACAACAATTAAATATGGACACTATTCATATCTGATGGTTTGCTTTGATATGCTAAATACTAAAGGCAAAAGTAAGCAGTTTTGAGAAAAAATAATTTTTTAAGGTTTTAGTATGAGTTAAATGGATCTGCCTAAGGGTGTGCAAAGTGTGAGGGTGTGCAAATTTTTCTGAAATCTCTATAAAATATAATTTTTTTAGCTAGTATATGTAAATCGGGCATGCACGTTTTAACGCTTTGTCCTTGATATGAGTAAGTTTAGTTTTTACACAAATTGATGACTAACAATTTTGTAATAACTTTTGTAAAACTCAATCCATTTTGATAAAATTCATGTCATCTTATAGAGACCTTTGTGAATAAACATTTTAATTATACCAACTTATGAAAATTGCTCTGAAAATAGTTGAATAAAAAATTTTAGGGAATTTTTTACTTCAAATTTGATATGCACGCCTAAACCATAGAAGTTAATTACTCTAAGAAGATGAGGATTCTCCGATTTGTAAATATGTAAGAAGTTTAGTGTTATAAATATGAAAGATTTCAAAAGTCAGGCACCAGTGATTTATATTCCAAAATAAATTATCTCTAATACATATGTCACTGCAGTTCAGTTGGTTTGTGCATTAATTTGTAATTGAAAGATTGGTAGTTCAAATACTACTTTGAAGAAGAAAAAAATACAAATTATAGTTGAAGACATTGTCTGTACACATTGATATTAAAGAAAAGAGGAACCGTACAAAAAATGCATACCTGCATAATGTGCTAATGACTGGAGTAGCTTATTCATTGATCACCCTCAGTACAACATGCTGCCAAAAGACATTGCTCACACAACAGTTTTTATTGAGTCACTAACCAGACCTTTTCTTTCATCCTTTCCTTTCCTTTCATTTCTTTCTTTCCTTTCATTTCTTTTTTATGGATTTGTTTCTATGTTTGCTTCCTTTCTTTTTCCTACTATGTCTTTTCTTTCTTTTATCCTTTCTTATTGTATGACTTTATTTCTTTCTATCTTTCTTCCTTCTTCTTCTTCACATGTCTTCCTTGCTTTCCTTTTTTGATCTCCTTTTTCCTCTCTTCTCTCTTCGGCCACCTGTTAACTGACACAATAATACGAGCTGTTGTCACACTTGGAAAAAACAAAACCCAACAGTTTTAACACAATGAATAATTTAAACCAAGTTTTCAATGCAATTTTTGTTGATCTTTTTTAGTTTTCAATAATTTAGTTTCATATCCGGAAAAATCCTCTCCATTGATGTTATTGCCTTTAACATAAAAATATAGTGTCAAAATTTTTTCCTAACAAGAAGAATTATCAAAAGTTTGGCCCTCTGGTGAGAGATTTTATAGCATGAATATTATTCACAGACCTTTTTTTATTTGCTCTGTTTGAAATTTTCCCTTTTATTTTCAACACGTTTTTTCCATTTCAAAAATTGATTGCCCATGAACGTTTTTGATGTTATTTTTGGTAATCTTCAGTTTGACATACATAAACCTATGGCAATGTTTAACCAGTAAACATATATCAGATTGTACACAATGACCCAAGGTTTGATGAAAACCATTGTATGTGAGATGCCAAACTGACATTTTTAATATTTTTTCAATAAAGAACAAAAGACTGGCTTTTTATTTCATTATTGCAGTAATTTCTAGCAATTATGTTTTAATATACATTTGATTTTAAAAAAAACGAACTTTTTGGAGCCTTTGTATGACTTTTCATGTCTTGTATGTTAATCAAACATCGCCATGGGTTTACAGATCTTGAACTGAGGATTACCGTTACTTATCTATTCTCTGTGGATTTTAGAAAAAAAGGATCTTCCCCTTTCGGTACTCACTGCAGTGATTCCCAAACCCATGTTTGTTACCCAACTGAGTGTTACAATGACACTTCTGAGGGTATGGGATCGTTTGAAAAAATTGAGAAAAGCAATAGTGAATATCAAAGCCTTGATAAATGTATGGAACTCTAGATGTTTCCCTGTTTGTTCACATACAATGTTTGTACTTGATTATTGAATTGAGGTACAGTTCAGTAAGATTTATTAGAGAAATGAAGAAACCGGTCAGGTTAGTCAGAGGATAGAGACCATCATTTGACTAATGTCTTTTGGCAGCATGACATGAGGAGGAGTAAATGTTGAAATTTACTTCCATTTAGTTTCATTAGTGAGGCCTGTATTGTTGTATCCAGAAAAAAGTTCAAGAAACTCTGCCATGATATTATCCTTTCACTAAATAGATGTGGACAGGAGATAAATAGATAGATGTGGACAGGAGATAAATAGATAGATGTGGACAGAAGGAGATAGATAGATAGATGTGGACAGGAGATAAATAGATAGATGTGGACAGAAGGAGATAGATAGATAGATGTGGACAGAAGGAGATAGATAGATAGATGTGGACAGAAGGAGATAGATAGATAGATGTGGACAGAAGGAGATAGATAGATAGATGTGGACAGAAGGAGATAGATAGATAGATGTGGACAGAAGGAGATAGATAGATAGATGTGGACAGAAGGAGATAGATAGATAGATGTGGACAGAAGGAGATAGATAGATAGATGTGGACAGAAGGAGATAGATAGATAGATGTGGACAGAAGGAGATAGATAGATAGATGTGGACAGAAGGAGATAGATAGATAGATGTGGACAGAAGGAGATAGATGGATAGATGTGGACAGAAGGAGATAGATGGATAGATGTGGACAGAAGGAGATAGATGGATAGATGTGGACAGAAGGAGATAGATGGATAGATGTGGACAGAAGGAGATAGATGGATAGATGTGGACAGAAGGAGATAGATGGATAGATGTGGACAGAAGGAGATAGATGGATAGATGTGGACAGAAGGAGATAGATGGATAGATGTGGACAGAAGGAGATAGATGGATAGATGTGGACAGAAGGAGATAGATGGATAGATGTGGACAGAAGGAGATAGATGGATAGATGTGGACAGAAGGAGATAGATGGATAGATGTGGACAGAAGGAGATAGATGGATAGATGTGGACAGAAGGAGATAGATGGATAGATGTGGACAGAAGGAGATAGATGGATAGATGTGGACAGAAGGAGATAGATGGATAGATGTGGACAGAAGGAGATAGATGGATAGATGTGGACAGAAGGAGATAGATGGATAGATGTGGACAGAAGGAGATAGATAGATAGATGTGGACAGAAGGAGATAGATAGATAGATGTGGACAGAAGGAGATAGATAGATAGATGTGGACAGAAGGAGATGGATAGATATGTATACATACAATAAATACATAAACATAAGAGAGCTATTAACCTAACGAGGCATGCACACACACCTGTCTGCATATATGTTAATAGATAAATAACAGAGCGACACCTATTTCCACCTGAGCAGCACTTCCACGTGTAAACACATAAATACAAACACTGAACTTCTGTTACTTGAACCTGGTCATTATTCATACATTGTATGTGCGGTCAGTTCTAATATTTCTGCAGACCCCACACTGCCTGTCAGTGGTCTCCTTTCCCCTCTTCTGTAATCAGAAATTAGTTTTTTTTGTCGGCCTTTGGGACACTTGTTATCAATCGTCAATGTAAATGCAACTGATTTGGGTTAAAACATATTTGTCATACTTCATCGCTTCCAGTTGTTTACAACTATCTCAGTAAACAAATCAGAGGTAAGAGTGAATCTACGTCTTTTTCTCACACGACTGTTGTTACACCTGTGAATTTCTTGTTTGTATTTTTTTTACTTTGATTGAGACAAGAATTGTTTCATTAAAATATCTATCTAGGTCTGCTTATCTCTCTCTCTACTTATATATCTCTCTCTCTACTTATATATATATCTCTCTCTCTACTTATATATATATCTCTCTCTCTACTTATATATATATCTCTCTCTCTACTTATATATATATCTCTCTCTCTACTTATATATATATCTCTCTCTCTACTTATATATATATCTCTCTCTCTACTTATATATATATCTCTCTCTCTACTTATATATATATCTCTCTCTCTACTTATATATATATCTCTCTCTCTACTTATATATATATATCTCTCTCTACTTATATATATATCTATCTCTCTACTTATATATATATATATATATATCTCTCTACTTATATATATATATCTCTCTACTTATATATATATATATATATCTCTCTCTACTTATATATATATATATATATATATATATATATATATATATATATCTCTACTTATATATATATATATATATATATATATCTCTACTTATATATATATATATATATATCTCTCTACTTATATATCTCTCTCTCGCACACACACACACACACACACACACATATATGATAGGTGACAAAATTTTCTTGATTGTTCATTTTGATAGTGGATTTTTTTTTTCATGCTATTAAACGTTTTCAGTTCATGTGATATGAAAATCTGGGATATATATATATATATATATATATATATATATATAATACACACACACACGCATAGGATAGGTCAATGAAGTCTGCACAGTTTAATGTATCTGTTATTAAAATGTTTCTCATTACAACTAAGATAAAAAAATTATTCCCCCTGAATTCTCATCTGCCCTTCTGGGCAAGAGTGACATAACTGGGTATCAAATCAAGATTTTTTTCATTTGATTTCATTCAATGAAGCATTCTAAATCATTATCAATTTTTATCATTACTTTTTACTTCTAGTTTCATTTTTTTTTAGTTGCTTTTTTAATTCTTTTTTCTTACTGAATAAAAAAAAATTGTGAGGGATTATTTTCATGTATGTCCAGCCTTGAAAATCTAAAAAAAAAAAAAAGATCCAAGGGGAGTAACTTTGTGTCTTCATTTTTGGACCCCACTCTTGTATGAGTACCAACATGTTTGAAAGCGGAAGTTAAGGTCTAAAATTCGGCTGATATGAAATTTATATTTCCACCATAAACATTTTTTTTTTTTTTTTTTTTTTTTTTTTTCATTCGCAAATAAGGAAGTAACCAGAAGGAATTATCAGAAGTGATTGAATACTTCGAAGGTATCTGTATGATGGCTGGAAAATAATCTTTTTTAGCATTATAGTTACAATGTAAATAGAATTCTCCTCTGGAAGGTTTCAAATATAATTTTCCTGAAAACTGACAAATTTCTGGAAGAAACGATGGTGTTATGGATTGAAAGCAGACAGAATTATTATGGAATATTATCGTTATCTAATTTTTTGGCATATTGGACAAAAACAAATTTTTCAGAACATTAGTTTCACTGGGAACTTTTGCACACATTAATTTTTCTCCATATGTAAAAATTTTCTGAAATTTTCTGATGGAGGTCAAATTCAGTTCAATATTTAGTGAAATATCAGGTTTTTAAATTTAGGTAAGTGTAAATATGGTTATATGAGAAGATGAAAAATATCACTTGAGAGCTGAATCACTTGCTTCCACTTACAAAGTTAACTTAATTTCTTTAAGAAAGCTTCTTGAAAAAATTGAGATCCAGTCAAAGCAGATCAGTTCATGACAGACGATGGCTGCTGACTTAAGAACTTAATATTGATGAATTTTTATAGAAGAGCTTTGTTGACATTGTAAATTTAGTTTACATTTGCTTAACCGAATCATAACCGGAGAAAGAATATCATTGTTGACAATAAACGTTAATTCTAACATTTAAAGTGGAAGTGATTTGAATGTAATCTGGTCTATTAGTTTTCATTTTTTTAAATGACCGTATTGAGTCATGAATTCAAAACATTATCAATATTTCTCACATGACTGAATCTGACCCTCATTTTGATTTCATCATAAAGTTAGTGGGATATAGAACAAAACTGAAAGATTATTAAGGTAGCAAACAAAAAGTTATTTGTTTTTAAATGTAAATATTCTAAACTATTACTGTGATCTTTGCTAATGTTGTCTCACAAATCCAAAGTATTGTGATGTCAGGCATGACTTGAGCTTTTTTTTTCCCCATGTCATGTTTTATTTAGATTTGACAGCGTGTATATTTTGTTGTTTTTTTAAATCATATGAATAAGAATATCAGTAAAAAAAATAATGATATTTTGGAAAAAAAGAAAGAAAATGACTTTTACAATGCTACTAAGATAACATCAGGAACTAAGAAATTTGACTGTAGTTTTCAAGTATGGGTTGGTGAGGCAATTGTTAGAACCTCCAATTGCAAATAGGTTGATAGTGTGTTCAAATCAAAGTACAGTTATGAAAAATAAAAATCTCTTTGCTTCTATTTTGTTCATGTGTGCACACAAACAGACATCCAAATTTATATAATATATATATATATATATATATATATATATAATGTTATATATAGACACAGATCAATATGTTTGTCTTTCTGTGTAAGTTTCTATGATCAGTTTTTGATTAATCTCATTTTCTTTCATCTTCAGAAAATCAGTTCGACAGCACAGCTGATGAGCCAAGGAAGCCTGTCACATTTTAGCAGTAACATCGCTGCTAGACGTCGATCAATGCGCCTTGCAGCAAACACTCCCCCTCGGTGCCAACATCGACAAATCAAATTGGATTCTCCATTTGAATTTGCCACACCTGAAAAACGTAAAATGGACCGAAAATGGTAAGTGATGGTCCCAACCCTGGGTAAAGAGGATGGTTTTTGTATATTCAGAGTATCAGACTTTTCCCTCTTACTTAACACATACTTTTACCTTTTCTGCAAATAGATACTGGAATTTTGGTCTTTTCCGTTAGTCTCCAATACACCAAATAATTATGGCTATTACAGCTCACCGTAATTTTGCTTGGTAAATTAGAGTGGAAAAAAAAGTTGAAAGCCTCTACCATAAACTAACCTTTGCCCTGACAGACTGAATGTAACCCCAGATTATTATCTTGATAAGATAATAACGGCCAAGTCATTGAAATATCCAATTTTTTATTTTTTTTACTTACTTATATTTAGCAAACCAAAATATGGTGATTTGTAATTGCTATAATCATTTAGTGTGGTGAAGGCAAAAACTAAAAACACTGTAGAGGTTTTTGCCTGTCATAAAGCAATAGTTAGGAAACTTATCTTGCAAGCCATTAAGTTTTTTTTGGATACATCACAAATTTGGCCTTATGAAAAACAAGGTTAAATCCTAATTTTCATTTATTTTATTAGATGAAGTATTATAGACCATTTCTATTAATTTTTGATACTTCTTAATTGTTGTTGCTTTTAATTGCAACTAAACTCAGACTGGGTAACCCTCAGTAGTGAGTAAATGAATTAACAGCAGCTGGAACTTATTCTCTATCCAAATGCGTGCTATCAATTTATTTACTCACTGCTGAAGAGTACGGAAGGCTAAGCTTGGTTGTGATAAAGAGAAACAATTACAAAGAAGGTAAATTGTAGCACAAATTTAATAAGATTGAATTTTATAAATATCAAAAAAAGAGGACTCTCCATAGAACAATGGCTAACAAGCTTGGGTAATATTTACTTGGACATTTGGTAATAGTTAACAAACTGTTGATTAACAACCCTGAAGGGATCAGTTTATCAATAACAATAGAAAACCAATTCCCTACTTCCTGTCTGGAGATTCTTATTATCAGTCTTTTATCATCTGTTGTTGGACATAGACCTTCCCCAAGATGAGCCAGACCTCTCTATCATGGGTGTTGCAGAGCCAATATTTTCTGAACTTGTTCAGTTTGTCTCTTCATCTTGTAATTTGTTGGCCTCAGTTGCGCCTGTAATCTCTGGGGATCCATGTTGTGAGTCGTGATGCCCATCGGTTGTCTGCTATTCTTGCAACATGACCAACCCATTGCCATTTGAGTTTTCTAATGGATTCTATGATATCTCGGACTCCTGTTTTTTCCCTAATATAGTATGCTGTTCTGTGGTCTTTCCATCTGAGGTTGAGCATGATTATTTCATGTGCACATTGCAAGGTTCTTAGTTTGAGGATCAGTCTTTCGGTTAGGTTCCATGTTTCAGCTCCATAGATGACTATCGGGAGGATGCATTGGTTGTATACTTATTTTTTTTATTTTTTTTTTTTTTTTTACTTAATTGCAGATTGATTTATTTGAGATTGAGCCAAATCTATTCTGATATTTACTTTCAGGTGTGACACTGAGACTCCAACAAAACTGCGTCGAGAAGTTGAAGCCTTAACGGCAGATATGCAGGCTTTAGCATCACTGACTCCAAACACCTTACGTACTCGGGCAGCTGCAAGGTAGGTTTGCAACACATTGATTGCGATCTTTCAAGACTTGCCTTTTAATTCAGGATGACAGAATACCCACAGCTACACACATATATTTGAGTCTGTGTTCTGTCTTCTACTTCAGATTCCATATTTTTGGAAAAAGGATGACACAACAGTTATTCACTGTGTTTGATTATGGGATGATACATGGTGGGATCCCTTTCCTTTCCAATTTGGCTGTTTACCTCCTTTTTGATGCATTCTGGAGAGCCCTTATGTGTGCGACTCACATTCTGGCTGGGATGCCTTCAAAAACTTGAAGGATAGATACAGAAGTGCCCAGCCAACCCCCCCAAAAAATTGGAATTCAAATGTAGCATGCAAACTGAACGTAATTACACAGGTAGATGCGATGGGTCGACATTATTCTGAGCCAGTCTGCCTCATGGCATTGATCTGGATTGACCGATCTGTGACTTTTTTTCCTGCACATATGGAGCTTTCTTTTTTCTTTTCTCTCTTTTTTTTTTTTTTTTTTTTTTTTGTGATGGCTGATAAAATCAGAACCGAGAGTGTGTAAAGTTTTGTTCTCTCTTGGACAAAAGTACGGCCGAAAATTACGTAATGCTTCGAGAAGCTTTTAAGGAAGAAGCTCTGGGTTAAAACAAGTGTAAGCTTGGTATTCTCGTTTTCAAACATGGTGAAATATCTCTTGGAGACCAACCACAATCTGGCTGACCATTTTTCATGAAAATGGTCGCCATGCAATGAATAAAGGTAAGAGTTGATAGAAAATTTAAAATTGAAACAAAGATTTGAAGGAGCAAGTTCAAAATTAACCACAATTCCTTTTCAAAGCTTAGAATAGGGATGAGACCACTTCTGGTTATTTTTGAGTACCCCTTTGTGTGTGTGTGTGTGTGTGTATATATATATATATATATATATATGATGTTTTGAGAGATTCTCCTTGTGAAGAACTTATTGGGCTCCCTCTTGGTCTTTTCACACCTGTTGATCTTTTATTTTTCTCGTTTTTTTCAGGCGTCAAAGTGCACCTTCCCCCAAGAAGAAAAGCAATTTCCTTTCGACCCGCAGTCGTAGCCTTCAGAGCCAAATCTAAACCCAACTTCTCATACGACTGGTGTCGACAGCAACGCTGAATTCTTTCGTCACTTCCTGTCGTCTTCTTGATGATTTGAGAGATTTTTTTCTTCTGAAAGAACTCCTCGTTTCCTTGGCTATTTTCTCTGACTTTTCTTCTCTCCTTTAGACCTGGTTTGTCCCTGAACAAAGCAGCCACATGGATGCAAAGGACAGAGAGAAAGAAGGTTTTTATAGCCTTATGTATGGAAGGTATAGCCTTATGTATGGAAGGTATAGCCTTATGTATGGAAGGTATTGCCTCATGTATAGAGGTACTGCCTTATGTATGGATTCCTTCATTTTGGGGAGTAAGCAGGAAAAAAGTGATTGTCACATGCTCCCTAAAATAACTTATCAACCGCATTCATTCGCTTCTTAGAATGATTTGAAATGTTTTTATTAATCCTTCTATGTTTTAGTTTTTCAATTACATGACTGTTATGTAAATCTGGATTCCATTAACCCTTAACACTCTGCATTCTTTAAAGGTGCCAAGATTTTGTCCACTCAGTAACTTTGAAAGGCTGTAACTTATGTGTCTGTTCATGATTAATCGAAATCAACATGACAACACAACTGAGAAATTCAAACAAGCTATCATTCACCGATTGAAGTCACATGCAGCGGCAGGACAAACTTTGTTCAGCAAACTAAGTCACCCACAGAGTGCTAAAGGTTGAATGCGTACTGGTACACCACCACTTATTCAGTACCTTTGGTTTGAGAATTGTGCTGTATTATCTATAAACGGAGGTTACGTAAGTTTAATCCAATGATATACCTCTGACACCTTAATTATACATATTTCATATCTATTAGAAAATTAAAAGAAAACATGAATCGGTTAGATATAAGGTTCCTCTGAGGGTACGTTACCAATATTAAGCAGTTTCATCTGCATTATACACTTGTTTGAGGCTGAGTGTGTCATTATCCAGGACCTCAGCGTGCATTTATTCAGCAGCAGCTCTGTGGTTTGCTGATTGTTTTTCACCACACATTTTATGCTCAAAGATACCATGATGTTTTCTTAAACACTTGAAGCCATCCTTTATTATAATTGCACACATGGTCTAATTCAACTTCTTCATGGTATGAACTCCCTAACCACCACACTACACCACACCACCTGTGCCCACTCAGTGAGCTAGTGTGAGAACCGTGCTCATTTTGTCTGGATTAAAAGAGGTCCCGGAATATCAATTGCCAGAAAATTGGAGGTGTACTTGTATATGCATGTTTGAATCTTTGAATTATCAACACTATCAGAAGAAGTATTTTTTAGGTCTAGAAGATTGTTTTTTTTAAAATCTAAACAAAAGAGAATTTGAAATGACTTCTTTTATTTCATTTTATTTTTTTTATAACTATAAACAACTATAAAAATAACTATACAAAAAAATTCCTGTCTGAAGTTCCGAAATGAAATATCTTCATTGTTCACAGTTCAATTCAGACGAGTATTTCTATTTTTGTGGTTATTATCATAATTTTGTGGAATATTTTTTACCATCCAGATCTTTTCCACTTGAAATCCTTATGATTAAAAATGAACAAGCGATTTTTTTTTTTCTCTTACATTAAATAGATTTTCATGTATGAATATTCATCTCTAAAAGCTACTTCAACAGAGTAGAGAAATTTTTCGAAATAAGGGAGATAAATCTAATTTCCTCACATTCAGATATATACGTATGTATATTGTAATGTATATGTGTATGTATATAAAAGCGACAATCATTTTGTATCAGAAAGTGCTGTAATCAATTTGATATTGGCATCTGATACATTTTTGATTGAAGACAAATTTAGGAAAAATAATTTTCATAACTTAGATGTATACAGTGTTCTTATTGCAACTTTATGCTCATAAAATCTTAAATAACCATGTTCAATTTTTTACTCCCTGAAACTATATCTTATTTTAATCAATAATTTAGTTAGTTTTTAAAAATTATTTATTTCTTTTTTCAAAATTGGAATGAATTTGTAGAAATTTGTAATTATAAATTTGTTGGTGCTATTTTTACATTTTTTCTTTATCAAATTAATTTTTATAAAGATATTTTTTTACTGCACCATTATCTAAGAATCTTAAGTTTCGCATTTTCCAAAAAGATTCAGAATTTGTTTACTGATCTGATGATTGGGTAATATCCTATTTTGTGTTCTTTGAATTAATAAAACTACGACTTACTTGAATTATCTCCCCTTTGTAGCTGATGTAACTTGCATTTAGATGTAAAATATTGCTATTTAGTTGACTTCCTATATAGATAGTTTTTTTTTTTTTTAAATAAGTATTATTTTAATTCAACTCATTGTAATGGAATAAGTTATGTTTTTCAAAGAAATTGACATTTTTTTTAAATACAAAATTTTCATGAACATATAATGTGATTTATCTGTCAACATTTACTCTATTAAGATATTGGATTTAAATTAAAAAAAACATCTAAATTGGCAACACTGGTTAGTTAATCTATCATTTTGTAGGTTAAAAATCTTTTGAGGTGGACTAAAATCGTAGCAAAGGGGAGGTAATTCTTGTAAACCACTGGATTTTATTTCGTATGTATAAAATTATGAGTTTACTAAGAAGTACAGACAAGTTTTTGTTTAAAGAATTCAAAATTTTTAAATCAAGATCTGTTGATTTTTAGGGATTTTAAGATTGAGAATTTCGATAATTTTTTTTCGTATTATTTTTTTCAATATTGATCTTGGTGAAAATTTGAAATAATGTTATTATTTCTCATTTCAATTAAAAAAATTTTCTAGTTTTTTATGGAAAAAAAATTATATTTTATGAAATTTTTTTTACAATTGTTTTTATTTTTGCTATTCATATCTATATATCTTAATCTGCTCATATTGATTTACCTATCTATGTGTGTGTGTGTGTGTGTGTTAGATAAATTTGGTTAAATGTTTCTATTTATCTTGGTCTGCTCACATTTAACTATTTATCTGTGCACATATGTTATTCAAATTTGGTTCAAATATAACTTGGAAGGACTTTTGTAAATAACTTGTTTACAATCTTTCTCAATACTATACTTGTTTCAATATTGCTTCGAAGCAAATATAAAGATAGTCAGTAGTACCCTATATTATTATCTCTATCATAAGTGTTGGTTGTCCAACCATCTTCAAGATCAGATGTTAGTGATACGTGTCAATTTCTACGTTATTTCAAAATCCAGGCTATAAATCTAGTTTTCTTATACATCTTGTATCCTGTTAGCTTGATTGAAGCAGATATTAGTAAGCTCAATGTGGCAGCAAGGGGGCTTCAATAACATGGAGTCTCTTTTTGTTGTTGATATAGTAAAGAAAATTGTGTTCAGCAAGGTCTTATGTGATAGGTATAGTGACAAATTATCTACCACTCTTTAGGCTGAACTTTAGTGAGGCTCCCCATAACTTTGTTCCACACTTTATTGAATAGGATAAAGTGACATTATATCATATTATATAACCTGTATAATATACTACAATTAAAATATCATAAAGTTATGTGAATCATTTGCAGAATCTAGTATATACTTATGTGTTCACTCAAACCATTATTTTTACTCTCGGGCTCTCCTTCCGTGCCCCCAAGCCTACTCAGCCTAATGATTAATCCACCACGCAAAAGGTATTGGTTACTTTTGACCAAGCCTCTAGAAGTGAAACATTTCTGCCCAAATATAGGGATGCAGATGTTGATGTATATAGATATATATTATTATGTATGGATAGATACAAATATAAACATGTAGATGTGGATAAAAGACGCTTTTGCCCTTCTCGTGCAGCTTTGTGACGATGAAATGGTGGCTGGAAAAAATGTCACTACTCATTTCTTAGTCACGTATATGTATATATATATATTTGTGTGTGTTTTTGTGTCTTGTTGTGTAACTATGTTATTGAATTGGCTGGATCAAACAGTGTTGAGTTTCCAGAAGGCAACTTCTGGGGGAACCTGTACAGCTGAGAAAACTGACTGCAGACGAAAATAGAAGAAAAACGTGAGAACAATAAGGTGAACAAGATGTAAGGGGAAAATATCTTTGTTTAGATTGAGAGGAGGAGAGAGACCCATTAATTTCAAAATGGGGAAACAAATTTTGCTGGGGTGATGAAGAACAATTGACAAAGTGAGAATATTTGTATGTGGTCTCTGTGGCGCAATTGGTTAGCGCGTTCGGATTCTAATGCGAAAGGTTGATGGTTCAATCCCATTCAGGGACAATTGAGCTTGGTACACTTGCCGGCCATCACTGAAGGTCTGATATTCCATTCCCTGTGCCGAGTTGAGTTTTGTCGTCTGTTTTTCATTTTGGTAATTCTGGTGAATTATCTCCCTTGCAGGTTCAGCTAACTAGAGACCTTAATTTTCATTGCATAAAAAACACCTCTATGTAAATGTTCGTACAGGCGTCACCCGTTATAATATGGGTGTTTGGGTTCAATAACCGAGCCACAATAACTGTTCGGTGATTATGGGCGATATTCAAGGGCGGGTGATAGATGAAAGATAGCGAACAAACATAGTCTATTGTATTAAAACTAAGTGAAATTTGGACAAATAAATGGGGATGGGTGCTCAAATTAGTTAAATAAGTTTTGTGCCTTGACTACTGGAATGTATTTATCTAATTCATTCCATTTTTTACAGTTGGTTAGCCAGTGTGTAGTCAAATCTATTTATAAGTAGGCGTGGGGTGAAAATTATGTCAACTCGGTCAACAGTTGGGTTTAGGGTGTAATAAAATAGCATTCAACCCGAAATATCGGGCTTACGGGTTCAAAGGGAAATTGTGTTTTTAATTGTGCTTTTCTTGTTAGCTAGCTTGTCTTTTACACCAGCTTACTTCTGTTTGCTCCTTACTGTATTCCCTTTGTGATTAATTGAAGATCAGTTCCTTATTTCAGGGGCCTAAATCTTGTACAGCTTTTTATGTATGGATGGCCTCAGCATTTGAGCTTTTAGAAAATATTTTTGCTTCCTTTATATTTTTCCTTTTATTTTATTTTTTCTCTTCTTTAGTTGGAAACGTTGCTTGAAAGAACAATTATCATTTGCATGTGTCGAACAGCTTCAACATGTTTTACATAACGAGATATTTTTCAAACTGCTTCTTTATGATTTTAAATAATCATTTTTTTTTTCTTTCATTTCATTAGAAACCATCATCTGCCAACCAGAACTGTCAACATAGGTTTCTTTAGTTTTTGAGTGGTGCTGCCTGGCTATCTGTTATGAAGCTAGAAGACTAGAATTTAAACATTTACTCCTTACTATGCAAAAAAAAGCCCCACACAGGATTTGGGGGGTTCAATTTACAATCTAAATTTTCGCTAAAATAGTTAATTGTAGGTTTTTAGGAGGTTCGATTTACGATCCGAATTTATGCTAAATTGGTTCCTAAGTTTAAGTCATGCTGCATTTTTAGTGATCACCACCCAACAAAAAGCGAGAAGTAGTTTATTCATTGATACTCCCCCCTTTTTTTTAATTGATCACTCCCAACATGGCATGCTGCCATAAAACACTGGTTGCATGACGGTTTCTATTGAGTGACTAACCAGACCTGCTTATTTTATTATGATTTGTTTTTATTTTCTACTAATTAACTTCCAAGACTAAGAAACTGACCATCTAATAAATGGAAAATACATAGTCTGTTGTCGGGGACCTACATATGGCTCAATGTGTATTTGTGTGTGTGTGTGTGTGTGTGTGCAATAGATGTGAATAGTTCCAACTTTTCTATCCTTTGCTTAATGTTATCAGCCGGTTATTATTATCCAAAAGGCCCTGTCTTGAAGTGATCACAATAAGCAGCTTCCTCTGTGTGTGTGTGTGTGTGTGTATGTGTGTGTGCAATAGATGTGAATAGTTCCAACTTTTCTATCCTTTGCTTAATGTTATCAGCCGGTTATTGTTATCCAAAAGGCCCTGTCTTGAAGTGATCACAATAAGCAGCTTCCTCTGTGTGTGTGTATGTGTGTGTGTGAGAAATTAAAAAATGTCTGCGAATGTTTGTATGTATATTGTACCTGTCACCGTATAAGACTCATTTGAAATCCAAATATCAAACAGCACTCAAAACACTGGTATTATGGATAGAAGGCCAACCACTGCTGCATCCCTTGAAATTGGAATGAATTCCAATAAGCAGTCTCTCCCTATAAAAAATGACCTTGAAAAACGTGTGTCTGTAAAAGGTGGCAAAATCTGTATTATTGTGGCTTTTTTTTTTTGTCTTTGCATGTATTGTTCTGTTTATACAAAAACTTTGGATAAATAAACTGGATTTTCAATAAAATAAACAAGAAATTGTGATTGTATATTTGAGTTATCACATCTTCTAAAAGATGTATATTTTTTTCTGCCTGATTAAATGCTGCCAACATTTTCCCCCCACTTTTTTTTTTTTTTTTTTCTTCAAAATGGTGCTGCCTGGCTATTTACACATGTTTCACGTGTGCAGGCCATACCAATGGAGCCAAAGGGCCGGAAATTTTAATTTAATGCCTTATTATATGAAATGGTGAATGTAACTTTCATTGTCCAGCTTTATTTGCCAGAACTTGAGTTTATAGAAAAAAAAGAAAAACTATGATAAATGAGGCATTTTTTTCCTCAATATTTCCATAGTATAGCAAAAAATAAAATGGATTAACCAGAATTTAGTAGCTTTGTTTTTTTGGGAAAAAACAATATAGCTCTCTTTCTATCAATGCTTTGCAATCTGTGAGTTTTGGGATCATGTCGGGAAGCTGTCAATTTACATCTTTCTTGATTGTTTCCTGGCTCTGAATGTCACATATCTGTGTGGCAACGTGTTATCTCTGGTGTGGGCTGAAAAGAATAGTTTTTCTGATGCTATTAATCACAGCTAAAATGGAGGTTTGTCACGTGTGATCAAGTGGAATTGTTCAGGGCGATTTTTTTTTTTTTTTTTTTTTTTTTTTTTTTTTTTTTTCCTCTCCTCTCTTCTTCTCTGGTCACTTGGTCTCTCTCTTAAATCCCCAGCTTAAAGTAAAATTCATATTGGAAAGATTGACAAGGAAGGATTTCTTTGAAAGTAACAAGTTTGATCTGTGAATGACACCAAACCTAGAAACTATATTTAGATATTTTTTCCCAATGTTTTGAATGTAGAAATCACTCCCAAATTAGGAAAAAAAAAATCTACAACACGGGACTCTAAAGTTTGCAGAACTAAAAAAAAAAAGTCAATTGAAATTCGCAACACTGGACTCATAATTTCAGAGAATCAAAATGAAAAAATTTCTAAATTGGCCACCTTGAGTTAGGTGCAAAAATATAGTTCATTTGGGACCCTCCCTTGGTTAAATTAATAAAAATTGTCAAGATCATAGTGGAGTTATTAAAGCATCTGGCTCCTTTTCTTTGGGCTGATGCAAAAGTTACCAGTGTTGTCTTTTGTTCAGTGTTAAAGAAATCTTAGTGTCTTTTGAGTTTACCTAGCTTTTTACTGCCTGTCAACTGTATCATGCCATTCACAAGCTAAAAAAATAGGTTTCACATTTTCTCACAAAAAATATTGATCAGCGTTTAAACACTTGTATTTCTATTGCTCAACACAGAAGACATTTTAGACAAAATAGATATTGGCAAAAATAAATCTGCTTATTCTGAGAAACCAAAACAAAAAAATCCTGACTCAATCCAGAGCAGCCTTCAACATCTCAACCTAAACAGAATTTTTTAGGAAGAAAAGGTCCAGTTATTTTTTACTTATACTGGTTTTCAAAAACTATTAGCTGTAATACTACTACTTCCATTCATCTTCAGCAATAAATATGATCATTTTAAAGTACATAAGCCTAAAATGGAAGAAAGATTGAATTACATTTTCTTTTTTTACTGACTAGAAACTTCAGTCCTGCTGTTAGTTATGGGTCAAAATTTTACAGCAATTTGATTTTGGAGTATTAAAAAAATTGAATCTTTCTCCTGAATGGTCAGTCTCATATATCTTATTTGTTAGTCTCTAAATAAGTAAAGTTGTCAGATTTTTGTAACTTTGCCCAAAGAAGAGGCTAATGCTGTCAAGAGTTTTGAATAAGGAAAATATATTAGGTTTATTTCTTGCAGAGACTAAGGTTAAGAGTTTTCATTTTCGTGATGGGGGACTAACGAAAAAGATCCATCATTCTGCTTTTGTATTTTTGAGAGGTAAAGAAAATGTAACCTAAATCTTTTTTTCTTTTTAGTCGTCTGCGCATTAGAATTATGAACCCTAGCTCTAAGAAGAGACTCACTAAAAAAACAAAAACGAAATTGGTTTCTACTCTCTTTTGAAAATTTGCGTTAAAAACTGGAGACGCAAACTCTGGACCCTTTAAAAAAAAAAACTCAGGCGGATGACGTTCTAAAATGTAGTTCGAAATTGCGCTGTGGATGATCAAAGGGAGATAACCCGGTATGTAGATTCAGAGCAACGATGTAAAACTGATCAGCACTTCATGTCCAATACTATTTTACAATAGCATGTTGTAATCTTTTAGGAATCAGTTTATTACCCAACAAGGATAGAAATTCTATCCCCCATTTTTAGGTAGGTGGCGCATGACAGTATATAATTCAGTGTGAATAAAAACAGATCTCCTTATTATACGACTAATTTGAGTGCCAAGCAAATCCTTTGGAGTTATTCCCCTTAGTCCATTCTCACTACACCTCATAATTGTTTTTTTCAACGATTTGAGTGTCTTTGTTTTTTGTACAATAAGTCGTTCGGAAAACGATGGCTTGATTGAAATATTGTTATGAAAGGTTAGTTAGTTTATTGACAAATCAGTTTACCCATGTTGTCAAAAAATGGCGACGGTATTTACATCATTTTGAAATCGCATAGAACTAAAAAAAAAATATATCAAAAATATTTTCTTATATTCAACGCGAATGGACCCAGATTTTTTTTACGCATTACCAAATAAATGAATAAAGGAAACTTCTCTGTAATTAGCGTTTAATACTTATCTCCCTTGATAAATGTTCTGGACAAAAATATGGACGTACCCGTGATGTATTACATAAGTAGATGACCGTATTAATCAAATTATAACTATTAATCTAATAATAAGAGAAGTCATCAACGTCATACAGACATACCTGCATTACGAAAGTTTGTTTTACGCCACTTTGCTTTTACGTTATTCGGAATGTCGTAAACCGAAGAAAGAATTACCAATAATTTAGAGCAGGAGTATTTTTGAGCGTTCCCAGACCTAAAAATGACATAAACTGAAGTACCAAAAAATAAGAGTCAGCTACCTAATAACGTGTAGCTCCTCTCTTTGCCTGAATAACAGTGGCTGCGTGACGTGCCACGGGGTCTACGAGCTGCAGGAGTCGTTACGTGAGTATATCTATCCAGACACGATCTAGGGCTGCCTAAAACCGAATTTTGTTTGTTGTATGAAACCGCAGGGAATTAGATCAGGTCTGTAGCATGCCCTATACATGCTCAATAGGGTTTTAATCTAGCTAACGTAGGAGTCAGTTGAGTACTTGGAAGTCAGCCAAGTGTACCTGGAACAAGTTCCCGGTCATCCACAGCTTGCATTACCTTATTGGAATAAATTTGTCACCAGACATGGCGAGCATAAAGAGGTGTGAAATGGTCCGTAACAAGATCTGTGTATGTCATAGAAGTCAAGACAGACCCTAGTTTTATTGTGGTTATTATAAAGATTCATCACCTGCTTGCACAACACCCTGCTGACTAGCTGGATCCATAGCCTTATGCAGTTTCCTCCATGTATAACCTCGAATTATTATCATGTTCATTATTTTTCTATGCCTGATGTTCTTTGTCTGAAAATGATTTAATGTCGCTTGTTATTTATGTATAAAAGATTGTTGTATAATAATGCTCGAATAGAAATATTTTGATTAATGGTTAGTATTTTTTTTTTACAAGTAACATCAATAATTTTTTTTACAAGTAACATTATCAATAAATTTCTTTACGCGTGACATTATCAATAAAAAATCTTTTTATGAGTAACATTATCATTCATTTTTTAAAGTTACAAATGACATTATCAGAAAAATAATCTTTTTACAAGTAACATTATCATTCAATTTTTTTACGAGTGACATTATCAATCAAAAAATCTTTTTACAAGTAACATTATCAATTATTTTTTCTTTACGAGTAACGTTATCAATAGCTGATCTATTCATAAGTAACATTACCAATGAGATTTTTTTTTTCGAGTGACATTGTAAAAAAAATCTTTTTATAAGTATCATTATCAATAAAAGAAATATGCAACTTCGGCTCCAAGAAGTAAAATAATTTATGTAAATTCACGTACCACCCCCTTTTCGGAAGTTCACTTTGTGCCACTTTTACGAAAGACCGATATCAGTTGTGACCCTCCTGATAATTAACAAGAACAATAAGTTAAATATTTCGTCTACCGTCTTTGGTAGTAGTTGCAGAAGGGGGAAGAGGGAAGAACAGCGAGTAGTCTTTCTTTGACTCAACTGATTCTCGTACTTGTAAAATATTGCGATGTGGAAATATTCCGAGAGTATTATTTTCAATAAAAATCGCAAATGGTAATTTTGGGGTCCATTTGCAGCTTTTTAAAAAAAAAGAAATATGAAAATGCCTAACTTGTACATACTATTAAGACACCATAGAAATGAAAACGTTTATAAGGCGAGACCGTTTATCAGTATCGTGAGGACAGTCATAAGCATATACGTATATGTATGAAAAAATATCTACTGTCTACCCTTCCACAAAGTTTTATGGGAATATATCGTAAATTTTGGGACATATGGTGTTGACAGTTAATTCCGTTGTCCAAGCGCCTATAAAGGTATTTGAGTCGTAATATCTACGACTGAACTGCCATTCAGCATAGGCTATCATATCACACAGAGAAAATTACAAAAATCATTACTAGACTTTGGTACCTCGGGTGGTATTCATAAGTGAGTTGATTGGTCTTGGCTCATGAACCTGAATTCTGAGCAGTAATTCGATGTGTGCACCATTTCAAGACTAAACCAATTTAGGTGTTAATGCCTGAATTTTTAAAAGCCTATAAACAGCCACAAACGCGCTAATTTGGATTCAGTAATTATTGAAAACTGTTCTATTATTAATTAAACAATTTTCCGTGTTTTGAAGAAGAAAAATTATGATGGGATATATACGTCCCATCAGATATTTACCCGGGGCAGAGTGAAAACTCAAAATTGGCAGATCACTCAACCTACACATCTCATGTAATGCAAACTAATTTCTGAGCAGGGTTCATAATACGATGACGTCATTGTCTGTGGTTGTAAAATCTAAGGAAAGCTCATTTACTTTATAATTTTTCGTGACGTATTCGTCCCATTAGACTTTTTAAAGATATTTACAGGACTTATATTTCCCAGCAGTCATAGAAAGATCGGGATTATATATATATATATATATATATATATATATATATATATATATATATATATATATATATATATATATATATAAAATATTTTACCCACAAGGCATAGCTCTTGATAGTGGACTCATATTCCACATGGGAATTTTAAACCCTAAAAATACATACTCACACAGCACACACCACTGAAGATGGGAAAAATCACGATGTCTGGACCATTTATATCTAAGGATTAATAAACCTTACCTCTGAACACTTTACTCCCGAGTCTGTCTCACTCTTTACAGTTCATATATATATATATATATATATATATATATATATGTGTGTGTGTGTGTGTGTGTGTGTGTGTGTGTGTATACATATACCAATAGTCTCAAAAGGGTTAACGAAAGTCAACTTTCACGCAAGATTTTTTCAATATTTCTGCATGTTCAAATATAAGCAAAAATTTTCTTGGCTTATACACCAGGCGGACCCGCACTGCACAATTTACAATCCTCATCAGAGGTTGTAACTCTCCCGCAAGAATAAAATCAATAACAATAATTTTGAAAGGTAGCAAGATTTATAGTGACAAGGAGTCTGCCTCGTGGCTGAGACAGTTGCGTATCTACCACTGGTGCCAGAGGTTGGTGTTCGTGGATTTTCCACCAGAGTTCAATCAACAAAGAAAAGAAAACTCAAGTTAATGTATTTTTTTTTTCAACTTCCGTACTTTGAAATCATGGACGTTAGCTTTTGGTGGAGACTAATGAAAAAGACTCCGGTATTTGATCCAGGATTTCAAATGTTGATTCACTAGACAGAGGCCCCTTCCCCCACTCGTTAGATTGGTGCTATACAATCTTCCCTCCCCATTCCCTTTACTCAGCTTGTAAGCTTGATACATATCAAGATGATTAGTGATTGTGAATTCTGCGTTTTTTTGCAATTGACGAAATGTTCCTCACACTGTAGGTATGTAGGTCGATAGGAACGTGCATTTTGATGTACTAATGCTGATGACTTATGCACTAATCAATAGTTCGTACCTACCTACGTATGAATAGTTTTACGTAACGCAATTCAATTTATTCGTAGCTAAAGTTTGTTCGTATCAATATACACAAAGTTCTTGAGAAACATTGGTACAAATCATTTGATTGGTCAATATTCTTGTACGCCAAGGGTTAGTTATGAGGCTATCTTGCCCACGCTTCAAAAATGTGGGATTCAGCCAGAAATCAGTGATACCTTTGTCTCTTTCTTTCTTTCTTTCTTTCTTTCTTTCTTTCTTTCTTTCTTCTTCTTCTTCTTCTTCTTCTTCTTCTTCTTCTTCTTTCCCTTTTCTTTTCTTTTCCTTCATCTCATTTTCTTCTTCTTTTCTTTCCCCTTAACCCAAAAATCCTTCTCCTTCCCCCTCTATTTTCCCACTTTACTTCGACCACCCCTCGCACTCTCTCAATACCCCAACCCACCCCTTAATCAAAATGCAATCGATTTTCCGAATGACAACAGAGAAACAACACCCTCTTCCGAGACGATGACCCCTGGGGCGAGGCGAAGGTCTCTTTGGAAAATTAGACTGCAAGTAATTGGATTACACCGGAAGTACAAAACCAGGACTCCTCACTTTTCCCCCTCGCACACTCTCGGCAGGTGACTCCCCGCCTTCCTGATTCAGTACCGGAAATGAAACCCCCTTCCACGTGCTAACAGATTAAACCTCGTATTTGTCAACGAACTGCATTGTCCTTCGTGTACCAGACCACCACACCTTTGCTCTATACAACGCAAGGTGAAACAAGGACTGAGGGTGAGAAGATTAAGTTGTGCCAATCGTCCAGGTGAGGAGAGCTTTGGTTTCATGGACGTATCTTCATTTATTTCTGTTCCAGAGAGAGAGAGAGAGAGAGAGAGAGAGAGAGAGAGAGAGAGAGAGAGAGAGAGAGAGAGACGGGGGGAGAATGGGAAGCGGTTGAATAAGAGAGGGAGAAAGATAAATAGAAAGAGAGGAGACAGGAAGGAAGGAAGTGAGACAGAGAGAGAATGAGAGAGAGATGGAATAAAAGGAGGGTAAAAAGTAGAGACAGAGAGGGTAATAATTTGATAGATTGAGGGAGGAAGACAAAGAGAGAGGGGGAAGAGAGAGAGAGAGAGATAAAACATTTTATAACTTATAAGGCTTCAAATAAAATCTTGTTTGATTCGAAAATTTATCCCCCAGCCAAGGAGAGTCATTAGGATCACCTGATCAGAACAAATGCAAACCATGAAAAAAAAGCTCCTTTCATGAACGGTCAGTCTTGTACTTATAAGATATTTCTTTGTTGAAAAGGACAACATAGCAATGAATATCTCGATAGCCAGCTGCGCAGCCTCGATCTAGCTGCACAACCACATGGGACGTACTGCGCATGCATAAACAGACTATCATTGAGTAATTCAGTCGCTAATCAGACGGTCTTGACGAAAACCAAGTCTCACCATTCTTCACGTCTTTTGAAAGGTTTGGGGGCAAAACATCGCATTATTCAGGTCTGTCAACTCTCCCACTGTCCATCGCTTCCCAGCCTCATGGCTAAGATCAAAGTGTAAAATCTGTTCTTTGATGCCCTCGGGATGAGAAGTTAATCATTGTCCGGGATTGTCCCCCATCCCGGAATCACTGACTAGCATGCTCAGGCTCGTCCTAGGAGCATCGACAAGATCCATCCTTTGAACCAAGTCAAGGCTACCCTAATAACTCAGCGAAATCGCGCGTCGAGACTTATAAACTCTTGCACCATAGGATTCGTCCTGTTGACATAGTCCAGCTTGTCCCAACGTCCTAGCAAAACTCAGGTTCATTGCCCTCTGTGCTAGCACGTTTTCGAACCGTGGGACCCCACCTTAATCCAACTTCATGTCACATTTGTAGTCGTGAGGATGCAAATAAATGAACTCCCACTATCCAAGAGGCATTGATAATGAAAGAGGACTTTTCAGGCTGTTAGCAAAAGTGGAAAGGTCGCTGTATGTAGAGTCCCAAGTGTAGTACTCAGGAGAAGAATAATATACCATTGCCTTAAGATAGGCTAGATTTTTTTCCATACAGAAATCCTATTCAACACCTGTGTTCCATGTAGTCTTCGTACACAGGTGTCACACAATTGATCGGTTGTTTTTTCTTTAATTTTGACAACGTGGTCATTGAAAGGTTGGAAGGGGTCAAATACCGATGGTCGAACGGGATGTCACTGGTCGTTTCGCTGATGAGCTGATCAGAGGACCCGTCATGACACTTCATGAGACCCCGACAATTTTATAAGCTCTAAATAATTGATTTTCTCGTATCAACGAATTACATTTCCTATTAGACGATTGTCAAAAATATTTTCCTTTTTCTGACACACAAGGTGTTTCTTCCTCCTCCTCTTTACTCTTCTCTTCTTTCTCACTCTCCTTTTTTTCTCGTCTTTTCTTCTTCTTCTTCTTCTTCTTCTTCTCTAGCTTTCTTCCTTTCTGTCTTTCTTTTTTTCTTTTTTTCTTTCTTTCTTTCTTTCTTTCTTTCTTTCTGTCTTTCTTTCTTCTTTTCTTTCTGTGTTCCTTCTCTTCTCTTTTCTTTTCTTTCTTTCATACCTTTGTTCTCCTCTACAAGAACACTTGCATTTTTCATGTCTTTATTAGGACTCTTCAACCCGTGCAAAACCAATATCCCCTGTCCTCAGCAACTTTTAACACCTGATAAATGACTACCTCCCCAAACCCTTTCCTGTTATCAATTAACACCCCGAATACCATGCGCCAATTTGGAGCCAACACAGTCAAATTTAACACAAAGAAAAAAAAAGTTATATATTTGGTCTCCTTATTTTTTTTTACATCTTTCATTCCTTGATCCCTTGACTCATTGAGGCCATGTCTATTTATGGGATCACTTTAACAACCCACCCCCTGGAGTGGCCAATTAAACATCCTCCACTTAAAGTCCTCAATTGAACACCCCCACCAACCCCGGAGCACTCAGGGAGTAACGATATTTAATTGTAAACCATATGGATTAATTCATTTTATAAATAAAGTTGAACTTCACATAAAAGCTTTTATAGGACTGATGTCCTCATCTTGGTTCATTTCCTGAACACAACGTTTTGAACGTTGCACCTTACGACCGCCATCAGGTGATAAATGGGTATTCTCCCGACCGCTGAACTTTACGAGACGGTTTTGTTGAATGGCGAAAAAAAAAACGACTGCTTGGAATGCGTTGAAAGAGATCACTTCAACCTCAATTTCAAGTTTTGTTAATTGGATGTCTTCCCACGTAAAGCAGTCTAAGCAGGTGTGTTAATTGTAATTCATTGTAATTTACGGAAAGTTTAGGAAGATATCTATCTGTACTTGGCATTAATGAATCACTGTAGCCCGCGCGTGTACCAGAAAAATTATCTTTAAAAATGTCCCAAATGACCATAGATAACCAATTGAGCACTATTGGGCGGGGGTGTTAGATAGTACCAAGTGGTGCACTCATATTAATTATAAAGAATGGCCAGGAGCGCCCGGACACACACACACACACACACAGTCAGAGTCACAGACACACACTAATACACACATAAACACACGCATGCATACACATGCACACACACACACACATACATGCACTTATACACACACAGAATCATATACACATACACACAAAGTCATATACACATACACAGAGTCACACACATATACGCAGTCACACGTATACAAATAGGCACACAATAGAGGCAGTCTAATTAACATGAACACACACGCACACTCATACTCATACAATCACATACAAATACACACACACGCATACACATGTACACACGCATACACAGAGTCACAGACATACATGCACATACAAATAGACGTACAATAGATAGAGACAGTCAAATGAACATGAACACACACACTCATACTCATACATACACAGCCACATACAAATACATACACACAGTCACACACGCACACAAATAGAAACATAAAAGAGACAGTCGAATGAACATGAACACACACGCACATATACTCACACAGTCACATACATACATACGCACATACACATACACACGCACACATACTCACAGAGTCACATACAAATACACACACTGTCGCACACACATACATACAGTCACATACGCATACATACACAGATAGACACAAAATAAAGGGAGACAGTCAAATGAACATGAACACACACACGCACACATACACACACAGTCACATACAAATGCACACACTGTCACACACATATACACACACATACATACGGTCACATACATATATACGCACATACGCACATACACAAATAGTCACACAGTAGAGACAGTCAAATGAACATGAACACACACACACGCACACATACATAGTCACATACAAATACGCACACAGTTACACACACATACACACGCATACACACACTTATATACACACATATGCACATATACACACACACACATAGACACACAATAGAGACACTCAAAAAGAGAAGAAGAATCAGTAGCCCACTTCGCTCGTTGATCGGCTATTTGTGTCTGCAGTGATTCGATTGGAAATAAATAAGATTTACTTTATTTTACTGATAGAAGTAAAGAAGTGATATTTCACTCATATGAATGTATTAATGTCTAAATGATTTATTCCATCGACCAAATGAAAGAAGTTATAGTTCACTCTTATCTATCTAATTTGAGACAACTACGCATGCGTGTGAATATGCAGCAATATAACTCAAACCCAGGCCATCACCCGAAGTTGATATTCGCTATATCAATCAGACAGCACACAAAGCATTGCAGTGTCGATTTTGAAGTTGTTTTGATCAATAGCTCTCGAGAAATCTACTGGATAAAACGACAGATTATAGATCTTTTACTTAAAATTATAGATCTAAATTTTGAAAAATACCTAAATTGGTAACACCGAAGAGAAGTAGCTGGAAAATATGAGGAAATAGGAATTGATTTTAATGAATTTGGCAGACTTCTCCACAAAAGTCCAGTCCCTTGTAAATATGCACCTTTGGAACAGTCACTCCCCTTGTTTATACATCTTTGTTATTCAATTATTGTGTAGTGTGCTCCGTAAGTAAATCATCGTTTTATAAAATTCAAGAAAAACGTTCAAGAAAACAATTAAAATACAACCATAAAATAACTTTTCCTTTGTCGATTGAAAAATCAAATTAAAATTCATGAAGAAAACAAAATACAACCATTAAACAACCATATTGAACAATGTGATTTTCTTGGTTCGCTGGTCGTAACCCTGGACTATTCTATTGGGGGACGGGACTTTTGCTGAAGAAAATACTTCAAACCAACTCGACGTATTGCAATGATCAACAACCTTAATCTGTTGGCTGTTATTAGAACGTTCGCTTCTTATTGGAAATCCTAATTCCTGATGGACAAAACTTCTATGTTAATAAATGATACGAAAAAAAAGAGGGTGCTGAATGCATGTCGAGAAGCCATGATAAGCAAGCTGACGGTTATTAGTAGGTTCGGATCTACCAGTATAGATGGTCTGATACCAATTCATGCTTAGTTGAGATATATATATATATATATATATATATATATATATATATATATATATATATATATAGTAGAATGTGGATTCGCTACACAAACCAGCTCACGTTTCTGGCCTCTTCGGGCCTCATCAGGCGAATCTGATGAGGCCCGGAGAGGGCAGAAACATGAGCTGGTTTGTGTAGCGAATCCACATTCTACTATTTATTTCCAGCTCTACCCTAAAACAACTTAACTTCAAGAGTCAAAAGTTGTATGTATCGAGCACTCTATGAAATAAATATCAGAAGTGGCTTTATATTATTGATATATTATTATATTATGTTATACTGCTAGCCTGATTTGTACCACATATACTGTGTGTGTGAATATATATATATATATATATATATATATATATATAAATATACATACATATATATATATATATATATATATATATATATATATATATATATATATATAAATCGCAATGCGATTCTTTTTTCGGTTTTTCTGTCCGTAACATGGATTGTAAAATCAGATGTAGAAATTTTGTTTATAAAAATACCTCCAACCTATCTTAGCAATAACAAATCACGATGTAACGAATTTTGGCTGTAACAAACGTGTGGATCCATCCCGAAAGACTCCAGACTTACCGGCATTATCCCATTTTCGTGTTCTAGCCTTGTGCAACCTTTAAAATAAGATCAAAGTGTAGTATCAGTTCTTCTAATGTCAACGAAACAGCATCAAATTTAATTTAAAACGTTATTATGGTTGTATTGACACCAGCACAGAGACAACAAGTTTCAATGATGTTGCTGGGTTTGCAGGATTCTTATATTCACTAAATATTGAGTATCGGCCCTTGGCACAGACCACACTTTTCATTATCTGTTATATATCTTAACTACACACGGTAGGCTGACCAAATCCAAACTTCCAAAAAGGAGGACACACTTTAGCCCAGAGCTCTCAACTTAGGGTCTGCAGACCCTTAGGAGAACACAAAACAACAGGGGTGCTATTCCGAATTTCACAGAAGGAGGATTTTGCCAGTATTGCCAATTTAGCGTTTTTCATGCTAAATTTAGCTTGTTTCTCGTTTTGTCAGTGAGAAAGATGTGTCATCTTTTGTGGCAGTACTTTGAAACCGGTTGCTGTCGTACGAATGGCCATCAAAATACTGGGTGGTGATGATTTATAAATTCCCACAGAATTCTTGTTTCAGTTTTCTCCATGAATTTCAATTCAATTTAAATATTTTCCCAATTGACAAAATCAGAAGTTGGCTTTCCCGTTTCAAATTTTGAAGTTTACCAAACTCCCATTTCACTCTGAAAAAGACAAGTTATTTGATTTCACTAAATCATTTTAACTTCTCATAAATCTTCACGATTTTCTCCAACTCATAGCAATTAAATTTGTTATTGGAGAAAAATTATTGTTTATTTGGTATCTTTGTAATTCAATTATTGTGTAGTGTGTTCCGCATGTAAATTATTGTTTTATAAAGTTCAAGAAAAACATTCCAGGAAACTATTAAAATACAACCATAAAATAACTTTCCTTTCGTCGATTAGAAAATCAAATTAAGATTCATGAGGTAAACAAAATACAACCATACTTTTAAAATTGCAAACGGAGATCGAATGGCATGTTTTGTTGATTTGAGAAGAACAGACATATTCTAATCTTGAACTAAATACCGCAAAAGGTTGGATAGTGCCACGAATTTTCCTTTTATTTACCGAACGATCTAAGGCAAAGTGAAAAATAACCGAACTACCATTATTAAATGCAGCAAACTACCGAACTTACATTATATTTACCAAACGAGGGACAACCATCGGGTGTAACGAACTTTCGAATTCAGGGACAGCCCCTTCCCTCAGATTGTCCGTTATAGCAAAGAATTAAAGTATATACGTGAATATTTACATGAGTAATAAGTCGTCTACTTACATTATGAACAATGTGACGTTTTTCTGTTTGCTTCTCTGTCCGAAATCATGTACTTTTCCCCCATTTAGGTAAAGATTTTGTCGATGAAAATATTTCCTACCCACCTACTTCAATGCGTTATAGTTTCTTTTCCAAGAATTATCATCATCATCATCATCATCATCATCATCATCATCATCATCATCATCAGTCTTTTAACGTCCGCCGTTAGACATAGACCTTCCCCAGGATTTGCCACACTTCTCTATCATGGGCGTCGCGGAGCCATTACCTCCTGGACTTGTCTAGCTCGTCTCTCCATCTAATATTCTGCCGGCCTCGGTTGCGCATGTGATCTCGGGGGATCCATGTCGTGAGTCGTGATGTCCATCGGTTGTCTGCCATTCTTGCAACATGGCCAGCCCACCACCATTTGAGATTTCTAATGGATTCTATGATGTCCCTGACTCTTGTCTTTTCTCGGATGTACTGTGCTGTCCTGTGGTCTCTCCATGTGAGGCCCAGCATTATTCTTTCATGTGCAAGAAATATAATCTCATATAAATTCAAACACATCCGTGAATTTCTTCACGGGTACTAACGAGTGAGAGCATATTTTTAAAAACGTATAATTGCCTATTCTGTCACACAATATAATTATTGTCAGCATCAATAGAGATATGCTTCTACTTATACCTGAGAAAGCTCGAAAGAGTTGAAACTATCTAATCAATAAGCAGAGGAAGAATGACTGATTGGAACATAGTGGAAAAGGTTACTTTAATATACTCCACCTGAAAGAGATTACTTTACCTCCCACCCAGCTTTAAAAAAATTCGTCCCCCAAAACGAACAGTTTATGGGTGAGGATGTTAGGGTGATCCTATTAATACCTTAAATGACGAAAAGCGTACTCTAGAGGGCACTTTAGAGACAAGGGAGGGTACAAGGAGAATAAATCCCGGTGGGAAAAGTCGATTATAAAGAAGAGATGTAAAGCGAGACGATTATCTGTCAGTAAATAACAGCTAGACTATGTCCAGTACTTGTAAGATATAAAAAGCTTAAGGGATTCATTTTCGCTCATCCAGTTTGTTCATATCTATCTATTCGCTTGCTACTTATGGTATGTCGTTTTTCGAATAAGATGAGGTGTGAAATTAACAGCAAAAATGGTAGATATTTAATCAAAATATGATTCATTTGGAGCAAGAACCTTTTTTAAACGATCCTGAAATGATGATATGCCATCTCTATAAAATTCTTTTAGTCTAATGGTAAAAAATCTAGTAAAAGTATCAATCATAACTTCCCTATTATTACACCTTTCCTTACGGATATATGAAGTTCAAAATGTCTGAAAAGATGATGATATGTAGTAGAAATATCAGGTGAATATTGAGGATGCTGCAAGATATCATATGCCAATTCTCTAAGCATAGAAACAGTCAGCTGAGAAATGTTGGATAAGTCACTGACAAGGAGCATTCCGTTCAATTCATGTTGGACTCATTTTCCCAAAGTTTTCTCTCCTATTGTCTTAAGATTATTTAATATGGTTCCTGTTGAAATCCTAGAATATCCAGAAAGCGCTCGAAGTTTTATTCGTGGATCGTTGGCCAATGTTGTCAATAATTCTTCGTCATTAAGAATGAGTTTAGGCATCTCTCAAGGTTTATTATTGGTATCGATAGTTCGACATCTAAACTTATTGAACCAAGGCTGAACAGCTCGCACTATTGTAGTATTCATTACAAATACTTTTTGGGTTCTAACCTACCTATCTATCTATCTATCTATCTATCTATCTATCTGTCCAAGTCTGTTCATATCTATCTATCTATCTATCTATCTATCTGAGTCTGTTCGCATCAATCCATCTATCTATTTGTCTCTTCCTATCCATCTTTGTCTGTTCGTATCTGAGTCTGTTCGTATTTATCTATCTGCCTGTTCGTATTTATCTATCTATCTGAGTCTGTTCGTATATATCAATATCCTTTTTCGCATCTATCTATCTATCTATCTATATGAGTCTATTCGTAACTATCTATATATCTGTCTGTATCAATCAATATATATCTGAGTATTCGTATCTATCTATCTATCTATCAATCTATCTATCTATCTATCTATCTATCTGAGTCTGTTCGTATTTATCTAGCTATCTATGTATCTAACCACGGAGACAACCCTACACACCTTCATTCATCTATGAAACCAATTCCTGGCGACTTCCAATGAGGACGTCAGTCTGACGATAGAATTCTGAAGAAAGAAAGAAAGTTTTTGGCGACGATTCCAAGAAAAACGTTGCCAAAATTCTTCAAGTGTCAGGAATTTCTGTATTTGGCCCAATTAGATTTGGTTGTGTATGTTGTTCGCATTCTTTCATCAAACATCCGCCTTGGGGCGTCAGTTCAATAAAGTTGAATAGACTCTTGATTTTGAAACAGTTCAACTTACGACAAAATCATTCACTCCCAATATATATATATATATATATATATATATATATATATATATATATATATATATATATATATATCATTACTCTGTACGTGTGTGTGTGTGAGTGTGAAATATGCTTTGAAGTAAAGGTCTGTAAAAAGCGAAAATATTTTTGTCACTCTCTAAAAAATCATTTCATTCGACGGATACCATATCAACATGCATTTAGAAAAAAAAAGCGGAATTGGTATATTTTTAGAATTATTTCCAATATTGAAGATGGAAGAGAAGGAGTCACATTTTAAACATATTATCCTTTTTTTAAATTTTAAGGAAGGTAAAAATGAAACTCAGACGCAAAAAAGGTGTTCGTGGTTCATAGAGAGAGTGCTGTGAATGATCAAATAGGACACAGGTGGTCTGTGAAGTTTCATGGAGGAGATTTCCACCTGAACGATGCATCACAGTCGGGTAGACCAGTTGCTGTTAATTGCGATCAAACCAAGACAATAATCATCATCATCATCATCATCAATGTTTTATCGTCCCTCGTTGGACATAGACCTTCCCTAGGATACGCCAGACCTCTCCATCACGGGCGTCGTGGAGCAAATACTTTCAGTACTTCGTCACACCATCTTCAATTTTGCCAGCCACAGTTTCGCACATGATCTCTGGAGATCCACGTTTTGAGTCATGATGTCCATCGGTTGTGACACGGTCAGCCCAAAGCCACCTGAGTTTTCTAAAGGATACTATGATATCCCAGTCTCTTGTTTTTTGTTTCTTTAATATAACGTACTGTTTTGTGATCTCTCCGTGTGATGTTGAGCATCAGTTAGTCAACGGGTTCAAAATATCCAAATCAAGCACTGAAAATCAATTGCAACAGCTTGGTTATGTTATTCGCTTTGATATGTAGCTTCCACCTAAGTAAAAAGAAGACAAGGCTGGCTACTGCAGGGTCAAACTCAACTCCTACTTCTATTTCAACTGATAATGATTACTGTAACTTATATATATATATATATATATATATATATATATATATATATATATATATATATATATATATATATATCAATTACAAAATTATAACAATTTTTTCGTAAGTATGAATACTTTGGCTCAGCTGGTAAGAGGACTATCTACTGATCACTAGGTCATGATTTTGAATATTAATTTTACATATCGATTTGGTTTAGTGTGACTAACGTGACGAGACAAACAGTGGAGAATTTACTCACCTAAATTAGGCGAGGATTGTTGTTGTTCTTGTTCTTACAGTAGAAAGGCAAAGACAATTCTAGCCCCCTGTTATTTGGGCAGGGGCGATTAGCTTTTTAAACATTACGGAAAATCTTGACATGCGATGAAAAGTGGAAACTTTACAACAACTTTAAACATAAGAGATCGTGGGTTAAGCGAGACGAACCCTCACTTACCATACCAAAGCCTGGTCTCTATACGAAGAAATTAATATCGTGTACAGAGTGTGATTGGCAGTTCCTTTTAGAACTGTTCATAATAAGATCAGTCGAAGACAGCAATTGAAAAAGAAAGTCTGTAATTACTTAAGAGACAAAGGTGTAGTATTTCATCATATCTTTTCGTTGATCACATGAAAATTGTGTCCTGGACATATTCACTCATTTGCAACACTCAGCAAATATTGCACTTTCAGATTAGCATACATTCAGGTCAGAATTCTTCCAATTTAATGAAAAACCTGCCCTACATGCAGGCTTTCAGTTAGTTCCTGCGGAAGTCGTAAATGGTGCCGTTGGTCCCAATGATAAACCAAACTGTCCAGGCGTATCTTAATTCAATACCTTTGCCTTCAATGTGCGTTTCGGATACTTAGCGGTCACGTACAAATAAACAAAATCAGACTTTTAGTGTTATATAGATAGATAGATAGATAGATAGATAGATGGAAATTATTATCGGGGTTTAGGTGAGCGTAGACCCTACACTGTTATTTTTGTTTTGAATTTTCAAATATTAACTTACTAAAAACATACCTGGGGGTCCCATTTGTACACGCATTTCAGGGGCGACACGTTGTTTGGTTCCTGGGTGACGTAGTCACATACACACAGACAGACATTTTGGGAAAAGTAATTTTCGACTAGCTGGAAGACAGCAAATGTTCTTTGCTGAGAACATCTATACTGAGAAGAATGAAAAAGTCTGTTAGGATGGGATTATGAAGTTGTCTGAAATATTCCAAAGGATATGTTATTCAATAATTTCAAAAAATTATTTTATTTTACTCTCCAAACCGAAAGTCAATCTCAGGGCATGTGAATTTTGAATCTTGATTTCAATTATTGGATCTGAGAAGTTGAGCGTATATGCTTATATATAAGAATTTATTCATTTTCTCAGAGTCTGTCCGGATAGTATCCGGCAATTTCGAATATCTTGAGATCCGGTCGTACAGCCTTAATGTAACATGGCACCCAATCAGAAGGGACTCTACTGAATGAATAGACAATCTCCAGTGAGATTACTCGGTCGATAGTGAGACACCATTGAGTGGACGTGTATTTTGTGACCTGTACATTCTTCAGGTTTCTTCATTTAAGCCTGTCCATTCTTCAAGATTTATTAGCAAAACACTGCATCACCTAGGTATGTCAGTCTCCTATAAGT
This sequence comes from Thysanoteuthis rhombus, assembly GCA_963457665.1. Taxonomy (NCBI): domain Eukaryota; kingdom Metazoa; phylum Mollusca; class Cephalopoda; order Oegopsida; family Thysanoteuthidae; genus Thysanoteuthis; species Thysanoteuthis major. The sequence goes on along the minus strand of OY735242.1, from coordinate 21,629,484 downwards.
TCAGATTTGGCTCCCTGCGATTTCTGACTTTTCAAAAGAGATTTCAAATCGTGTACAAGATTAAGGAGAATGCGACGAGGCAGACCATATTTTTCCGGGGATGCTGAACCTTGGGGTCAAGGTTTTTTGTTTTATATACGTTTATAGTCCCTATTGTGTGACCGAAGCCTTTCCGTCGGCTCCGTCCGACGATTTTCCCAGCTTCCCCTCCCCCTCACAGTGAACTCAATGCCACACCCTCACATCACTACGAGATGCTTACATTACTTCGCAACATCCCAATAGTAGAGCTGCTTTTACAATCAACGATACATATGCTACAGTTCTTAATTTTTTTTTTCAAGAACAATCTAGGGGCGTCTCCGGGTGGCCTTGTTCCGTGTATTTTCGTTTCTATGTGTTTTGTTTCTGTATTTTCATTCAATTAATGGATACTTAACAGAATGGTATGGTTATCGCAAATGGAAAAATCCTTCATCTTCATCGAGCATTTAAGGTTGGTAAGACATTTCTTCGTTGATTGTTTCTTGTGTCAAGGAGAGGAAAGAGTGATAGAAAGAAAGAAAGAAACGTATTTTATTGATGCCTCTCTGTTTTTCTGTGATACTGTGGTACTGAGTACGCCTCTGTATGCGTATGTGTGTGTGTCCGTACTCAGAGATGTCTGCGTATGTGTATGTATGTGCGTGTTCATTTGGTGTGTGGTTTAGTTTGCATGAACGCGCGCCTGTGCGTGCACACCTGCGTTTGTGCCTCTCTGAGCGCGCGTGTGTGTGTGCCTCTGCATTCGTGTGTGTGTATTCGTTCGTTTCTGCAGGTGTGTCGGTTGGTATTAAATACTCGAAGTTTAGGGGCAATATTTAATAACTCAGTATCAATTGTCTGCTTTAATAATGTTTACATGCATGCATGTGAATGCATATATATATATATATATATATATATATATATATATATATATATATATATATATATATATATGTATCACATCTATCTATCTCAGTCTGTTCATATGTATGTATATATCTATCTATATAATCTGTTTGCTCGTATCTATTTATCTCACCCACAAGTAAGTATCTATCTATCTATCTATCTATCTATGTAATTCTGTGAATTATCTATCTCTGCAAGGAGTGCCTACCATAGCGTGATATTAATCAAGTTAATCACGCACCAATTCACTGTCAGAGAAGTGAGTTCGATTCTGATGTGTGCTCAGCAACAGTGGCCTTGTGTCAGATAAAGTGACAGTATTGGCGCCCCTGTTGGGGTTTTTACTCATTTGATTTTTTACTGTTGACAAGACAGAAGAAAGACAGCAAAAAAAGAAGAGAGAGAGAGAGAGAGAGAGAGAGAGAGAGAAGGCTACAGTGAAAGAGAAGTGAGTGAAACCGCCCCCCTTCTCCGTCTTTATTCGAACTTAACCATTCGGCCAACCATCGAGCTAACCTGATAACAGACCAATCAGGAATTCAAGCCAGTCGTCATTTTAGCATGTAAAACCATTTCCTCCGTATGTCTTCCATAATAAACGCGCACACGCACACACACACACACACACACACACACATACACATTCAAAGACAAAATGCTTTTAATCATAGATACTTAATCTTCGAAATTACTCATTGATTCTGCGGCGAAAGCATCTAAAAGGAAATTCTTTATAGTCGGGAAGCCTTTGCAACAATATCTATCATCATTATTATGTTCAGTAACAAGAGCTCGGTTGCCCTTAGCAACTGGTTGTTCCGACTTAACGACGTCACGAACGAAGATTGTATTTATTGAAAAGGAAGAAGAGACAACGAAGGAAGGTAAATAAAAACTGACCAGTGGTCAGGTACCTGGCTCCAACCCCTATCCACCCCATCCCGTTGCGGAGCAGTCTTTCGTACATTAGAATCGGCTTTCAACAGTTGGATGGAATCGGTTTGACAGGGCCTAGGTTGAATGTCTATTTGAAAAACGTATCAAATAAACTAAAGAATGGACGTGTATGTAAGCAGAAGATTGATCAACTTTATACATAAAAGTGAATGTCTGTATGTTCTGAGTTGTACGTCACTATTTTGCACGTAGGAAGCTGAAATTTGGCAGAGGGGTACATTGTTTCGCAGCGAAGGTTATAGGGTCGAAATGATTTTTCTCAAATATTACCTAATCTCGCTTATTCGAAAAAAGCGAATAGCACACCTAATTTTTCAAATTTCATTTTCCGCTTGAAGCAGTGTGACTCTTCTTGAAAATTTACCAATTTATTCCTCTTTTCTAAAAAAATATTTTCAAGTAAAAAGTATATATTTTCAACTTTATTGCTTAATAGTATTTTGATACATTTTTGCATTTTCTTTTCATAATTTTTGTTTTAATATCTACGTTTTTAAAGTATCATTTTGATATATTCAGGTGATTTTTCATCATTTTCACAAGGTGTCAATTTTGTACATATGAAACAAATTCATATCAATACAACACATATGCATATAAAACAAACCAAATAACTATTTCAAGTCTACGTAATACATACATCGAATAAAGTTCATAAGTATTCAAACAAGCGTTCGAATACTTATGAACGCGTATGTGTTTTTAGTCATGATTGCATTGTTTCAATGATATGCATTGGTCTATTTTAAGGGTATTCAACTGACTAGTTTGGCAATTCTTCCAATTATCATTGTTAGTTAGCCCTTTCAACCTTCTTGATTCTCAACAAAATTTTAGCTGGATAGAAAAACAATATTTGATTTATTTAACAATTTAATTCAATTATTACTTCATTTTGCTGATATATAGTGGCAAACTACACAAACAAAATAAATGCTTATTTAAATATCTATCAAAGGTACTATATATGTATATATATATATATATATATATATATATATATATATATATATATATGGGGAAATGCAGATGTAGGAAGTGAGAGATTAGAAAACAAAACCAAGCCATACAAGCAAATTATCTGCTTGTTCAAATACCTATGAGAGGTTATATATATATATGTATACACACACACACACACACACACACACACATATATATATATATATATATATATATATATATATATATATAAATTGCGTTATATCATATAAAAAATCTTATTTGAAGTGATCACCCATTATTACGCTGTAATTGTACCATTCGGCCAAGACAACGTAATTAGAATAAACAATGAAAGGAAATTGGGCTGCTGCAGAAAAAGAACCTGCAGCCGATAAGGTTGCTGATGAAACGTAGCGTTGGTGTTAAAATTGAGCTAAATAGCCGCCGGTAATGTAGACTCAAATAACTCTCTCAACTCCAAATCTATTCTATTTACGTTGTCTAGGCTGAATGATACATTCACCGTGTAATAACAGGTAATTATTTCGAATAAGAGTTTATATATTATATAACGCAATTCATAATCATTCAGTCGGGTCATATATCGATTTCTTGATAACACGCGCACACACACACACACACACACACACATATATATATATGTGTGTGTGTGTGTGTGTGTGTGTGTGTGTGTGCATGTGTGTATATGTGTGTAAAGTGAGATATTAGAGACCGTTTATTGAAACTATCACCTAAATTGTCAACCTAGGTTTCTGCAGTTTTTAAGCTGCTCAACTGGTTGGCTATGTGCCACGCATACAGACCACACCAGAGTCGTTACAAGACTGAAAGTTCCTAAGAAAAACATATTTTTTGTCAATGGAAAAACCTCTATAGGTCTTTAAAGGGGGTTCAATTTCCAATGTAGGTTTTTACTAAATTGAGCCATTATTTTGTGTCCGCCTTCTTTTTTTTGTTGAGTTTTCATTGTCCAACAAAAAGCGAGAGAAATATCTCAATTCACTGATCACCCCCTTTTCCTATTTTATAATTGATCATCCCTAATACGATTTGTTATTAAAAGACATGGGTCACATGACGCTTTCTATTCACTGACTAACCAGACCTGTTTATTTATTTAACATGGCAAACTGGTCTTGAAAGCCACATTGCTAGCTCAATCCTCACTGGGTGACCAATTATTGTAGCCCCTGTACCAGACCAAGTGATAGACATCCATCCTCTCTCTCAGTACCAGGGGCGTCGTTGAGGGAGGAGGTCTGAGGGAAAATTTTAAAACACAGCCCAGGGCTCCAATGAAAGGAGCCACCAAAGATTTAATAGTAATTCACCTATTGCATTTCTACAAACATTATCACCAACAAGGGTCAGTCTAAAGAACCCCAGGGATCTGCAGCATCCATGTGAGGCCTCTAAAGTGGGGGCCCCTCAGGGATCCTAATCACCTGGGCCCCCTGATCTCCACAGCTACGCCCTTGCTCAGCACATTGATTTTTATCGATCGCCAATTTACGATGATGAGCGAGACAGACAGACAGACAGACAGCGAGACGGACATTCATGCTTTGTTAAACACTGAAGGAAGGTGAAATAAGCTGGACTTGATTGATATTTGCAAAGACTGTCGTCTGTTTGGGCGTGAAACGGCGAAATCGAACGATTTCACGTTGCTATAACGACCAAATCACGCGGTAACTGATTTCGCTCGGCGCAAAGCTAACGAAAAATGGTGACAAAAAAACAAAAAAAAGTTATCGTTTATGTAAAAGATAATGACAATAACAGCTGGAAACGTGAAACAATTGTCAGGGTTTTCCAAACACATAGACTGTGACACGATATCCGAATCGTTAATGGCAAATATGCATATTAAAATATTCATGTATATATCTCTATCTATATTTGTATCTATCTCTTGCTCTTTTTCTCCCCTCTCCCGCTCTCTCTCTCTCTCTCTCTCTCTCTATATATATATATATATATATATATATATATATATATAAGACGAAATCACCAAAGATAAACAGCGTTTCAGTATCTTCAAATGTATTTTGATGCACCACACAGAATTTTTATGGCGAATAAGCAAATGAAAATATCTATCTTTTTTATCTTTTTCTCCCCCCCCCTCTCTCTCTCTCTCTCTCTCTCTATATATATATATATATATATATATATATATATATATGTGTGTGTGTGTGTGTGTGTGTGTGTGTAAGAAAAAAATGAACCAGAGGAAATCCCTAAAGCTAAGTATAATTTCAGTACCTAAAAGTTTTTCTTATATATATATATATATATATATATATATATATATATATATATATATATATATATATATATATATATATATATATATATATATACACACATATATATACTCACAAATACACACACACACACACACATATGAATATATGTATGAGTGTGCGTTTGTAAGTGCGAGTGGCTTTATTGATAAATGGGTGAAGTGTTGAGCTGTGTTCAAACTCCGGTCGAGGCTATTCACTAATGCCAATGGTGAATCTATCTTTTTCTCCTCACATCTGTACGTAAAATGGCTGGGCAGACTGGTCTCTCTAGCCCTGTGGAGCAATGAGTATAGACTGAATTTAAAACCAGTTATCAGAAAATAATGGCAATGAGTGAGTTCTATTAGCCACTACTTCTCCAAAACCAACTCGAACATACAATCGTTATCCCAGCTAACACATTGACGTTACTACAGCGTTTCTGCACCGTTACATAGACACTCTTGTAACGTTACATTAACGTTCCTTTGAAGACTTCGCGTGACGTCTCTGCAACGTTACATAGACTTCTAGTAACGTTACATTGACGTTCCTTTGGAGACTTCCCGTGATGTCACTGCAACGTTATATAGACTTCTAGTAACGTTTCATTAACGTTCCTTTGGAGACTTCCCGTAACGTCTCTGTAACGTTACATAGACTTCTTGTAACGTTACATTTATTTTCCGATGTAGACTCTCCGTAACGTCTCTGCAACGTTACACAGACTTCTTGTAACGTTATATTAATGTTCCTTTGTAGACTTCCCATGACGTCTCTGCAACGTTACATGGACTTCTTGTAACGTTGAATTAACGTTCCTTTGCAGACTTTCCGCAACGTCTCTGTTACGTTACTAACAGCATACGGTATTTCCAGCTACACCACTTTACAATAATGTTGCGGTAACGTCTGGGATATGCTGTCTGATACTAAATTGCAACGTTACAATAACCTACCCTCAACATCACGTATCCCCCCAGCCAAAAATGCAAAGTTGCAAAAATGTTTCGTTGTAGTTGGTAAGTGAGGGGTTGGGAAATGTCTCCGTCCAGCGATGGACCTTAAAAGGCTAATGATGACGACAATGATATACGAGCTTGCACCGTACATAAGTAAGAGGAAAAAGAGGAAATTAAAGCTAAGTACAATTTCAGGGACCTTTAGATATATTTTTCGATTGTCAAATTCCTAGAGTTGACTTTATCATCGTGAATTCGTCAGACATTAGAATTTAAGATTTTTTAATTAAGAACATGAATGAAAGAGAGAGAGTGGGGAAAAGAAAGAGTGATGCTATGACGTCACGTCGTGTCAACTCACGTTTGCATGTTCTCGGTATTTTTTTTTAAAGATCGTTGAATTTTTGTCATGGAAAATTTCATCAAACTCCTACCATTGAGTCTTGATTTTATTTTCGTTTGTCTCACCAATGAGAATGACTTGAGAAAAACCAGTGACGTCATGACGGCTTGAATAAGAGTTATGTACCCAAAAACTGATGTCGAATTCCCTCTCTCAACTCAGGTCGACTTGTTTTATAACAGGAAATACTAATAAAAGAGTTGGAATGGAATACATTGTTTTCCATGTTTTTTGTATGGAGAAATGAATTCTGTTTTGTTTTAGATTTAATGAAGCAAGGGAAACCCCGTAGTTCACTTAAGCTTTTTTCTGATTATTTGTTCATTCTTCAAGCCTTTCAAACAAATTGTAATTCTTAAAATGTTTTCGAAATAAAGTCACTCGACAATGCACTTGTATACCATATGTTGACTTCACTATGAGTAACAACAGACTGTAGAAAGAAAGTAGGCTGCTGCTTTTTCCTCAGTCTTAGCTGAGCTAAGCTGTCGAGCTCAACTAGCTAAGTAGAATATCCATAAGAACTTATACTAAGTTAAAACGGGAAAAACTTGGAGTATAGAGATTGCAGTTTTGCCGAAAGTCCAGGATCAGAGCCTTTTTGAGTCAGCCTTATTGTCGGTTACACTTTTAAGGGAGAACAGACCCTCTGCCAAGGGAGGAAATCCAACAGAAAAACTGCGGGCTTGGGACCTAAGTACCATCGCTCAATTTGTTGAGCCATGCTAATAAACCCTTGGTTCAATGTGCAAGGGTGATGATGCTCACCTTGCACCCCACTTTGAAATCATTTGCGTAGGACTGGGGACTTACCATGGTCCCAATCCATAAATTGGAACTCTCCGTGGAGGCTAGGCTTTCTGCAGCCGACGTGGAAGAACTTGCCTATTCAGTGCAAACCAAATACGCATCTGCAATAGACGAGGAATTCCCTTCTAAAACTTCTTCTGCGTGGAGAGGCAATGGTATCTGAACATTGATGTGTAAATTCACATACGTATGGGCGCAGGGGGATGAACCTAAGTGGAAAGTTTCACTGAAAAATTTTCAAGAACATTTAAAAAAAATGTTTGATGGGGTACTTTTACAATATAACAATTATGCTAAACTGGACCCTTACTTTCCATTCAATGTGCATATACATATATATCTTCTTATTTCATATGATTATATAGGATTTTTAAAGGGTTAAACGAGAGTACAGGGAAAACTTTTTTTTCCATTTTAAGGGGTTAAAACTGAAGGGAAACATTTTCCCACTTTATGGGGTCAATTGTGAAGCATTTTCTAACTCTAAATATTTAACCCAGCATAGTGGTACTTTAGCTAATATATATATATATATATATATGAATGTCTTGGCTTTGCAAACAAAGATTTTAGGAGGGTTTTCCACGACTATAGCACCTGTATCACGGAATAGCCCTCCAGCCGGTGCAATTTTGTGGAGTGCGATATGTGCAGGGCTCACCCCACCCTTCAAACCAAGGTTTGCATCTTATGATCTACTGATGTAACACGAATAGGTGCGAGGCCCCTAGATCGTAGATTTGGTAGGAGTTTCCTTTTCCTGAGAGATGCTCGAGCTAGCTATGGGGTCTTCTGCAGCCTTTGTGTGATTATTCCGACAATATGGCTAACCTGGGTATTTAAACTATAGAACATGATGCCCAGGCTGGCTATAGAGCAGATGTGCGCTGACTGTAGACGTTTGCTATTCCTTCAGAGTAGTGACCCAACAGAGGAGTTGCCTGTGCAGATCGGAGCCCAGGACCGAGTCACACCTATGACAGGAAAGGAAAAGGAAGCCGGGAACGAGATTCAATGGTGCTGCCAACTAGAAGAGCAGTAATAAAGTGATATAAGTATAGATATATGCATACGTTTATCAGGCTGTTCAACTGCCTAACATGCTAATTTTTGAAAAAAAATATTTAACTAGGTAGGGAATCTAGGGTCTAGGTTTGTTCAGATTTCAACTTAGTTCAAGTCCAATAATAGAATTTTTTCATATTTTCTAGCATTTTAGAACTCAACAAACTTGAATTATTCCTTCCTCCAGCAAAACTACTGACATTAAACAATCTCCATATTTTGGGATATTTCAGAGCATTTGAATAACAAGAAAAATGGCAGAGAAATGCGTTAGATAAGTATTAGTGACTGGACTCCATCACCAGTATTTCGCTAGTAATTTTGTTGCTTTCAAAGCATAAGACTTGACTTATGGCCTAGACAACCGATGCAAACATTTTCATAATTAAAGGTTTCTCAACGGGTTTTTTGTGTTATCAGGCGTGTTGAATGATATACTAAAAGTCTACCACAGTTTGACCATAAAGAAATATATAATTTTTAAGATTACGTTCACAGGCCTTATTAAAGACATGGTTCCTGAGTTATAGGTTTTCATATGGCAGTACACGCTACATAAACAAATTTCTGAATCCATCCCCAAATTTAATCATTTTCTTCCTATCCTACGATCCACTTTTTCACAAAATTACATCGGAATTCTTGGAGAACATTTGGAGATATTGCGTGGGCAGACATTGGACATTGGTGACTACAGGAATGTATTTGGAAAAAAAAAAAGAAAAAATATGAAAAAATATCTCTCAAGCAAAAACAAATTCATTGATACACCCAAAAATTTAATCACCTTTTCCTAACCACGTGACTTACTCTTCCACGAAATATCATTGAGAACATTTGATGATATCATGTGGACAGACACGAGCAAATATGAAAAAATATCTCTCAAACAAAAATAGATCCCTGGATCCGACCCAAAATGTAACCACTTCTTCCTTACGACAAGGCTCACAGTTCTACAAAATTTCATCAACATTTCCAAGAACTTTCCGAGATATGGTATGGACAGACAGGAGCGAATACAGAAATGTAGGGAGAAAAAAAACGAAAAATATCACTCAATCAAAAATGAATTCCTGGACCTAACCCCAAATTTAATCGCACTCTACTTTATATACGCCTGATCCTTCCACGACATTGCATTACAATTCATTGAGAACTTTTGGAAGTATAGGTTTGATAGATAGGAACGAAAACAGAAATGTATTAAAAAAAATGCAAATATGTTTCCCAATCAATAACAAATTCATGGATCCACCCACCAATTTAATCACTCCTTTGTTTCCTTGTGGCTCACCCATACACTGAATTCATTGATGAATCTTGTGGCTCACGCTTCAACTAAATTTCATTGAAATTCATTGAGAACTTTCGGAGATACCATGTGGATCATCGAGAAATTTCATAGATATCGTGCAGACAGACAAGAGACAGAAATGTATAAATTATTAAAACGGAAACATATCTCATTGAGATTCATTTGAGAACTTTGGAAAAAATCGTTTGGAAAAATAGGGGCGAATACAGGATTATTAAAAAAACGCTAATTGCTGAGAGACGTGAATGAATACAGAAATGTATAAAATATGAAAACGTCAGAATAGCTCTCAATCGGAAACGAATTCCTGGATCCACCCCCCAAATTTAATCATTTCTTCCTTACAATGTAACTCACCCTTCAACTAAATTTAATCGAGAGTCATTGTGAAATTTCTGAGATATCGTGTAGGTAGCTGGAGCAAGTAGGAAAAACTGCAAAAATATCTTTTAATCAAAAATAAATTCCTGGATCCACCCCCGGATTTAATCACTTCTTTTCTATCTTGTGGTCATTGAAGGAACGTCAGATGGAATTCCTTCCTCCGTCAAAGCCGACCTTAGAGCAACACACCTGATAAGCATCTCTACACAGAGGTTATTACTAGGCCTCTGCAATCGAGAGACGTTGTCATTTACCATCACCTGGTAACTGGGGATGAACGTGTCCTGAAAAATGTCAACCCTTCCGAACAAACCTCCTTCAAGCCAGTGATTATTGTCAAGAACTTATCCATTGTGAATACAGGAATCTATGAACAAACTGCAAACGTGTCCATTCCAACTTGAATGTAATATTTATTGCACTTGCCGAGGTGACGGTGAAAACGTGTGAATGATGTCTTTCATGACTTCTTAATATAATGTCCTCCAAGATAATGAATCGTTATTTCCAACTTAATTCTTACCAAATTCAAAGTTGAAACACTTTATATCACATAGATAAGAAAGCATAGAACCGATTGTAGATTAAATACTGCTGATGGTCCTCTATAATGTTAGTTTAAATGAAAACACACACAATCATCATCATCATCATCATCGTCATCATCATCACCACCACCACCATCATCATCATCATCATCATCATCATCAGTCTTTCAACGTTCGTTGTTGGATATAGACCTTCCCCAGGATTCGCCACACTTCTCTATTATGGGCGTCGTGGAGTGCTTTCTGAATTTGTCTAGCTCGTCTCTCCATCTAATATTCTACCGGCCTCGGTTGCACATGTGATCTCGGGGGATCCCTGTCGTGAGTCGTGATGTCCATCAGTTGCCACCATTCTTGCAACTTGGCCAGCCCACTACCATTTGATATTTTTAATGGATTGGTATTTTGTTGATAAATCAAATCTAAAACTGGAAAACTCTATTTCCAAAGGCTTATTCGTTTTTTCGCAAGGTTGTAAATATTGCTTTGCAACCATTGCAAAGGAAAACCTATTTCAGATTGCCTCCGTAACTAAAATTGTCGAATACACTCCAAATTATGACTATGCCGAGTTTTATGCTATCATTAAAAAAGGGCAATTTCTACCATATTCTACTCTTGTCAGTTTTGACTAAAATGAGTATTTTAGATTTTAAAAGGGGTTTCTATTTACTGTGTAATTGTAATGCAGCATTGGGCACCTATTTCCTACCATTTTCACGGAACTAAGGCCTCAAAACATACAGTTCGTAAACTTCTGTTGAAGATGTTAGAGAAATATTAAGACATAGATGGTTCGGTTTGGGAAGTGGGAGTTTTCTTACCTATATATATATATATATATATATATATATATATATATATATATATATATATATATATATATATATATATATATTCTAGGAATCTTATCAGCTTTAAACATAGATATATAAAAACAAAACGTTTTTCCAAACATCTATGTTATTTAAATAAATTATTTCCCAACATCTGTTCATGTGATTTATGAATTTTTTCCGTATCTTTTATGTTTTACACATGTTTGATATCATGGTACTATATGTGAATTTTTCTTGTTTGTTTCATCAATTGTTTACCATGTAACCGTTTCGGGGATGTGTGAACAAAAAAGTTATGTTAACATGGCTTCCGGGCAATGTTGATTAAACACCACCTTGCCTTCAGCTATAATTTTAATACATAGTTTATTTATTTTTATGGTTGTGTTATATTGGTTTGTAATTTCATATAGGGTATTATCATAAAGTATGGTATATGGATGGTATTTTATACAACACATCTTTTTTTGAAACAGGGCTTACTCACGTAGGTTACCTTCCAAAAACGTATTTGACGATGAGAGATCAAAAGGTGTAACAACAGGTGTGAATATTTTGTGTCACCTCTACTGAGTGTTCAACCATGTGAATATTAAATACACACACACACACACATATATGTATATATGTATGTGTGCATGTGTATATATTTATATTTATGTGCATATATTGATATATTATATGTGTTAATGAAAATGACGATTGGAAGGTGAAGAGAAAGACTAAAGAGATAGGTGTTACATCTCAAAATTTTTTGATTATTTCCTGGGCATATTTCGATGCATTTCGACAGGAGCCAGCCATCTTTTTCAGAGGAGAATATTTTCAGCAGCTCATAGAAAAATTGCTGTTTATGTGTTTGATGCTGAAGAGAGAATAGGAATATTTCTGTGTTGTTTGATTGTTTAGTAGGAGCAACTCTTCAGTGTGACGATAGATTCGATATCCCTTCCAGTACCGCTAGTTAGGGTCGAAACCTTCGCTTCAGGCCCAGAGGCAAATGCTCTACTCCTGCCCTACGCAGAACTGGACGGTCAGAAGGGCCGATGAGAACTGAATGACAATGTTTGATATATATATATATATATATATATATATATATATATGAGAAATGAATGAACATATTGGATATCTTATTCAAACTAAGATACAACTTAACAGACAATCTTCGTCATTGAAATTCAGTGAAATATGTTTATATATATATATATATATATATATATATATATATATATATATGAAATGAATGACCTTATTGGATGTTTTGTTTTATATTATTTAAGTTTTACTTCCGATGTTTCATCCATTTTCCAAACTTCTCCAAAAGGCAAATTATACCAGGAAATAAAGAGGCATCTGTTTACAGCTAGGAATATTGAATAAAAGTTCAATAATTTAAAGCAATTCTCCACAATATTGTCATTCATTTCTCATATTATCGGATTAGCCATAATCCACAGCATTACTTATTCATAGAAAACACTAAAAATCTCCAGATGTTTTGCCAAATCGGTCCAGAAAATTCTCCAGGCTTGAATTGAAATTTATTACAATGGTCTTCTTACAACCAAATTCAATGACGTGCATTAATGATCTAATTTTATAGATTAGACGGTTCTATTGCAATGGATTTTGAAAATGGCCAACGCTTCATAACCCCTTGAAAATGAAGTCTATCGTTGTTCGGATATATGAAAGATTTGCTCTTTTGGGTGAACACTTTTAGCAATTTAAAGGGAAAAGTCGTCGATGCCATTGTATGAAAGAATGGTTCTTTGGGGTCGAAGCTTTTAGCAATTTACTGAGAAAAACCTGTCGATGTTCCACTATATGAACAAATTGTTAATTTAGATCGACGTCTTTTATAATTCAAAAAGAGAAGTCTGTCGGCATTCCACAACAATTCACTTTATCCTCCTGAGGGGACGAAAATGAATAGCAATGGACCCATCTAATCTATGAAATTAGCTTAATAAAATGTGATATTGAATTTTGCATATATATATATATATATATATATATATATATATATATATATATATATATATTACATTATATTATGTAGAAACTTTTTTGTAATGATCTTCCGTCGTTACACAGTTAATATTCATTCAATTTAGACAACGTAAATGGAATAAGCAAAGAAAATGGGGCTCCTGCAGGAATCGAAGCTGCCACCGATAGGGTTATCGCTTCAACATAGCAATGCACTAACCATTGTGCAAAACAAATGCAAAATAAGATATAAACAAAAGCAACAATGGAAAAAAGAATTCGGACACTATTGAAGATTCACCATATAATATCATTTAAGAAAGAATGCAGGTCTAGACCTTTCTATACCTACGTAGAAACTTTTGTGATGTTCCAAAAATGTTCCTTAACATCACAGTCGTCATTTACGTTTCTTTCACCTTCTTGGAACGAGGCAGTCATGGTTAAGATGAAGGAGCAATTAACCGAGCAAAAATATAATAAAGCAACATAAATGAGCTTTGTGCTACAGTGCCATTGCCAAGATATTAGCTATCCCTGTCAGTACCATTGGATCGATTATTATCATAAGTGGAAGATGTTTTATACCACCAGAACCCTCCCTCGAACTAGTGCTGTACGGAAAATTTCTCCACGACCAACTAAAAACTCCTGAAAAAAGTCAAATCGAATCCAAGGATAAATTGGAAGGAGATTCAAAACAATTTGAGAGCAGCTGCACGCTCAACCTTTCAAGGAGAGATCACAAGACAGCACAGTATATAAGGAAGAAAACAGGTGTTCGTGACATCATAGAAACTATTAAAAAACTCAAATGGCAAAGGGCAGGCCATGTTGCAAGAATGAAAGACAATCGATGGACATCACATCTCACAGCATGGATCTCCAGAGATCACATAAAAAACCGAAGCCGACAGAACACAAGATGGAGAGATGAACTGGACAGATTCAGGAAATACTGGCTCTGCGATGCCCATGATAGGGAATTGTGGCGAATCCTGGGGAAGGTCTATGTCCAACGATGGACGTTAAAAGATTGATGATGATGGTACAGCGTTTACTACAAGGACTGTTAGTAATGAACAACATAGGAATGGCTTAAAATCTCGTACACTACGGATAACACCTTTGTTGAGAAAAGGACATCGAGATTTTTGGACGAAGTTCACTTGTAACCATGTAGGGAAGCTTGATTATTTTTGGAAGAACATTCTGTGGTTAGATGAATCAAAAATTGAACTTTTTGGCAAAAAACCCAGCTCGTCATGTATGGAGAAAAGATGGATACGCCTATGATCCAAAAAGCACCATCCCCACAGTAAAGCGCGGAGATGGAAGTATTATGTGCTGGAGGGTTTCTCTTTCAATAATGCAAGGGTACTTCACGTTAAAGAAACCACGAATAGAGCGATGTATGGGAGTATTTTGGAAAGCTAAGTATCCTCTTTGGTGCCACAGCTGGATATTGGATCTTTCAATAAGATGGCGACCCAAAACATGCAGCTAAAATCACTTGCGAATGGTTTGTTCAGAACGATGTACAGGCACTTCAGTGCCCTAGGCAATCTCTTGACTTGAATCCAATAGAAAATTTATGGTGATTCTTGAAAGATTAAACGCATCGGAGAGACCCTAGAAACATTGATGATATGAAGGTCTTTATTTACCATTTGGCCTAGACAACGTGAATTTCAAATAGGCGTTTCTATATGATATAACGCAATTTATAATCATTCTGTCGGATCATATGCATCCATTTGTTAATAGCATAATTGTTGCATTGAAAGAAACAAATAGAGCAAAAATAGACCGTAAATAAGCAAGGCGAGAATTTAGAGTTAAGATAGTTATTTGAGCCTTTGCATTACCGGTGACTGTTTAGCTCAATGGTAAGAACAACGATAAGTTGATGCAGCGATCGTATCGGTCACAGATTCCATTCCTACAGCAGCCAAACTTTCTTTAATTGCTTATTCTAATTACGTTGTCTAGGCCAAATGGTACATTCACCCAGTAATAACGGGTGATCATTTCAAGTAAGAGTTTCTATATAATACAGCGCAATTCATAATCCTATATATAAATGGGATATATTTTGAATAGAGACAATACATCGATTATTGTATATATATATATATATATATATATATATATATATATATATATATATACATTTATATATATTTGTGTGTGTGTGTGTGTGTGTGTGTGTATGTGTGCATACATATGTATCCTTGCGTGTGTGCATGTGTATGTGTGTGTATTCAGTCCATTCATGACCATGGCCCCAGTTCTGAGTTGTGCGTTTGCTAATATGAACGTAAAGCAATCTATTTATATCAGTCTCTCTCGCCCCACAAACAGACGCTCCCCCACCCGACACCCTCTCACTGACATCCCCACCCCCATTCTCAGATACACTCAACCAAACACGTGCAGACACACAGGCACCTTCCACACACAGACCAACTCGCAGATATACAAACAACCCAACACACACACACACACACACACACACATATATATATATATATATATATATATATATATATATATATATATATTTAATTGCTTGTTTGAAAGTATATATTTACTTAATATTGACCTTGGGATCTATAAGCGATTTATTCAGGGTCGACTCATGTTTGACTATTTACATCAATCTCCTTGTAAAACCGCCCACTCACCTCTGCATACCCCATATTCACAGGCGAACCCACATACACACAATGAACAAACATGCACATATATTTATTGTGAACGCAAACACACACGTGAAAACATAGTGTTCACGACATTCATACGTTGTCGAGCTGAGTGCACCAGAGTGCACTAGTACTTATTTCAAATGTTAATTACACTCGCACAGACTTACAGACCCCACTATATATATATATATATATATATATATATATATATATATATATAATTCAAACCAGGAATTTAGCATAATGTATATATATATAGATAAATGCATATATAATCATGTGAACTTTAAAATTTATTGCTGAAAAGGATAATTTTATCAGTCAAATTTTATATAGTCTCAAAGTATCCACGATCACGTGCCACGCAAGCCATCCTTAATCCGATCAGTATAATTTCAACATGTTATCCCGGAGCTATTTTTATTTGATTTTGGAATCTTGGTGCATGTAATCTAGTAAGATTTTCATTTTTACTTATATTTGCAATTTTGTTCCTTATTATGACCCTGTTTCGGGAGAATTAAAAAACAGGACAAGTTTATGGCTATAGCACTCTCCGTTATATTCGCATACGATTATATGAATATATCTACTCAATGATTTGTTCGATCTCGCCCATGGTCTGAAATCTCATCGCTTTTACTTTGAGAGAAACCAGAAGGGAGCCAAATCTTGGCTATGGTAGAGACTGACAGACCTTGGTAATGTGATATTATGCCACTCAAAAAAACTCTGCACGAGACGGGAACAGTATAACAGATCGAATGTGTGCTGTTGATGGCACACTGAACTCACAGTTAATTATATATATATATATATATATATATATATATATATATGTGATGTTGACAGGGGTATGCACAATGAGTGCTTTTCACCCTTTCTTTAGTTTTACACACTTCACCCCTTCACCTATTTAATGTACAGGCTTGTGTGCATTGAGTGGGTTAGGGGTGACCATCCTGGTTAAAAGGGACAGTGTGCAACAGTTGTGGGTCAGAAAGAAGGACATAGTGGGAGATGGTAATTTTAAGAAATAAACAGAATTTGTTAGAAAAGGGAAGCTAATTTTGATTTGTAAAATCCACATTCCCCAACCGTCATTTGAACTCACGGCCAACTGACTACCAGGCGTGTGTCGTACCGATTGAGATGAATTGACGATTTTTAGATGTTAGCGAAAAATATAACATACAGATGTGCGCGGGATTATTTGATTCTAATAAAAGAATACATTTGTACAAATGATATTTATTTGTTATATATACAATACAAAAGTTGTAGTAATCACCTTCAGTCCGAATAGAAGTTGGTGTAGAGTCTGATTCAGATGCAACCTCCCTTGTTTTTTTAAATTTTTATACTGAGTCGAAGCAAACACGAATAAAAGCGATTTCAAATGCATCCTCCCAATTGTCACCTATGGAGCTGAAACATGGAACCTAACCAAGACACCCGACTGAGAACCATACTACATGCACACGAAAGAATCATGCTCAACATCAGATGGAGAGCACAATATATTAGAGAACAAACGGTTGTCCGACATATCATAGAATCCATTAAAAAACTCAAATGGCAATGGGCTGGCCATGTTGCAAGAATGGCAGACAACCGATGGACATTACAACTCACCTTATGGATCCCTGAGAATCACATGTGAAACTGAGGCTGGTAGAATACAAAATGGAGAGAGGAACTTGATAAGTTCAGAAAGTATTGGCTCCACGACGCCCATGATAGAGAGGTTTGGTGAATCCCAGGGAAGATCTATAGCCAACGACAGATGCTAAAAGAATCAGGATGATGATGATGATCCATGAGTTTAAACTCGGCCATTGCACTGTCCAGGCCAACATTAACAATGCATGCAGGCTTGAGTCAGCTCCTGAGCGAACTGTTCATCGTGGGTTCCAAAAATACGCTACTGATGATCTCGAACTCCAAGATGAGCATGGTCATGGTAGCAAGTTGTCACTCGACAATGAAGGATTAGGAGTAGCCTTGGAGGCTCACCTAGAAACAAACACTCAAGCGTTGGGAGCAAAGCTGGGGGTATCCCTCACAACGATCGGAAGATATCTGAAACAAATCGGTGAAGGGAAGAAAAATCCAGAAGTGGGTATATCTCGATTAAACTGCTGATCAGCAGCTTGTACGGTTCGGCACTTATGGCAATTTGCTTGTTCGTTCAGAAAATGACCCCGTTCTTGCTCATGTGCTTACTGTTGATGAAAATTAGCCCCTCTACGATAATTGAAAACGGGGCCTCCTTTGGGCTGACTATCTTTCTCAAACCAAAAGATCCTTCTGGCTGTTTGGTGGTGCTGTAATTCTCATACATCGCGAAAAAAACTTGTGGTTATCTGATCAGGTTGTCCCACGAAATCCACACGCTTTGAAACAAGGAACCTAGGCGAAAGATGGTCCTCAAACTGAGAACCATACAAGATGCTTAACATTACATGGAAAGATCGCAAGATGGCACAGCGGACGTCATGTTTCAAGAATGCCAGACCACCGATGAACATTACAGCATGGATCCCCAGAAATCATATACGAAACTGTGGCCATGACGAGCTAGATATGTTAGAAAAGCACTGGCACCGCAACACCCACCATTAGGCTATCGTACGCTTCTCAAAACAGCTTTGGTTGTCGCCTGATGGTTAATTAAATACTTATATAATCAAGAATAAATATCATAAGCATTAACTGTCTGAGTTTAACTGTTAAAAGGTCAGATTAGTCACTCGATAGAAACCTTCATGTGACACGCGTCTTTTGACAGCATGTCATGTTGAGAGTGATCAATCAAAAAATTGAAAAGGAGGTGATCGCTGAATAAGTAACTTGTCTCGCCGTTTGTTGGCCAGTGATCTCTGCAAAAGTCTACATTAAAAAAAACCAAACAATCACGCACACAAACTGTAGGACCAACTTAGCATAAATTAACATTGTAAATTGAACTCCTGGCACCAAAAACCTAACTAGATTGGAGGGAGGATAAAAACCACAAAATGAAACTTTTTTTCTAGACATAATGAGTAAATGTTTAAATTCTCAGCCCTTTAGCTCCATTGGCGCAGTCTGTACGCGTGATACATACATAGCCAGTCAGCCAGATCAACTTAAAAACTTAAGAAACCAATGTTGCTGTTGACAGTTTTTGTTGATGGTTTCTAATGTAATCTCCGAGGAGCAGTGGTTATCAAACTAGTCTCACAGACGATTACGATTGTTGTGAGTTCGATCTTTATTACCATTCTCTGTCAAGTTCAATCCTTAACCAAATAGATCGTCGGGGCTCCAAGCTAAGTACTCCCTTTTCATGGCATTTCTCGGAACAATAAAAGTTACTTAGCGGTGCTCATCTCCTTCCAAGTAACATGTGACAGGTTTTACTTAGTTACATGGTATAAACCGCAAAAAGTAATACTTGGTCTAACCTTTCGAAATAGCGGAACCACTCCGCCTCAAGGGCTTCAGCCTTGATTATGAATAAGAGTTGTCCGTCTAGAAAACTGGTTGTCTAACAAGGCTAGAAAGCCCAGTCTGCCTTGCTATTTAGCTGGGAAATGTCCGAAGCTAGAAAACCCACCTGCTATGCTCTTTACCCATATCTAAGGATGAATGGATTCCTGCCTTTCTCAATGACATTGGTTCAGTCAGAATCTGAACTCGGTTCCGTTATGCCACATGTGCTCCCACTGTTGTACATTGTGCCAGACCAAGCTGAGCTCAGTTACTAAAACATGAATTTTGTCATCCCATTTCTCTCCAATTGTTAATCCATAATCCGAATCAGCTTTTAATCTGCCGTAATCCTATTTACTTAAATCCGCCTTTATAATCGTTTGGTAAACTTTGACTTGAACTTCCTCAACAAGAAAAGGTATCTTGATGCGGTCATAAACAGACAAGACCCAATTTGGGTTCTTGAAAATGTTGAATGAAATCCTGCGTCTGAGTTGGAGAAGATAGCCACCTCTGGAAATTGAGGATTTTTGCAAACAAGATCGATGGATTCGACGTTTAACCTGTTCTGTTTAAAACTCTGCTTGATTTCTCGTGGATTAATCCAACCTCTTAATCCGCAGCTGACCTCTCAGCCTCTATTTTGACGAGATTTTGCCAGGAAATATCGAACAAAAAGTAAATTCATTTCAACAATACACAACAAGAATTTGTTTGTGCTCTCTGTATTCCTTCCTGTTATTTTCTCCGGAAGCTTTAGAGAATTTTACAAGTATTTCAAAAGGAGAAAAAGCTAAGGAAAAGTCTGAATTTGTTTCCCGGGCCGTTGAGTATTTTCTCTCTTTCTCTCTTCGTTTGGGACAGTGGTTCTTAAACGTTATTATACTACGACACACGAGGAAATATATTCGTCTTACGCACACACCAACTCTTTACCATATAGAAAATAAGAATATATATTCGTATATTCTATGAATACTTGTGCTTTTGAGTGAAATGTTTTACGGTTTGATAACAATACTACATCTACATTACAGTAAAATTTAATTTTTAAGACGCGTACTGTTAGTCAACACACTGTAAGCCAAAACAAAAAAGTTCGAGAAAACCTTTTGATAGAACCACTAGATTTGTTTTGTTGGTTCAATGTGTTTGCATACTTCGAAAGATTTCCCGGGAATATCAAACAAAAAGGAAATTCATTTCCATATAAACAGCCGTGGAATTTCCAAAATTTGTCATATTTTATCGGCTGATATGTCGGGATTGGAAAAAAATATTACAAGGATTCTTTCGAACACATCTTCAATAAACTGTTCGGATTGATCTTAAAACACGGGAAAATACCCTGAATTTTGTAAGTATTTTTGACAATATTTTAGAAAATAATATTCTATCTATCTATCTAACCACGAAGACAACCTCCCTATTCTTCACACACCTTTATTCAACCATGGAACCAATTCTTGGTGGAATTTAGTCTTTTCATATCTATATATCTAATTCTGTGGATTTGCATCTATCTATCTATCTATCTATCTATCTATCTATCTATCTATCTATCTATTTCAGTCTTTATCTATTCTTTTCATTCTATTCATATCTATTCCAATCTCTACATCTTTCTCTTTCTCTCTCTTTCTCTCTCTCTCTATCTCTCTCTCTCTCTCTCTC
Source organism: Thysanoteuthis rhombus (assembly GCA_963457665.1). Classification (NCBI taxonomy): domain Eukaryota; kingdom Metazoa; phylum Mollusca; class Cephalopoda; order Oegopsida; family Thysanoteuthidae; genus Thysanoteuthis; species Thysanoteuthis major. The sequence goes on along the minus strand of OY735242.1, from coordinate 21,608,151 downwards.
TCTCTCTCTCTCTATATATATATATATATATATATATATATAATTATATATTTCAGTCTCTACAAATCTATCCGTCTATTTCGCTCTCTCTCTCTCTTTACACACACACACGCACACACACGCACACACCTATATGTATATATTTCTCTCATTACATATCTATCCGTGCAAACATCCATCTATCTATATATTTCAGTCTTTATGTACCTATGTATGTATGTATGTATGTATGTATCTATCTATCTATCTATCTATCTCATTCCGTTAATTTTCGTCACTGTTTATTTCTCTATCAGTTCATAGTCTACCATAGTGCGATGTGTAGAAGACTTACGAGTTCCATCCTCACTGAGTGCCATATTACCCCGTTATTTTCTCAAGCTCAGAGAATAACCTCAACATGAGTGTATTGCATTGAATGAATCTCGAGACAAAAAAGTCTTCTTACATGTACAGTAAAAAAAAGAGATTGAAAACTAATATTCCCGCGAAAAATAGGGTGTTTACAGACCCCTCCCTGCGACCCCCCCCTCTATCTGACAAAAGCTGGGTATAAAAACTGCATCGTTGGTTGCAGGTTATGTTTTACTCTGTATCGACTCTCCTATGTTTACTCCTTTTCCGCTACTGGCAACACCTTGCAAAAATCTCTTGGTCAGGCATTTCCTTGCTCCCCAGTTTGCCTCACACAACTCATCCCCTGCTCCCTCCCATCCAGGTTATATCCCTCCCCAATTTTCCCAACACCGCCCATGGAAGTGGTCTGATTGTTAGCAGCACAGAAAATCGCCATTCCGAGTTCGAACTCTGGCTGAAAGTTAGCATTCACTTCGCTCTAATTCTCTTAGGAAAGTCACGAATCTATTTTTCTCGCCTCCATTATGAGTAAATAGCAGGGGCTGACTGGGCTCTTCTGCCTTGGTTTGCAACTAGTCTGGGAGACAGACAGCTGATTCCGAGCTTGGGTGTTCCCGAAAATGTGTTAACGGGGCTCTGGTGAAACTCTCACGGGTCTAGTAAACCAGAAAACCGGAAGTGGATTGAAATGAAATGATAGTAAAACCGATGGATGGAATAACGCTCCCCCATGACACAGAGTAAAAGCAGAAAATAAAAAAGATAGCGTGTATATGCTTACAGTAACGCATTAATGAATATACCTTATTCAGTTGGTTGTCAAATGAGCGTGAGACAAAATAGCGGTGACGAATGAGCGGGAACAGACGAGCGAAAGATAATTGAGCGAATTAATATTACACCTTTCAGTTGTATTTTTGTTTCTGTACGATTATTTTTATTCAATTTTCTATAAGATAGAGTATTGTAAATCATTGTTATTAATTTTTGACTGCTATTTACCTCCATCTTAATGTTTTAGTCATTTCATTTTAATCACAACTCGCTCTTTATATAGCTTTTTATTTTTTCTCTATGAAGCCTGACTCGTGTTTAAAATGGTCTCCTTCACTTCAAACCCGTCTCTCCCTTTTCTTTACTCTCCCTTTTCGTTACTCTCCCATTTCCGTGTGACTCTCTCCCTCTCTCTCTTTCTCTTTTCTCTCCACCATTATGCCCTTTTCAATCTTTCTCATTCCCCTCCCCACTTCTCTCTCACTCTATTTCTCTTCCTCTACATCGCTTTTTATATCTCTGTCTCCTTCATTGTCTCTGTTTCTTCCCCTCAGAATCTAATCCCTTCTCTCTTCCTCTCTATTTCTCTTCCCGTTCCCCCCCCCTCTCTCTCTCTCTCTAATATATCTTTCCTGGCAGGTATGACGGTCCCACCTCAGCGCACACCGACCCCCGAACTCCATGACGTCACACCACACAGCAGCTAACGACTATTAGGGACAAGTTACCCCTTACACAATAAAACCCTAATATTAACTCTTTCTCTCTTTCACTCAAATAAGGACTCCATGGACGCATATTTACCGAAATAAAAACATAATCTCTGCAAGGAGCTTTGAAAACGTACAATTCCTATCGAAGGTAAGCCAGTTTTACACCGACTTTTTTTTAATCCTTTGCCCACAAAGTTGGGAGAGGTTTATGAGTTGCTGCGCACGATTAGTGCCCAACGGGCCATTTTTAAAAGTTTAGAAAATCGTAATCAATATTTAAACAAAATTTCGCTCGCGGTATTTTCCTTATTTCTACATCTACGATGCTTAGCTATTTTCATTTTGAAGCTTGGAAAATCTCCATTATGATTCTGATGCACATTACGACGAATCTTATGAATATTTCGAGTTATTTGAACGTAATCGCCGATTTTGTTTTTTGTCAAGATTCTCCGATGAAAATTGCTTTCGATTTCTTTCACTCACGATATTTTCATTATCTTTACGGTTAGGATAATCATTTTCGTTTTATTTTGAAGCTTTTATATTTAGCTTTTGACTTAAATATGCATAACAATGTTCCTAAAATACTTATCGTGTGAATGACCAAAACATGGGATTTTTTTGGGTTTTTTTTTGTTTGTAGAACGCCCAGCCCCCAGAGATCTCATTTTATGCACTTTGAATGTGTAAGTACATAAGATTAAATAGTAATATACAACAGACTCATAATGTAGGATGTCCAAACTTCAAAATAAAAATAATGGAAATGTCGATAGCGAAAGTTCGTCAAACAAACTTGGAATACGATTTTCTCAACTTCTGGCTCGTTGGGTATTTATCAAGCGTGGCCAATCATATGTATTCACCCCTTCTTATCTTTTTGTCCACCTGATATCTCCCAAAGCTCTCGATGAATTTCAATGACATTTTGGGGATGGGTGGACCATAGGCTGAAGAACTGATTTAATTTTTGAGTGGATCCAGGAATTTTGTTTCAGTTTTTTTAGTGACAATAGCGTTGACAGGGGTATGCACAATTAGTGCTTTCTACCCTTTCTTCGATTTTACTCTCTCTCTCTCTCTCTCTCTCTCTCTCTCTATATATATATATATATATATATATGTGTGTGTGTGTGTGTGTGTGTGTGTATGTATATATATATATATATATATATATATATATATATATATATAATAAAGGCGACACAAATATGTTTATGTTTCTGCCCTGTTTGATTCGGTTTATATTAGATTCCTATTTGTCCCTCTAACTCAATTGAATCTTTAATGTTGAATGTATCGAGCACTCTATGAAATAAACCCATCGAACATCGGACATTGTATTATATTATATGGTATCCCTAATTTGTATTATATATACGTATGTGTGTGTGAGTGGTGTGTGTGAATAAATAAATGGCTTGGCTTCGCGAACCAAAATATTTTGGAGGGTCTTCGACGGGCCCTGTGTCGCGAATTAGTACTGAGGTTGGCGCAACGGAATTTCCAGGTGAACTGTGGCATGCACAGGGCCAACACTACCCTTTTAACCAAGGGTTTGCAACCTATGGTCCACTGAGGTGGCACGAATAGGGGCAAGTCCCCAAGGCCAGCAGATACCCGAACCAACTATTTATGACTGTGAATGTATATTTGCAATGTAAAGTCGCCTCTTTTTTAATAGATTTCCTAGTTCATTGTTTCATCATTCTTTTGCAAGCCAAATGGAGAAACATTCAAAATTGAGAGAAAAAAGTTAAGAGGCATCTCGTATAGTTTCATTTTTTGGCCAACCATTGTATCATCCAGGTCTATCAGTCCCTCACCAAATTCAGACTCCAAATTTGGCTTCATATAACTTCTGGCTTTGCCGAAATCTTACATCACCGTTCAGATATAGGAGATAAAGGAGAACGCGAAGAAGCAGCTGACGGCGATCCCAAAAGAAGACTTTTCAGACTGTTTCGAAATGTGGATGGGATAAGTGTGTAATGTCCCATGGAAGGGGATTGAAGCAGCATCACCCAAGGTAGTCTATTTATACGTTAATATTATATGGGTGGATACTCTCGGACAGTCCTCGAATGTGATCTGTAATTTTCCTTGGTAATAAATATGATACTGTAAATAGAAACCAAACCTTGCTAACCACCAGATGTCTCTCATACCCCCTTGAAAGAAATACCGTTGCCCTTTGAAATTCAAAAAGAAAAAAAATGTTTCGTATCCATTTGTAATCTGATGTCTTAATTGACCGCTTTGATACGGACAACCCTTTCTCTCTCCCTGCTTTTATCTCTTTTTTCCAGTTTGGCCTCTTTTTCGTTCCTTTCTCTCTTTTTCTCCTCCCCTCTCTTTATTTTCCTTTGCCTCTTTCTTCATTTTATTCCTTCTCTTTGCCTCTCTTTCTCACATTTTTTAGTGTGCCATTTTTCATTTCTCTCTCTCCACTTCTCGCTCATTCTCTTTCTTTGATTCTTTCCCTCTGTTAGTCTCTCTTTCTTAACCCCTTCTTTCTCTTGACATTTTCTCTCATTTTTTCTCTCCTCCCTCGACCTTTCTCTTTCTTTCTCCTTTTCTTCCTCTCTTTCTTTCTTCCTCTCTTCCTTCTTTTCCACTTTGCTTACATTATTCGTTTTCTTTTTCCTTAATCTACTTCTTTCCTTTCTTTCTTTCCTATTTCTTTCCCCTCTTTCTTCCTTACTTTCTTTCTTCTTTCTCTTCTTCCTGTAATATCTATGGACCTACATTTTCTTTCTCCTATTTCTGTTTGTCTGTTTTGTTTCCTCTTTCCCTTCTTTTCACCTCTCTCTCTCTCTTTCTTTCTGTCTTTCTTTCTTCCTTCCTTTCTACCTTTCTTTGTTTTTTTGTTTCTTTCTTTGTTTCTTTCATGCTTTGTTTTCTCCTTTCCTACCCTTCTTTCTCTCTTCCCTTTCTTTCTTTCTTTCTTTCTTTAATTCTTTCTTTCTTTCTTTCTTTTTATGATACCTCTCCTTTTATTTCCGCCTTTCTTTCCCCCCTTTCTTTCTCTTTTTATCTTTCATCCTTTCTTTCTTTCTTTCTTTCTGTCTTATTTCCCCTTTCACTTCTTTTCCCTCCTTTCTTTCTTTCTTTCTTATTTTATTTCCCCTTCCCTTCTTTCTTCCCCCCTTTCTTTCTTTCTTTCTTTCTCTTTCCTTCTTTCTCTCTTTCTCTCTCCTAACTATTGCAACCGGACTATTGGTCCACTCTTTAAACGTCCCATATCCGTAAAGTGTCCCCCTTAACCACCTTTTTGCGACTTGTTGACACTTTAAATCGAATTAAAATAAATAAATAAATATACAATACTCAAATTCAAAGAAAGTGGGAAAGTCAATTTATTCAACATATGTAAATTATAAATACAATGTAAATAAATCATAAAGAAAAAACAGGCAGGAACTTGAGTAAATAAATTTGCCATTTAAAGAAGGCTATTTTGTTCGTATGATAGAAGGTTTTTATCTTTATACATTACGTATATATATATATATATATATATATATATATATATATATATATATATATATATATATATATATATGTGTGTGTGTGTGTGTATGTGTGTATATATATATTTGAGTGTGTGTGCACGTATATATATGTATATATAAGTATATATATATATATATGTATATATATAGATATATATATATATGTGATTATACATATGTATAAGTACGTATATGTATATGAGTATGCATATGTATACATACGTATATATATATGTATATATGCATATATATATATATATATATATATATAAATATATGTACATATATATATTTATATATGTACGTATACATATACATATAAATGTGTGTGTGTGTGTGTGTGTGTAGGCGTGTGTGTTTTGTTTTTAACATTTCCGAGACAGTTACATGGTAAACAACTGGTGATCCTAACAAGAGACCATCTATACATTGTACAATAATAACACAGCGTAGGGGAAACAAAGAAAAAACACTTTTGAAGATTACACAAATTGCATTGATAGATATTGTGAAATGGCTAACTGAAGTGACACAAAAAATCTCTCAAATCTCAAATCGTCGATGAGATGCGGGATATCAGACCGTGAACGGGAATAAGGAAAACGAGATGATGCAGCTGACGGCGATCTCGAAAGAAGACTTTTCAGACTGCTTTGAAAAGTGGGAAGGATGTTGGGGTGTGTCTGAAGTCCCACGGTGAATACTCTGATTGAGACAGAGGCACCATTACTCTTGGTAGTCTATATTCGTTTATATGGAAAGGGCGGATACTCTCTGGACAGGCCCTGTTCTTAGACATGATCAGCGATTTTGCTGCATAATAACTATGATGCTGCAAATAGAAACCAAGCCTTGTTATCCACCACCTGTCTCCTGAAAGATCCCTTTGGGGGACATACAGTTTGCCCTTTAAAGTTAAAAAAAGGTTTAGAGTCCATTTGTAATTTGATGTCTTAATTGGCCGCTTTGATACGGACACCCCTTCTTCTTCTTCTTCTTCTTCTTCTTCTTCTTCTTTGCCTCTTTCTTTATATCATTCTTTCTCTCTGTCTCCTTTTCTTTCTCTTCTCAGTGGGCCATTTTTCATTTTCTTTCTCTATTCTCTCTCATTCTCTATTGCTGGTTCTTTGTGCGATTCTTTCTGTCAGTCTCTTTTACAGTCTTTTCTTTTCTCTTTGCATTTTCTCTCATTCCTTCTCTTTTTTTATCGGTAGTGTCTTTCTTTCTTCCTTTCTTTCTTTCTGTGTTTCTTTCTTTCTATTTCCTTTCATTATTCCTTTGATTCTTCCGTCATCTAATTTCTTTTTCCCCTTTTCTATCCGTATATTTCATTTTATATATAAAACCCCTTTCTTTCTCTCTTTCTTTCTTTCTTTCTTTCTTTCTTTCTTTCTCTCCTGACAGCTGCAGCTGGACAATTGGTCCACACTTCCGACCTTTGGGATACGTGAAATATCACTCTTAACAACCTTTTGCGACTTGTTGACAATTTTGATCATTTAAAAACACAAAAAATGTGATAAACTGAAATACTAATTCAAGGAAAGTGGAAAAGCCAATTTATTTTGCGCAAGTAAATTATATGTAAAATAATGCAAGTAAATTATCAAAGGAAAAAAAGAGCAAAAAACTTGATGATTGAATAAGTTTGTCATTTAAAGAAGGAAGTGTTGCTCGTATGACACAGGATCTCTCTCTCTCTCTCTCTCTCTCTCTCTATATATATATATATATATATATATATATATATATATATCCCTCCTAACTATCTCTCTCTCTCTCTCTCTCTCTCTCTCTATATATATATATATATATATATATATATATATATATATATATAAATAAATACTTGTCGAAAATATGGCCCATTTTGTCCTGATTATCATTGTAGGCATTGCTCTCCGATGTTCGTAGACACGTTTTTTCCTGTGATCTGGAAGTTTCACTCATATACTACCTGAGACAGTCCTTACAGGGTATTTCGTATATCCCAGGCTCAGACGTATCATCCTTATGTGCATCGTTATTTGCTAAATATTTCCCGAGTTAGTTGTTTATTCAGATCATTGGTAGTATTATACGACTTTTATTGTGTTATTAATTTTTGTATCATCTTTTTGCTTCTGTAAGCAAAACTGTATTTAATCTCTTCGTCTAAATATTAGGGCTGTAGATTCTCAGGTCTCCCAGATAAAATCCTATGATTATGCCAGATTTTATTTTGTTACTGTGATGGGAGTAGGGATTTAGGTAATCATTTTTATGAGATGATTTGGAGTAAACGCTCAATTCTAAATTGATCTTAGTTCTATGTAATAGTATATCAATAAAAGGTACGATTTTTTTTTTCACGTGTGAATTTGTAAGTTCTATCTTGTTAAGTATCTCTATCATGTCAATAGCACAAAAGCAAAACCCGGAAAATCCTCCATAATCTTTGTTCCTATTCTTCTAATATATGGATTCATTTTTCGGTTTCTTGGTAATTGAGAACATTAAGCGTTTGAGCTCTCGTGAAGTGATATTTCGCGACATCGCTTACTTGGAAAAACGAACTTTTCAATATTGTTTCATCTTAAATTACTACTGTGACAAAGCCGGAAGTTTTTATATTTTTAGTTTCATTCTCTTGTAAAATATAAGATAAGATGAATACGGTGTGTTGAAGGCTTACCAAGGAATGTTTAAATGTAAACGACCGCTTTTTGTAGTGGTTCTTCACAACAGGATATTAATCTGAAGGTATACCGATAAAGATATTGAAAAATAATAATTTGTTTTCTACAAGTTCTTCGCGCTATGAATTCAAGATATGGCGGACGGAATTCACCCTACGTATCGAGCAGTTGTTTTGATCAGTATAAGAATCTGTGTATTGGAGAAATGGGAACAGTCAGTGAATTAAAATGTTTTATTCAAATAGGATAAATTCTTTTAAAAAATTCACATGTTCGCGTTATAAATGTGACCCTTAGATAACTTCATTGGTCAATTTTAAATTTACAAAATAACGTCAATACAGAAGGAATGAAATCGACGTCATAGGCATTTTTGAATCTAGCTACTTCGAGCTATTTAAAATTTCTAAAAAAAATGACCTAAAATGTGTACATGATGCATCTTTGCTAAGATAGCCATAACAAGTATATATATTTGCTTGGCGAAAATTACCGTGTTGCTGAGGGTGTCTTTAAAACAGTAAATATTAGAGGACTGCCAAAACAATATAATATCTTTCATAACCACAAATACATTTTAATGTTTCTATGGCCAAGTGATTTATGGCAATTGGACACTAGTAGAACTTGAGATCGAAATCACCCGGGAGTGACACATTTTAATTTCTTGCTTTCCAGGCCAGTAGCAGATTAACCGTTCGGCTGAGTGGGCCTTTTCTTTCGACCTTTTTTGCTTTCGAGGCCGTTGGTAGCTCGACCATTCAGCTGAGTAGGCCTTTTCTATCGACTTTTTTTGCTTTCGAGGCCAGTGGTAGATCGACCATTAGGCTGAGTAGGCCTTCCTTGCTTTTGAGGCTTGTTGCGGATTAACCTTTTGGGTAGTCTTTCTTTCTTCTATCGAACTCTAACTATTCTTTTCGTATGTGACAACAATGGTGGAGGACAATGACCAGACCAAAACCAGTGACGTCATGCACGATAACAGCGATACAGTGACGGACGCTAAAACTAATGATGAATTCACTCTCTCTACTAACACCCAACTCAGATCAACTTCTTTGGCAAAAATCCCATTCGCAGAAAATTGTATGGAAAAATTAATTCTGTTTTGTTTACCTTCTTAGATTTTAATG